>JAZKJV010007131.1:600000-990226 GCA_037367405.1 Ottelia alismoides
TCGTCTGGTATGCACCTGGTCAACTGGGATGATATTACGCCGCAGAAGTGCGACGGTGGGCTTGGGGTGCGTCGGCTGGGCGTGCTAAACGAGGCACTGTTACTGAAGTGGGCGGCTAGGATTTGGGACAGTGGCGACGATCTTTGCACCATTCTTGTTTAGCGGATCTACTCGGTTAATGGGGCAGCGCCGACGGGCATTTCTGGGGGAGGGGGGCGACGAGGCCCTCGCTTTTTGGAAAGGTATCACGACGGTCATGCATAACTTTTAGGAATTGTTTAGGGCGATGCTGGGAAATGGCGAAAGCTTTGCTTTTTGGCGGGATAATTGGACGGACCAAGGGGGGGGCTCTTTCTCCATGCTTCCCTCATCTGTTCGCTCTGGCGGAGGATCCAGATGCGCGAGTTGCCGTGTGCTGGTCTGATGGCAACTGGATGTCGTTGTTCCGTTCGAACTTCTCGGATCAGCGAATGGAAGAGTTCTTGCAGCTGCTTGAGGTGCTCAGGGGGATGAGGGGCCCTTCGGCAGAGCGTGATCACTGGGTTTGGCACGATAGTGCTTTTTCCGTTCAGAAGGCGTACTTGGCAATAAGCAGGCCCCCGCCCTCCCTCTCGACGGCGATGGTGCGTGACTGTGCATTCCTTTGGGGGCTGGGTCTTCCGGAGAGGATCGGCTTCTTTTTTTGGCTTTTCAGGAGAAAGAGGCTGATGACCCATGACAGATGCGCTAGGCTGTTGGGGGTGGTCTCTGGCAAGTGCCTTATTTGTGATGCGGAGATTGAGATGGTGGAGCACCTCTTCTTCTCCTGTCAGGGGTGGCACCCCTTTGGGATGACCCAACACTAGGGTGGGTCAACAGAACGGACGTTGGGGCTTTCTGTGGTGGCTTAGTTGCAGCCAAGCAGCGGGCGGGAAGGGAGTTGTTGCGGCCGCTCGCGACGATATGGGCCATTTGGCTGGCCAGGAACGCGCTCTTGTTCTCGGGGCAGAGGTTTTATCTAGAAAATGTTGGTTTGCAGGTGTCGAGTTTGTTGAGCTCTTGGGTCGCTTAATACGTTTCTTTGTATTTGCTTTTCGCTTTCCTTCTTTTTAATAAAATCTAAGGGTGAACCCTCTGAGTGTCTCCCTCTTTCTTGGCTTCAAAAAAAATTATGAAAATTTCACCGTAGGTTAAAAATGTTTAAATTGGCGTACTATATTTTTTTTGAAATTTTTGGATGCAAAATGAGTTTTCCATGAATTAAATTTGCAGACCATGTGATTTTTTGTAATTTAATTTTAATAATTAGCAAACCTTAATTATTTTTCAGAAATAAAATTGTCTTCGATATATTTAATAAAGATCTATCCATGAAAAATTTTACCTTCTAAAAATACTATATTTATGGATAATTAAAAATCAATTACATAATTCACAACATAATTTTTTAAGGAAAATATGTGCAGATTATGTGATTTTTGGACATGTGTCATAAAGTAATTAATTCTACATTCATTGATTTTTGGATAATTTTTGGAGCTAAGATTGATTACTATGAATTAATGTCTTGAAATTGGGTAAAGTTCGACAATTTTCACCATAATTAAAGCAATAAACCAATCATGGCTCACAAAAACGACAATAAATTCGCCACCATGAAGAGAATTAGTTTCTCAACAAAATGCATTTTTTTAGAATTTAAAAATGATGACAAATGTAGCTCAAACAGATGCTCAAAGATATGTGCCTAAATGCAAATTGAAAATAAAATACAAGAAACTAGCGCTTTGTAGCACGTCTTTAATTACCTATCCTCACCGGGGCAGGGACACAATTTTTTCAGTTAACTGTTAGGTGTCAAGTTTTGGAGGCTTTTGGATTACATTGACCTTTGCATAAATCCACAGAGGGTCAATCAGTAATTCCCCATAGGCCTTGTTCTTCTCACGTCATAGGTCTGGGGTTCTTGTTGTCGGGACGGTGGTGCGAGGTGGCGTTGCCTAGCGAGGAGAGCAAAGGCTCCAGCTTATGCTGTTGGTTGCGTGGAGGACCATCACCCTAACACAGAGCTCCGATTTTGCAGAACCACACAGATGGCGTAGGGAACGGACTGAGATTGAAGGAGGCGAAGGAGTGATGGTCGGTCTCTACACGACCGGACTTCCACGAGATCCAAGAAATAAGGGGCGGCGGATCGGTGGTATGCGATCAATGATGTCCTCGAAGTCTTGGCTCTGCTACTGATAGTGGGTCCTAACCGGAGCCCTCAAGCTGCTGGTTATCGAGCTGGTTGCGGGGAGGGAACGGTTGAACCTTGACCCCAATTTGCTCATGTCGGTATTGCATGAAGTTTGGGTTCCTTCCAAGTTCGAATGTGTCTCGTGTCTGTATGCAGGTCTGAATATCATGATTGACTTTGAGGTGATTTGTTGGATGATTAATAAGTGGTTTTAGCCTCTTTCCAGTTGCTGCTCAAGCAAAGGTACGACAGAGTTCATGCATTTCCGGTGGGTTTTCTGTGATTTGTATGTGTACCTGCAAGGATATCTCTACTCGAGTCATAGCTTGATGTGGAGTTGGATAGAGAAGAGGTGTGCGGGGCTTGATCTCTGGGAAGATGGAGGACAGAGCAGGTGTCGTTGGGAGGTTACGCAAAGATAGAGGAAGAAATGGGGAGCGTGGGCGGTGAAGATGATTTCAATGAGGGATGGATGATTTCAGAACATATGAATGAGAAAGAAGATTCTGAGGGAGAAGAAATCTGTAACTGAGATGAAGAAATAGAAACTAAATTGAACAAATGGAGGAGAAAGAAGACAGGAATGTTACCTGAGAATGGGTTCACCGGAGATTCGAGAGAGCTCGGCGGAGCTCTTCTTTTGTCGCCACCTCGATCAACTATGGGTGAAGGCGGAGCAGAGAAGCTGGAGCACTTCACGAGGTAGCTGCGACAAAGGCGGCCGCCTTTGGATCTCACCAGAGGTTGTCACCCAAAGGAGGACCTTGCTGTCACCAAGGCTAGTAACTGAGCTTGGTCCTAATGGTGGATATGCGATGTAGGAAGCTTTCACCAAGGGTACTTTCAGATGGTGTTCTTTGGGATTACAGGAATCATAGTGGGACCAAAACTTCAAAAGATGGAGGTGATGCAGTTTTATAGACATGATGAGTGGCGACTTTGGGAAGACGATTGTGGAAGATGTATGGTGGTTGGTGGAAGCTACACATGTGGTGAGATGGAGGATGATGAGGCATACTAAATTGGTGAAAGGCTTGAGGGCAAAAGGTGTAGGTGGAAGCGTGAAAATTTGGCGAAGATGGGTAGTTGATGAGTGTTGACAAAAGTCAGAGGGGTAGGCCGGACGGGGAGGGTTGACTTGGAGGTCAACACTCGTAGGGCTCTGATTGGTCTACCTAGGACCGAATAAGTAAAGCAAGAAATAAAAAATAGAAATAAAATAAGAAATAAAATAGTATATGGTTTTATTAAATAAAACATAAAACATGAAAAATGTTTAGTACTTTTATATTTTTTAGTGATTTTTATTTATTTTTGGAACATTATTTATTAGATGTTAATATTTATAAAGGGTTTTTATCAGTTTTGCCCCTCTGAGATATTGCAATTTCAGTTATGCCCCTTCCTTTTTTGGAATATCAGTAATACCCCTACATTTTTGCAAAATTCACATTTCTACCCTTCTATTAAGGTAAAGTAGGGGCATGATTGATATTACAAAAGGGCAGAACTGTGAATTTCACAAGAAGGTAGGAGCACAACTGATATTTCAAAAAATAGAGAGGCATAACTGAAATTGCAATATCTCATAGGGGCACTGATGAATCTCGTATTCATCATGCTAAAAGCCGTAAATTAAAACCCATGTCTTAAATAATCCAATAAAATCACCTTTAATTCTTTATTTTTATCCTGTATCATATTGTGTATACTTTACCCTTAAATTATTGCATTTAATATCTCATATTTTTCTTGTATTTATTTTATCATCAAAAACCCTTAAAAATTAGGTAGATTAATTGTCTATTAATCACTGACCTTTAAAAAGACTAAAAAATACAAAAACAAAATCAAAGACAAAAATCGGTGTTTTTATCCCCCTTAAAAATACCCCTAAAAATAATTTTTGTACAAATGACCACTTTTGGCTATTTGATCAACAAGAAAGTTGTAGATCTCGTCGAGACGAGCAACTTTCATGTTTTGACTTTTTTCTAATTTTGCCTCTAACTATTTCTTTTATAATTTCCTTTGTAATTATACTTTGAATTTTTCTGATTGGGCGACATGGCACTGTCTGGACTGCCCACGTGGTCCGCTTCCCCTTCCTCCACCCGGTGCCCATCAGGGCCGTTGGATCCACTCCGTCCCGCCTTCATCTGAGCCTTCCATCACCGCCTCATCTCCAGCCATCGGATCCAGTTCCCAGATTAAATCTCCGTCGTTGTCAAGCGCCTAAATGCCAGCCATCCGATCTTTCTTCCGTCCAACATCCCTCATTGCTCCACGTCGCCCTTTCATCTATGCCCTCCAATCTCATCCCTACCTACGGCCTCCCGCACGCCACGTCGCACCTTCTCCATAGCCGTCCGATCGCCATACCATCCATTGCCTATCCGCATGACATGCCATTCCTTTTTCTCCTACCATAGGATCTCCCCCTGATCGCATCATATCCATTCATCCGCACCATGATCTCCACCGCTGGATCATATCCTATGATCTAATCAGAACCCTTCGGATGTGCCCCCATCCAAGCCGTTGGATCGCTAGATCCAACGGCTGTTGTCCATCGTCTTCCTCCAGCCAACCGTTCTCCCTTGTAACGCCACCACCCCCTTCTATTTTTACCCATCGCCCCAGCCACCTCCTCCTGCTCGTAACGCCTTCCCCGCGTAGCCCCATCGTCCACTTCCCTCGCATAACCCCCTTCATTCCTCACCATCACTTCCAGCCATCAAAACCTCCATGCAAAAATGCCTCTCTCTCATGTAACTCCCGGCTGCGCCTCCTATAAAACCACCTTCCATCCACGCCGAGCAGCCTATCCTCCATTCTGGGGCTTCGGCCCAGCCTCCGGTCCTCCGGTGACAGCAGAGGGACCATGAATCGAGGCGAAGATGGTCGAAGCCCCGGTGAGATCCATGGCATATCTGCCATGTAAGCTCCGCCTTCCCAGCGGTAACTGAGCACCTCGCAGTAGGCTGAGCGAGTCGTGCGACGACCGGAGCGCCTCCATGGCGTTCAACCCAAGCCCATCGTCCACCAGGTTCCCCTCTCCGATGAGGTTCGTCCTCCTTTGCTTTTTCTTGTATTTTCTCCCATTTATCTCGCTGCCTACAGTCACCGTCACCCTCATCCGACCTCCTCATTAGCTCCGCCTGACCACCAGCACCCTCGTCGACCATCATTCCCTTCTCCAGAACCCCTCACGCTCCGACTCCCCTCTTCCCCTGCTCCGCCGGAGAAGAGACCACCGGCCATCGCTTCCAATCGCTCCACGGCCTTCCACTCACCTCACTAGCACTTACACACCCTGTGCTTCGGCTAAGCTAACATCTGCAGGTCTATATTCTTCAATGGCCAGAGCTGGCACCTCCTCTCAGGTCTCGAGCTCCTCCTCCGATGACCGTGCTTCGCCGAGTAGCTCCAGACATCTATGGAGCTCCGCATCGGCTCAGGGACCTCCGCCAGACCTCCAGCTCTCTTCGCCGACCTTCAGACCACCCTCTGGAGCACGGTGGAGCATTTCTCATGTCGCCGGAGCCCCGCCTCCTCCGGTGGCCCACGGCGGAGGAAGAAAACACAGGTGTCGTCCGATCATCTGGATCGGACGGCGATGATCAAGCCACGTCGACATCTGAGCCTCCATCCTGAGCCTACATGCTCGGGCGACACGAACCTCCACCTGAGGCACCATCTACTGCCACATTCCCGAGCCACAACTGCTTCCCGAGCCTAGGTCCCTCACGTGCACCGCATGTGAGGGCTTGGGTATTTTGCAGGATATACCTCGTAACTTATGTTATTTGTAGAATGGTCCCCAGGCACGTGCCTTACGTGCGTGCCTGGGTATTTTACAGGGAGGCCCTCCAAAGTTTCAGAAATTGCAAAAATGCCCCCGCGCATTGGAAAAGGTTCATAGGGTCCTAGGCGGTTTTTGGTATTTGCATTTAGGTCCTTCCAGGGACCTAAATGCAATATTTATCCTTTTATTTTCTTGCATTTTTATTACAATTATGCCCCTGCACTATTTTCTTCATAACTTGAGCATCGTAGGTCCAAATTGCATGATTTTAGTGTCGTTTTGATCCTTATTTTGTCCTCTACATCTTAGCATATCTAATTTTCTCATTTGCCACTGTTTTTAAAGAAGTGATTTTTTATGTGATAAGTGAGACCTGGCTATCCTTGTTCTTGCTCTGATTTGATGACTACTCTTCATGTCGTGATTAAAATGACACTGATTTCCAATTCTATTTTGTTGCTCATATTTTTAGGGTTTAACTGTAATCTTTGGCTTGGCATACATGTATCCTTGCACAATTATTCATGCATCATTTTAAATAGCATAAAAATCAATAAAAAAATGCATACATCATGGCATTGCATTGTAATTCACTTAGTGCATCGTGCAGACATGAACTTGAAATTAATTCACACATGTGCTTCATGAATCGAAATTCAATAAATTGATTAAGCAGTTGTGTCCTTGCGTTCGACCTTGGTAGACTTGCCAAGCATAAATACTCCACATCATTCAAAGGACTATGGTTTTTGTTGAATCGAATTTGCCTCCTGTACTACGACAATATTCATTCTTAAATAGGCAAATTCGACATTCATCAAATGGCGCCGTTGCCAGGACACGGCTTAACTTAATTATTGAATTTTTATTTTCTTTGTTGAATATTTTCAAGATTTTTAGGTCCTCATTTCATGCATCATTTTTTACATCAAATCTGCTGATTTAATTTCTCTAAGTGTTCTAACTTTTCTCTTTTGTGACAGGGCCCATGAAAATCAAGGATGCTTGATTCTCAAGGAGGCATGAAATCGGGAGTTTCCACTGAAGAGGCCGCAAAGAATCTGTGAAGAAAATTTAGGAGTCTTTGATCAGACAGCCTGCATTGCATACTATAAAAAAATTGCATGTGCATATTTATTTTCAGTTTTGCATGTTATAAAAAAAGATGTAGATCACTTGATGATCTACCCCTCCCCCCCCCCATACACACTTGCACATACATACACACCCATCACCCCATCTCCCTTCCCTCTGTAATTTTCACAATCTCTTCTCTCTCTCTCTCTCTCTCTCTCTCTCTATGTGTGTGTGTGTGTGTATTGAACGAACCCTCTCCCCCTCACCCTTGTATCATAGAACAACCCCCCCCCCCCTAATTCAAACCTTACTTAGGCTATTTGTAGCCTAAGTATAGGGGGAACCTGCCTGCTCATCCCTCCCTCGTACTGTCTTCTTGTACTTAGGTCTATTTTGACCTAAGCATAGGGGGATTCTCCTCCTCAGTTCCGCTATATCACCCTATATTTGATCGAGCCTTGGCTTCATGGCCCTTGTGTTTGAGGACATAGCAAAAATTATGTATAGGGGGGTATACCATATATTACTGTATATTTACTTTAGCCTTAGCTCGTGTTTTTAAAACTTTTTAAATTTTGTTTTCGAGCTGGTTTTTGGTAAACTAGTGAACTGAGTTTTGTAAAAACCTTGTAAAAAATGTTTTATTAAAATTGAGGGATTAATTTTTGTAATTAGTCCTTTTCAAAAAAAACTAAAAATTGAAAAATTGAAAACCCTTCTTGGAATTAGACTCTGACTACTAGGATTAGTAGACACTTTCAGTGAGGGAACCTCGGTCTCCCTTAGCAGAGTGGGTGGTTTAGAGGACACCGCATATGCCGTCCTTAAGGATCACGAGTCCGTTTATCGGCCCGTACTTACACCCATACTGGCTGAGAGTGGATACTTTTATTTATTTGAGTCAGGGCCAGTCATTGTCTCTCCGAAGAATTAAAAAAATCTTTTAAAAATTAAAACCCATAAAAATCTGCAAAAGTCAAAAATCACACAAAAACCACTAACCAAGGAGTTGGTGTATTCCTGACACATTCACACTCACTCAAGGCTTGACGATTTTGAGGACACTGGATTTCTGTGATCTTGAGAGTCTGAGTTAACATGCCTTAGTCATTAGGGTTTTTAAAACTTAAATATCCACACTTCCCTGGTTTGAAAGATTTGAGCGCTATATTGCACTCTTCATCTCTACCTTCAAGAAAAATATGATAAGCACAGTCACTTCCAAAACTACATGATTGGCGAGATGAGTTGAGATATCACTTGAGGAACTAGGACTAGAGATTTGAGTTTAGATCCAATCTAATGATATTCGAGGATGGGATAAAGTTAATGAATGCTTCAGAAAACTTGAGTGTCAGCAAGACCCTAGCCAGTATGTGAACAAGATTCATATGCTATCTCTTTGATATTTACCAATGTGCCAGGGTGTGATGAAACTTAATGGAATTTGTTGATTAGTGTGCACCAACTTTTGGTAAAAGCAGTGGAGCTAGCCAACAAAAGAAAAGAAATGTCAAAGAAAAAGCTCTAAATGCCAAAGTCAAATTACAAATGAGCTTCCACCAATGGCGAGCGCTCCTAAACATTTTCAAAGTGTCCACTTGGACCAAGCGCTAATTAGGACCAAGGAGTCGGGCTCACACAACAAAAAGGGCTCTGCATCGTAAGCGATACAAGTCTGGGTGTCGAAGGTATCTTAGATACTCAGAAAAGATACACCCTGGTGTACTCCCCGGAAAAACAAGTGCATACGACTCCAACTCTCTTGACGGACACATTGATCAACATTATAAAAATTTACACGTGTTGAGTAAAAAGGCACTCGAGAGGCCCCTTGTTCCAATGTGAGGGTGAGAAAAATAGACACAATCCCATTACCTCCATCATCTGGCCGTCCATCAACATTTCAAGTCTGACAAACTAATGAGACGGTTGACTGAAGCAAGAATAGACTTATTCCCTAGTATTGAGGATGAGGTCTAGAGGAGAGTCTTTGGAATTAGAACTTTGAGTGATGCATCGACTCGGCTCTCATGAAATGCAGTACACTAAATTTCATATCCTTATGTACAAAAAGAGAGTCTGATAATTAGAGAAGTTGGATTCATTCTGACTAAGGCTTGGATAAAACCAGAATTTTAGGATCTCTTAAATTAAGGGTCTTCGAAAGATCGAGCCTTGAAATTTTTCACTCGCACTGTCAGGAATTATTCCAACTCCTTCATTCTTTAGATGCTCGAGGATGAGCATGGTTTAAGTATAGGGGTATGATGAATCTCATATTCATCATGCTAAAAGCCGCAAATTAAAACCCCTATCTTAAATAATCCTATATAATCACCTTTAATTCTTTATTTTTATCCTATATCATATTGTGTATACTTTACCCTTAAATTATTGTATTTATTTTCTCTTATTTTTCTTGTATTTATTTTATCATCAAAAACCCCTAAACATTAGGTATATTAATTGTCTATAAATCACTGACCTTAAAAAAGACTAAAAATACAAAAACAAATCAAAGACAAAAATCGGTGTTTTTATCCCCCTTAAAAATACCCCGAAAATACTTTTTTGTAAAAATGACCTCTTTTGGCTTTTTGATCAACATAAAATTTGTAGATCTCGTCGAGACGAGCAACTTTTATGTTTTGACTTTTTCCTAATTTTGCCTCTAACTATTTCTTTTGTATATTTCTTTGTAATTATACTTTGAATTTTCAGATTGGGCCACGTGGTGCCCTCTGGGCCGCCCACATGGCCCGCTTCCCCTTCCGCCTCCCGGCGCCCATCAGGGTCGTTGGATCCACTCCGTCCCGCCTTCATCTGAGCCCTCCATCGCTACCTCATCCCCAGCCGTCGGATCCAGCTCTCAGATTAAATCTCCGTCGTTGTCAAGCGCCTAAATGACATCCATCTGATCTTTCTTCCATCCAACGTCCCTCATTGCTCCACGTCGCCCTTTCATCTCAGCCCTCTGAACTCATCCTATCCTACGACCTCCCGCACGCCACGTCGCACCTTTTCCATAGTCGTCCGATCGCCATACCATCCAACGCCAAACCACATGACACGCCATTCCTTTTTCACCTACCATTGGATCTCCCCATGATCGCATCATATCCATTCATCCGCGCCATGATCTCCACCGCTGGATCATATCCTACGATCTAATCAGAAACCTTCGGACGTGCCCCCCATCCAAGCCGTTGGATCGCTAGATCCAACGGCTGCTGTCCATCATCTTCCTCCAGCCAGCCATTCTCCCTTGTAACGCCTCCGCCCCCTTCCATTTCTACCCGTCGCCCCAGCCACCTCCTCTTGCTCGTAACGCCTTCCCCGTGTAGCCCCATCGTCCATTTCCCTTGCTTAACCCCATTCATTCCTCGCCATCACTTCCAGCCATCAAAACCTCCATGCAAAAACGCCTCTTTCTCATGTAACTCCCAGCTGCGCCTCCTATAAAACCCCCTTCCATCCATGCCGAGAAGCCTATCCACCATTCTGGGGCTTCGGCCCAGCCTCCGGTCCTCCGGTGACAGCAGAGGGACCATGAATCGAGGCGAAGATGATCGAAGCCTCGGTGAGATCCATGGCATATCCGCCATGTAAGCTCCGCCTTCCCGGCGGTTACTGAGCACCTCGCAGTAGGCTGAGCGAGTCGTACGACGACCGGAGCGCCTCCATAGCGCTCAACCCATGCCCATCATCCACCGGGTTCCCCTCTCTGATGAGGTTCTTCCTCCTTTGTTTTTTCTTGTACTTTCTCTCGTTTATCCCGCTGCCTACAGTCACCGTCACCCTCATCTGACCTCCTCATTAGCTCCGCCTGACTAGCAGCACCCTCGCCGACCATCATTCCCTTCTCCAAAACCCCTCACGCTCTGACTCCCCTCTTCCCCTGCTCTACCAGAGAAGAGACCATCGTCCACTGTTTCCAGTCACTCCACGGCCTTCCACTCACCTCACTAGCACTCACACACCCTGTGCTTCGGCTAAGCTAACATCTGCAGGTCTATCTTCTTCAATGGTCGGAGCTGGCAACTCCTCTTAGGTCTCGAGCTCCTCCTCCGATGACTGTGCTTCGCCGAGCAGCTCCAGAAATCTATGGAGCTCCGCATCGTCTCAGGGACCTCCGCAGACCTCCAGCTCTCTTTATCGACCTTCAGACCACCCTCTGGATGACGGTGGACCATTTCTCGTGTCGCCGGAGCCCCGCCTCCTTCGGTGGCCCGCGACGGAGGAAGAAAACACAGGTGTTGTCCGATCATCTGGATCGAACGACGATGATCAAGCCACGTCGACATCCGAGCCTCCATCCTGAGCCTACAGGCTCGGGTACCACGAACCTCCACCTGAGCTACCAGCTACTGCCATGTGTCCCGAGCCACAACTGCCTCCCGAGCCTAGGTCCCTCACGTGCACCGCACGTGAGGGCTTGGGTATTTTGTAGGATAGACCCTGTAACTTATGTTATATGCAGAATGGTCCCCAGGCACGTGCCTCACGTGCGTGCCTGGGTATTTGACAGGGAGGCTCTCCAAAGTTTCAGAAATTGCAAAAATACCCCCACGTATTGGAAAACGTTCACAGGGGCCCAGGCGGTTTTTGGTATTTGCATTTAGATCCTTCCAGGGACCTAAATGCAATGTTTATCCTTTTTATTTCTTGCATTTTTATTACAATTATACCCCTGCACTGTTTTCTTCATAACTTCAGCATCGTAGGTCCAAATTGCATGATTTTAGTGTCGTTTTGATTCTTATTTTGTCCTCTACATCTCAGCATATCTAATTTTCTCATTTGCCACTATTTTAAAAGAAGTGATTTTTTATGTGATAAATGAGACCCGGCTATCCTTCTTCTTGCTCTGATTTGATGACTGCTCTTCATGTCGTGATTAAAATGACATTGATTTCCAATTCTATTCTGTTGCTCATATTTTAGGGTTTAATTATAATCTTTGGCTTAGCATACATGTATCCTTGCACAATTGTTCATGCATCATTTTAAATTGCATAAAAATCAATTAAAAAAATGCATACATCATGACATTGCATTGTAATTCACTTAGTTCATCGTGCAAACCTGAACTTGAAATTAATTCACACTCGTGCTTCATGAATCAAAATTCAATAAATCGATTAAGTAGCCGTGTCTTTGCGTTCGACTTTGGTAGACTTGCCAAGCATAAATACTCCACAACATTCAAAGGACTGTGGTTTTTTTCGAACCGAATTTGCCTCCTGTACTACGACAATTATTCATTCTTAAAGAGGCAAATTCGACGTTCATCTGGCACAACTGATAAAAACCCAATTTACAAGTACATATATAGGTACCTATACCTGTATTTTATATATTTTTTATTTTGTATTTTATACGCATAATATTGTATTTACATATTTTATATATTAATAACATTATTAAATACATATTTATATGTTTTTAAAATATCTTTACATTTTTATAAATACGAATAAATAATTACATCAATATACATTATATGTGTATTATTCTTGTCTTATAATTTATTGTTGGTTTTATGTGTATTTTAAGTGTTTTTATTTATGATTATATTTTAATTATAATATACAATTATTTATAAAATACAAAGAATGTAAAAGTATAAAGAATAAAATAATCGACTATTTGTACAGCCGCCCTAACAATAGTACCCTAAAAAGTCCGTTTTTATATCTTAGCTCGATTTTCATAATAATCACCTTCATTTGATACATAATTTAATTTGAAATACAATGAAGGTGAGTTTGGTTCAATTTGAGTTCATATGGAGTAGATATTGATATATGAAGTTCTGTTTGGAGCTTTTTATATGTGCGTACAATGTGCATCGTGCATGATTTTATTGGCTATTATTTTTCTAATTTTTCTATACATTATTATGTACAAGTTTTTGTGTTGAAATTTTTATTATTAGAAGTATGCATAATAAAGAATAAAATATTCTAAAAATGGGCTATTTATATAGTTTATTGTACTTGAAATAATTAGGGTTTCTGTGTATTTGTACAGTATATGGACCTTATCTCCCCCTACTTTATTCCTGATCGTCCTAGTCAATATTGACTTGGCTATTAGGGTCATCCAGTATCTTTGATACTTCATTTATTTATTTATTTATCTTTTCTTTTCTTTACTCTTTTAATTTGGATTTAAATACAAATATTTACATGCTCTTTATAGACTAATTACATATCAACATCAGGTGTTAACTTATGCAAGTTAGTGATATTTACATGTGTTTTACTAGGGATTTAAAGCAAAATAGAAGAATAAAGGTAGATGAATAGTAAGCTATTCATCAATGAGCCCCACCGTTGGATCACTAGGATCCACCAGTTCAGTTTGAGGAAACAAGGGAGAACGATTTAATCGGTACATGGATCTGGGTAGGTGGATCCGTGTATTGGAGATGACTTTAGAATCCTCAAATGGATCCGGGTAGAGAGTGTCTGCCTATCAAAAAGGACGGAAATGGGTCCTTTTAATTCAAAGCACATACTTGGCCCAATACCAAGGTTCAAGGCCAAAAAGAAATAATAATGTGCCTAAGACTTCATATTTATCAGCTTGAATGCTTGAGGATATAATCCAATGTCTTGATTTTTAATTCTAAGGTGCTTTTAAGGCATCAAACAAATATGTCTTGAAAATATAAAGTAAATAAGAATTTTAAACCAATTATTTAGGGACTATTAACATGACTAAGCATAGCAAAAAAATATCTTTCTTTCATTATGTTTAAATCGGAGAATCGAAAATGTAATTCATAAAACAAGAAACATAAATATGGAGAAGACAAAGATTTACGTGGAACCATACTCCCTAAGGAACGGGATGAAACCACAGGAGAAGCCCTCAAAGGGGTGAATATTCTATTGGAATTTCTCAATGAGTACAAGGGTGTGAGGCTCCTTATTTAGGAGCTCAAGGGAGAATATTCTATAGGATATTCTCTATAGAATATTCTCTTAACAAATAGCCACACAGAATATTCTCTAACACTCCCCCTCAAGCTGGAGCTGAGAAAGCTACAGCTTGCAACAAAAAGAAAGTATACAACACATCTTTACATGATACATCACAAGAACACATGTTTGCTGATGGTAGAAGACCTCGCACGAGGACGGGTCTACGGCTTTCAGGACATCGGAACGTATCTTTGTCATGCCTATAGAACCGCTGCGATATCTGGTCACTGGAACATATCTCTGTCGTCCCTAGAGAAGAATTGCTGCAGAAGAAGTCCTGCGTGGGAACTGATCGGGTCGTAAAAGAAGAAGTATACGCCTCGAGGAAGAAGTTGATGCTCGGTGAAGACAGATGATCTTGTAGAAATCTGGAGTATCGATCTGTCAGATGTAGATGGACAGTTGTGAAGAAGACAATTCTGACCCCCCCCTTCTCCCATACTTGATAGAATAAAGAACAAATAACATCAAGTTGGGAGAAACAAGTGAATAACATGCATTTTCATTTTCTTCATATTTTTTTCTATTTTTAAGCCTTTCAAATCTTTTTTTAATCGGCTTTTTAAATCATTTTTTTTTAAATTTGCATACGGTTTTTTTTCATGTACGCGGCTCTCTTTTTTCAAAAACAATTTTTTTAACAAATCATCCCTTTTTTTATCAGGCCAACACATATCTGGGCCACTCATCTTTTTTATAACAAATCATCCCTTTTTTTTCTTCATCAGGACAAAACATATCTGGGCCACTCATCTTTTTTTTTGCACATATGACAAGGCATCAGGCCCCCCAAACATTTAGACCAAATTAGGCTTCAAAGAATAGAACCCTATTTAGGGTTTCCAAGCATTTACATCACAAGCAACCTCACAGGGGAACCCTCATTTCAAATAATGTCGCCGCCCCCAATCTTTGTCGTTGGAGCCTAGGAGTGGCTCCCGTGGAGATCGAGAAGGGCTACGTCGCCCTTGCTGAGGCACGTGATGGCGGAGCTTGCGTGTTGAGAGATGCAAAATCAGGAGTAGCATCGCCACCCTAAAGGGGCTTCCTGCTGTCGCCACCAATGGGGCTTGCAGGAGGTGCAGGGACCCGCTAGGAGAAGAAGAAGCGTCGCAGATGGAGATTGCATGGCGTGTTGCGCCCTGAGAGCTGTACTGGGGGGTGATTTGCCTACGCAACACGATTGGAGGGCCGCCGCAAGGAGCAAGGGCCGCCTGGGAAACAAGCAAGGCGCTCAGAACTGGAAAACCTAGTCATCGATGGTGGGCACAACAGCAAGTGCCTGGGGCGCGAGAGATGGCGCCGCCAACAAGCTTTTACTGGACTTTAGAGGCGTCACCGATGTGCGCCTGTGTTGAAGATGAAACCGCCTGGCCTGGAGTAGATTCATAGGATGGAGGAGGGCATTCGTTGCCTAGATGTCGTGCAAGGAGCCGTGAGGGCCCGCCTGGATGCACGATCAGAGGGCACTTAGGGCTTTACGGAGAAGCACACAAAAAAAACACTATGCTTTATCCTTTCTTCCGGAAAATCGAATCATGAACAAGAACTTCAAAATAATCTCGAATCTCGAATCAACTAAAAAGAAAATGAATCCACGAGAATCAACCTTGCTCTGATACCGTGTTGAAATCAGAGAAGAGGAAACGGAATTGATAAAACAAGAAACATAAATATGGAGAAGGCAAAGATTTATGTGGAACCCTACTCCCTAAGGAGCGGGATGAAACCACGGGAGAAGCCCTCAAAGGAGCGGATATTCTATTAGAATTTCTCAATGAGTACAAGGGGTGTGAGGCTCCTTATATAGGAGCTCAAGGGAGAATATTCTATAGGATATTCTCTATAGAATATTCTCTTAACAAATAGCCACACAGAATATTCTCTAACATAATGATGAGATTAAGTTTCATCGTACCCCCTTGCTTAGGCTTACCAGTCCCTCGCAAAACATTTAATTATTGGGTTTTTATCAGTTGTGCCCCTCTGAGATATCATAATTTCAGTTATACCCCTATCTTTTTGGTAATATCAGTTGTGCCCCTCACTTCTTTCTCCATTACAACTCGTGCCCTTCTGTCAGATTGACCATCAAAAAAATTAAAATAACCATGGTTTATTCAAACCATAGTGTGGTTAAGAAGGGTATTATGGTCAGAATAAAATCAGAGGTCAATTTGGGGAGGATTGAGTTGAGCATGGTGCTGGAGAGGTTGGGCCGAGGAAGAGGGGCGGAGGTGGAGCTCGCGGTAGAGCTCGAGCGAAGGGCCTAGGGCAGGAGCAGGGGAAGACACACGGGAAGGAGGAGGCGAGCGGGAGGGGGGAGCTCAGGGGGTGCGGGACAGGGGCTGGGGGAGGGGGGTGTGGCTGCTTGGGGCAGGGGCGGGGGGTGCGGGACAGGGGATGGGGGAGGGGGGTGCGGATGCTTGGGGCAGGGGCGGGGGGTGCGGGACAGGGGCGAGATAGGGACGGGGTCAGGGGGGAGGGGGGTGTTGGGTGCAGGAAGCTCGAGGCACGGGCGGGCTTGAGGACAGGTGGAGGCATGGGGCGGCGGGGATCAGGGGGAGGCACGTGGCAGGGGAGGGGGAGACCCAAGGGGTGGCGGCGGCGGGGAGCAGGGGGCCATGGAGGAGCCGAGGAGGAGGTGCGAGGGCCGGGGAGGAGCTCGGGGTGGAGGGATGGGCTGAGGGAGGTGGCTGGGAGAAGAAAGAGAAGGGGGAGGAAGAGGATGGGGAGGAAGAAGAAGAAGAGTTGGACATTTGAGTCCATTTTTTCAATTAATTCCACTTTTGTCCTTGAAGTTAACGTCTGTTTGTATTAGAGATGGACGGAAACTAACCTGAGGGGCATAAGTGATAGAATGGGAAGAAGTGAGGGGCACAACTGATATTACCATAAAGATAGGGGCATAACTGAAATTGCAATATCTCGAAGGGGCACAACTGATAAAAATCCTTATTTATTCCAGTGGCTCTTAAATAAGAGTTGGATTCAAGCTTCTAAAAAAACTCAAGAAACTAAGCTGGACTTGTCATTTGGATTATAGGTTTGGGAGGGACTCTCTTGGACTCAAGATTCCATATTGGCAGTCTTTGAGTTATGCAATTCTTAATGCAATATCGACTCCTTAGTCAATTCAGCTCATCTGTTAAGTAATCCCAATTATTTATGACAGCAGCCTCATTCTTGAACTTGTGAGTGAGAAAGGTAGCCCTTCATACTTAATTGTATGAACTATTTATGCAATCCTTCATATCACCCTTTATGTACAAAGCAACTCTTTCCTCGTGGAGCGAGTTATTTCCTTCTAAATTCTGGTCAATTGGCTAAGGAGGGATGGAGGAGATAGAAAGAATTAGTTTTCTTGGAGTGTGGCTAGTGTAGTCACATCTCTAAAGTTGAGCTTGGCCAGTATAGTCAAGTCTCAAAAATAAAAATACCGACCTGCTCATTTTTCATTCATTTTTTAATAATTTTTTTAACTCAGTTCATTGTAGGTATAGAATCTTTTTCCCTCTCATCGATATGTTGGAATTCTGAGCATTGTGCTCTACATAGTGAGGAGAAGAAAAAGAAGAAGAAGTATCAACTGATCATTCCTTATCTGGAGTTATTTCAACCCACACTCTCAATCTTAAGACCTCTATGTTGTAATGGCAAGGCAAGGGGTGAACTAGTTCTGTAGTTGCCTAAGACAAAGTAGCCATACACGCACTGCATGTGATTGTAATGGTCTTTTGCACGACTATGCAAGACTGGCTACATGTAAGTGAAAACAATTCAATCATATTCTTCATCAAAAAGCCATGTGATTTCTTCTAAAGATGAGCCATTTAGTCAGGGGAGTCGAAGATTGCTCTAAGGTTCATACTTTGAGGATTAAGTCTACAAAGACCTAAAAAATTTTTAAATCTTGGGCCCATTAATTCCCTCATGAGAATTACGTGTATTAAGGTCAAGGTGTCACGACCGTCCCCTTAGGATATGGGTACTCGACAAACTGATTCCACGTACATACCATTCCGCACTCGAAATACACAATATAATATAAAGCAGGAGAAATAGCATAAAGACTTGAATTTAAAATTTATCTTCCATTCATAACATGTCCCTCGATACATTCATTTCCATCCATGTCCACAAATATACATGTATGAATCAAAATGTGTGTCCATACATACGTTATACATCTCATGTCTCCCAAAATGCTACAAGAAAAAGTAAAATAGTAAAAGCTACAAGAAACTATACTAAAAAAAGAAAGCCGTGTAGCTGCACAAAAGAAGTAGCTCCGAGTAAACAAGTGCCACTCACTACTGCGGCTTTTGCTGAGGACCTATGGTTCCACACATATGTACGTTATGAGCAAAGTTACTCAATACAATATAAAAATTATTACAAGCAAGCTATAATTAAAAAGTGTGCAAAAGAAATAACTGGACAAACCATCCTCACAAAGAGTAAAATTCCGATCATTATTATACAACCAAGAATCGTGGATAGTCTGTGGTCTTGGTCCGAGTGAGACCTCACACTATGACTCTAAAGGCAAGGATAAGGCCTTAGATTTGGGGTGCCTCCGTAGGCATGCGGTGGGGTATAGTGCATCCTAACTAAAGTTCCCAACACGTCCACTTGGCTTCACTTATAAGATTGTAACTCCGATTCCCAAAGTGAATTCCAACCCACGAATCATCATGTTTTGCCCAAGTCCACTACCCACGTGTAAGAGTACATGTGGTGTAAGGCACGAGTAAGGGTATAGATTACAAGATCATTCTTACCATAATATAAATCATCATGAAACCCAATCCTTCTTATGCACAGGAGATTTATATTTTATTCCCAACATCATTAATCAAATTTCTCAGAACTCCCCTCTTAGTGCTCCCACTCGAAATACTAACCAATGTAGCCTATGCCAGCCAGTACACAAGTGTTAACTCTAAGTGAACAAGTGAAACATTAGACCACCAACCATGACTACTTAGCCCGTTCTCGAAGCAATGGGCTAAAGGCATGCAAGTGTTGAGGCTGAACACCGCGTGGTGACTCCTCGGTGTGCCAAGACACATGTCCTCCAACCATTGCAGCTACGTAGTAGCGGTTGGGATCGCGGCTCTCTAGGCTTCTACTCAGGGCCCCGAGGGTGCATGCCCCTTCCTTGATGGCAACTACTCCACTACCTCATCACCATGAAATATCCCTTCACTAAGGTGATAATCACCACGATATTATCGATGCTAGCAACCTATAGAAGATATTTGAATAGTTGGCATAATCATATAATATCATAAGGGTACTACTCAGGATCTATAAGAGAGCAACTGTAGTATGTATTTTTGCCCAATTCATTTATTTGAAAATTAGCGCTCTATGCAAGTAGAGACATTATTGTATTTATTTTGTTTTTTTGTTCTAGTGCCATATCAAAGTCTACTTGCAGCTAAAAGCATTCTAGACAGATAACAAGCCGGAACAGATGATATACATTGCTGAAACATTCAAAAGATAACACTTTAGATAACTTATTGTACAGATATAGAGAAACTTTCAATATTGAAAAACTGATAAGTTCTGCAGAAACTACGAAACACTGAAGGTGCATATCGGGCATTGCATGTGACACTCAACGTGCATTGTGACTGAAAAATGCACGGTCATTGCCAAAACCGTTATATCCAATCCAAGGAAAATACAGAGCAACGCCAACTAAATATTATACCACATCCAACAAAATCTGTGTCGCTTCACTCAACCAAATATCGTAGAATACATCAAGGTTCCCCAAATTGGACATGCCTAATTATCTAAGGTCCTCGACTATACAACTCTACTAGAAATTTATTGGAGAAAACCCCATCAGTAATTTTACTCTTGATTCAACTGCTACTGTGTAGACCTGCAAGCATGTGTCCACACATTACACATAAATTCAATTTTCAATTCAGACTTAATCTAAATATCTTCTCATTCCAAGAATAAGCACAAATTGCGGAGTAGCACAAGTAAGAAGAACATGAATCTAAACATGTTTGTAAGTAGATTGCAAGTGTACCGAGCAGTAACAAACATGTAGGAGAATAGTAAAGAAAGAAGAACCACATTTTTTCCATTCCATTTTTGTTTTCCATTCATAAAATCATGTCTACAAAAATTTTGTACAATGTCGTAAGTATAGCAACATGGATATGTCACCATGCAATTATAACCACATCCATACATCACCATCATGTCTCTCAAAATTTAAGTACAGGTGCAAAAGCACAAAAGGACATGAATCCACTGTATTACAAAAGAGAACTGCAATAAAACAACGGACCGTCTACCCCTGCGGCTGTTGCTCCTGCGAACTTATCGAATTCACGCAAATAGGTCAATGAACAAAGCACCTAGTATGTATATAAAACAATTATAAAGGTAAATAGAAAAGTGTACAAGGAACAACTGTGAAAACCCACAAGTATAACCAACTCCCCTATTCCCAACATTCACTAAGAAACGACACCTCACAAAGAACCATCCTACACAGGCAGCTTCTAACAGATGACATATAGTTCCAATCCAAATATAAATAAGTATTGTACACCAATTCTAAATTATAAAAGTATAGGACCACAATAAAAATATAATCCAAGCTTCGTGGATGATGTGTGGTCTTGGTCCGGGTGAGACCTCACACTAAGGCAAGAAGAAGGCATTAGGGTTGGGGGGCCTCCGTAGGCATGCGATGGGGTACAAAGCATCCTAATTAAGTTCCCAATACATCCACTAGCTTCACATAACAAATGTAATTCCAATTCTTAATTCAAATTTCAACCCGCAAATCATTGCAAACCACCCAAGTCCACATTCCATCGATAGAGTTCTCGACGGAAGCACATTATCTGATTCAATGCCTTTGATCCTTGGTAATCATTGCTAATCACGTAGTCTTACGGATTTTTATTTAATAATCTCGTTGTCTTTCCTCACAAAGGTGAACCCATGTACGTATACGTGAAGCCAACACCTATAAGTACCTAGATATCACGCTGGTACGAAAACATGAGCTTGGATTGTAGTTTAATGCAACTTACGATCACCACTCACATCCCCTGTTAGTAACACACATTTTCAAAAGGAGTCACATAGAGCCCGCAAGCCTCATCGCCAGGCGGAGAACACAAAGACATGTCGCACAAAACAAAGCACAAGAGCATAACAAAGGGCACATAACCGCTCGACGCCATGGGGAAAAAATACTAAGATGCAAAGAAGAGAATTAAGCAGTTCACACAACACTCTATGAGCTAAAGGATCATTAATCACTCGACCGGGTTATTATGATTGTCCATGTCTCTATCCGACTTTCCAATAAGGCATGATTCTCCTTAGAGGTTCACTTCTCTTTATTATTAAGCTTAATGCTTGAATTGATACATAAAAAGATCACTTAGACACTAAGCCAACTTAAGTCAAATAGTCGTATTTCCAGGGCTATTTACTAACTTCAGATTTGGATGACAGAAGAGCTTGATCTATTTCAAGATCTGGGGGTGTGTATAAAACAAGCTAAGCACCAAAACAACTTTTATTAGATCTGAATCTGAATAAAATGTCTACTTTTGGTCTATATAAATGGTTGATTGCATGATGATGGAGATGGATGCTGATGTACATACAATAATCTGTCAAAACATTGTTATAACAGAGCATAGCTATATAAAAAATTTGATTGACAAACTATTAACCAAATGCTTACATTAACATGTTTATTTTCATTGAAACTAAGAAGATAGCTACTTTTATGTCTGGATAGACAACCACTTGTAAAGTATCGGGGTTATTTTTCAATTGTTTATGTTGCAACTGATTCTTGTGAAGTAAAAACATTATGGGCTGGGCTAATATGAAAAAAAATCTTGCAGATATGTTGAGTGATCAACATGGATTATTGGAAGGAGATTTTAATAGCATACTGAGCAAAATATATTGGAGAGAAACATACCATAATATCTCAAGCAATTGAATATAGAGGGGCAATTGTGTGGGACTGAAGAAACTAATTATGTTTTATTTCAAGAAAGAAACTAATTTTGTAGGTGATCCTTGTTCTTTGTGTTATACTCGTAGAGCGGCTAGACAATTTTGTGACCGTTCGAACATTGTGATATTATTTACTTTCTTAGGATGATGATGTTAGCACGTCAGTAGATATGCTTACAGCTTGATAGGTACCATGGCAACTGAATATAGAGGGGCAATTGTGTGGGGCTAATAGAAATTGTTGGAGCATTCGTTGTATGCGTCATGAGTTGTAGTAGGGTAAATGGATCCTGGAGAAGATCTATTTAACCCATCCAGTTGTTTAGTCCCACATCGTCTAGTGGTGGGACTTGGAGGCTCTGGAGAGGCTATATAAGGAGCCCTAGACCTCCTCCTCCATTGAGAAAAATCAATGCATAACACACCCCTTTGAGGGCTTCTCCCGTGGTTTCAACCCGCTCCTCACAGAGTAGGGTTCCACGTAAAATCATGGTGTTACATGTTGATGTTTCTTGTTTTTATGCTTTGTTTAATCATTCCGCTTCCGCTTCCGATCTTCTAACACGGTATCAGAGCGGGTTCGATTCTCTAGGATTTCGAGTTATTATATTTTTTTTCGAGATTTGATTTTTGTATTGTTCTTCTGTTAACGTTCTAAAGTGTGATCACCAGGTTCTAAAACCCTAGATTTGATGCTCTGCTATGTTTGTGGTTCCTTCCTTGGAACCCTAAAATCAAGGCTCTGACATGGATTCGAAGCCCTATCGCAGTCGATAAGCGAGGGTATCCAGGCGGTGATATTCCAGACTGATACTGCATCTCCTGGCTCGTGCGGCAGCATCGGCCTTTGGCGGCAAGCCCTAGCCCGCCAGGCCCCACGTATGGGCTTCCATTTAACCCCATCGAGGATTCATCCTCCTTGCGCGGGCGATTCATTCTCTAGGCCTGGAGCCTCTCTCCTCACACAGCCGCAATATCCTCGTACCTCCATCGGAAGCCCAGGCGCCAGCCCCGACTCCAGGTGGAACCCTCACGGCCCAGGCGAAGCTCCATGCGCCAGCCCCGACCCCAGGAGGAACCTTCACGGCCCAGGAGGAGCTCCAGGCACTGGGCGGTCCACAACTACAGCAGCAACATATGCGTGAGAAGTAACACGCAGCTTCTCCCGAACCCCCTGGCTTCCTCGGCATCGAGCGACGCAAACCCCACTTCCTCGGCATCTCGGTAACAAGCCCCTGGCGATACTCAGCAGCCCCTTTAGGGAGCAACAAGCGGCGCGCTCCATACGTAGCTCGATCCTATCAACCCAACTCCAGGGCAGTGACGCCTCTCAACCCAACCCCTCTCCCGCTCCCCAATCCCTCAACCCTCGGCGACGACCCCCCCCCCCCCGACTCCAAGCGATGAGGAAGCGCTGGCGGTGCCAAATCGAGAAGGCCCCATCGGGGCGACGAGTCTTTGGAAACCCTAAAAGGGGTTTGCCCCGAAAGGGTGTCGTGTGGTATTTAAAAAAACCCTACATAAAAAGGGGGGGAGGCAAGTATTCAGGCCTAGTCGGGCCTGCTTTGTATGGGAAAAAAGGTGCGGAGGAATTATTTAAAAAAGATAGAGAGAGAAAAAAGAGAGGAGGAAATCAGTGAAAAAAATGTCGAAAAAAGGAGCGTACAATAAAAAGCCATACACAAATGTTAAAAGAAATGAGAAAAGCCATATTAAAAAAAAACTGAAACGGCCAAATGTTATTCAAAAGCCGAAAAATGTGACGGCTTGGTTTTGTATCCCCCAATCTCTTTGTCTTCTCCCAACTTGGTCAATATCTTGTTATCCGACCAGTATGGGAGAAAGGGGGAGTATATATGTAGAGTCACAGGTCTTGATCCAGATTCCAGATGCAGATTATCCAGACCAACCAGCAGATTTTCAGACTCTACAATTTTTTAGATGAAGATTCTCCATGCGGAATTCCAGACTCGAAGTTTAGATTTCGAGTCCTAGTTTGATGCGCAATTTCAGACTCGACGGATTGGTCAGAGTCGAAGATCGAGGCACTCCAAGATGAGAGGCCCATTTTCGAGATCTCCAGAGAGACTCATTTTCAGACACACACATGGATGCATTCATTTTCAGATGAGCACATGTTTGTCATCTTTTGTATGGTCCCCATCGTTATTCTTGTTTTGTAGGCCAGAGGTTTCATGTGAGCCATAGCGACTCCAGAGTAGAGGACCATTCCCTATGCCAGGTTGGCAAGGGTTTTCATGTGGTATCATAGGTTCACCAGAGCAGTGCACCATTCTCTGAGCCAGATGGGAGAGACCCAGTTCTCCGAAGATGAGACTTTTCAGACTTTATTCTCCAACGACCGTGGACTCCGAAGAGGATTGCACAGCCACGACCCTTTTTTCAGTTCAACCCTTTTTTCAGAGATGGAGCAGTTGTCCACATTATTGTGGTGGGCCAGAGTACTCCGACGAGAAGACTCATTTTTCAGTTGCAGTGACTCTGACAGACGTAGTACAGAGCACATGCTCTCCGAAGAAGAGATTCAACAGACTCACACTCCAGCCCCTTCGTCCTTCTCACCTGCACATCATGAGAAGCAACATCCTCGACTGTAGCAATGTGCGCGTTGGGTTGATATTGTCCGTAATGTCTTGTAGCGTTGAGTTGAGTTTCTTTTTATTTGTCCAAGATGAGCGTTGCATGCTCCAGCTTAAGGGGGAGTGTTGGAGCATTCGTTGTACGCGTCATGAGTTGTAGAAGGGTAAATGGATCCTGGAGAAGATCCATTTAACTCATCCAGTTGTTTAGTCCCACATCGTTCAGTGGTGGGAATCGGAGGCTCTGAAGAGGCTATATAAGGAGCCCCAGACCTCCTCCTCCATTGAGAAAAAGCAATACATAACACGTCCCTTTGAGGGCTTCTCACGTGGTTTCATCCCGCTCCTCACGGAGTAGGGTTCCACGTAAAATCATGGTGTTCCATGTTGATGTTTTTTGTTTTTATGCTCTGTTTTATCATTCCGCTTCCGCTTCCGATCTTCTAACAGAAACTAATTATGTTATCTTTCAAAAAAAAGTAACTAATTTTGTAGGTGATCCTTGTTCTTTGTATTATACTCGTAGAGTGGCTAGACAATTTTGTGAACGTTTGAACATAGTGATATTATTCACTTTCTTAGGATGATGATGTTAACACGTCAACAGATAGGCTTACAGCTTGATAGGTACCATGAAAAGTGTCCCACTAACGGAGGTAATAGACTTAATTTAGGATTTGATAATACAAACTAGTAGAATTCTTATAATCTGCACTTTCATGAATAAGTGAAGAAGCATCATCAGGAACCAATTTGCTAAGCTAGTTGACAGAAAGTCTAAAAGAATCAAGAATGTCATTGAAACTCCGTATACGATTGGATACAATTCAGATGTTAATAACAATAAGAAATCAGTATTAGCTAGCATAGACCTATTATCTATATCTATTAATCTATGTTAGATGGAAATCATCTGAGATATCCTTTCTAAGAAAGCCATGGGAACAATTTCTACTGAAATTCAGAGAATGATCAAAACTGATGGTCGGTTGCTTCCTTAGACCATAATCATATCATTACGACTAATTAATCATGATTAGTACTAATTACCCGTGACTAACAATAATTAAGTGACATTAAAAAAAGTAGGACACATGAAGGGCAAATCATAGGACAAGTGTCGTCGTGCATGCAGAACATCTGTCAACACAAATGAGTGCTAGGTGTCATCATTCAAAACTGACATATGTCCTATTGCATGTAAGGCATGTGGCATTATGCATGTGCACCAAGTGCTCTCAAGCATGTACAACATGTTCCCTCATGCATATGAGCCATGTGTCATGGTGCATGGATGACAAGTTTTGCCATGCGTCTTCATGCATGATAGGGAGGTGACATGTGTCTTAGAGCCTCCCTTAGATGCTGACACATGTCACACATGGAAAGGAGTTGGAGGCCTATATATGTCCATGAGCTCCTCATTTCTACTCATTCCATCCCACACCACTCTCACTACCTTAGAGCCATAAAACCAGAGAGAGTGCTGGAGGAGCACGTAGAAGCTGCGACGAAGTGTTGTCGGCTATCGACTACAATAGAATTCAAAACAAAGTGCTGAAGCAGTTAGAGACGGATATAGGAGGTACTGACCAGAGGAGGCGACCCTGACTTGAGTTAGATAGAATAATCAGGTGAGGGATTCTCAAGTGCTACTTTAAGCAATAATCTGTAGCTTTTATGCGTGGTTTTGACAAGTATAACATAACAAGTATGCAATCGTGTTTTCTAAGGCTTTTACATATGAGCTTCAAGTATTATATAGTGGATATGCAATCAGGTTTTTAGAAAGTATTTCAAACGTCGTTTCAAATGTTTTATCTTGATAGCACATTTTCAAG
The DNA here is from genome assembly GCA_037367405.1 of Ottelia alismoides. Classification (NCBI taxonomy): domain Eukaryota; kingdom Viridiplantae; phylum Streptophyta; class Magnoliopsida; order Alismatales; family Hydrocharitaceae; genus Ottelia; species Ottelia alismoides. The sequence continues at coordinate 626,568 of JAZKJV010007131.1, forward strand.
CATATAAATCTTTTCGGAGCACAAAGCATAAGTTTCTCTACTCAGATTTGAGCTTTATAAAAAGGAATATGATTTGGGCAGTTACTATGTAATATGTATTGGTTTTCAAGCTCTTAATAGTTTCCAGTTGCAAGAATATGCATGCTATGTCGGTTTTTTTCAATTCATGAATTAGCTATTATGGGCATGAGTTAGCTAATACGGATTATTAGTGGCAAGAAAAGAATCGGAATAAAAAAGTAAGCACCACAGTAGCTATTTTATAGAAGTCATGAACTAGCTGTTAGATATGGTGATGCCATTAGATATGACCCTGAAACAACCGTGCTTTCTAAAGCTTTTACTTAGAAATTTCAAGTACCATATAGAAGATATGAAATCAAAGTTTAGAAAGTATTTCCAACGTCGTTTCAAGTGTTTTATCTTGATAGCATGTTTTCAAGCATATAATTCTTTGTGCAACACAAGCATAAGTTTCACTACTAAGACTTGAGCTTTATATAAAGAAATATGTTTTGCACAGTTACTATGCATTATGTATTGGTTTTCAAGCTCTTAATAGTTTCCAATTGCAAGAATATACATGTTATGTCAGATTTTCTTTTCAGTTCATGAATTAGCTATCCAGAGCATGAGTTAGCTAATACGGATTATTAGTGGCATGAAAAGAATCAGAATCAAAAAGTAAACACCATAGTAGCTATTTTATGAAAGTCATGAACTAGCCATTAGATATGGTTATGTCATTAGATATGATCTTGAAACAACCATTAGATATGGCAAACCATTAGATATGGTATCAAGAGGACTTTGGGTCCGCATTCTGTATACATATAGGCTTTGGGCCGTATGCAGGGTGTCTTTGGTCTTTTGGATCGTCTGCATGTATGACTCAGCATTGTTTTAGTGTTCACGAGCCAATAACTTAGCCACAATGGTGATTAATGCAAACAGCTTAATAGTGATAATCATGTTTTAGTTTACTTCTTTTGAAGTGACTTCAGTGTTTGATTTCAAACTAGCATTTTTTATGGGATTTTTACCTAACAGACCGTATAAGCTTTTTAAATTACCTCTACGACCTTTTGCAGAACGTAATTACCCCATCGACCCTGTAAATTACCCCAAGAACCCCACGAGCTTCAAACAAATTACCCGGACGGTTCATGAGGTAAGAGTTGGCAAGTTTACGGGGTCGAGAGGTAATTAGGTTGTTTCGAAGGTCGTGGAGGTAATTGACAAAGTTTATAGGGTCTGTCAGGTAAAACTCCCTATTTTTATATGATTACTATCATAAAGTCTCTTTCAAGTTATTTAAAGCAAATCAACACAAACTTTGGCATGATACTCATATTTAACTTACAACTATGTTAAAGCATTCTATGCAAGTTATTTCAACTTTTGGCTGTATAGGTAAAATGCTTGACATCCATTCACTAGATCTAGGCTCATAAATGGGTTTAGACTCATTCCTCTATATTATTATTATGTACAGATCAACCGAATCATGACCAAAAGAATGAAGGACTGTATATACACTAGCAGGAGGTGGTCTCGTTTTTTTCTACTGTCTATTGTTTTGTAAGGAGATGTAATAAAACTTGTGTAAGACACTTCTTTGTAAAGTGAACTTTAAATACAATGATGATGATGCATTTGATGAGATTTGCCACATGTGTACTTTGAGGAGACAAGCAAAGAAAGATCTCTGTTGTGGCACTTCCCGGTTAGTAGGACGGGTCGTGACAGTACATTTAGCTACAATGGGGTTGATTAGGGATGTCAATCTGGGTCTACCCATTGGGTACCCGACCCGAATCTGCCCCATTTAAGGACCCGGAACCGACCCCCATTTAATTTGGTCTGGTTTGGGTTTTGAATTAACTACCCATGCGGGTATGGGTATGGGTTTGGGATTGCCTTATGGGTACTCGAACCCGCCCAACCCGAATAAAAAATTGTATAAAGATGGATGTGTGTGTTGCTAACCAAACTAGCCCCAAATCCACTTCATATCTAATATATATCGATCAACATGTATAAATTTCAACCTCAATTTCTCATATCCATGCGCCACAGGTGCTATATCCGGTTGCCGTGCTTTGGGCGGCTTGGTGGGGGAGAAATGAACTATTGTTCTTGGGCCAAAGGTTCTACAAGGATAATGTGGGAGCTTTTGCAAAACACATGGTGAGGAATTGGGCATCGTAATGACTTTGTAGTGTGGTTTTTGTTGTTTTTCATTTTGTCGTCCTCCTTGTTCCCTTCTTTTATTGAATAAGATTTTTGGGGAGTGCACCGTCGAGTGTATCCCCCTTGCTTCTGGATTTCAAAAAAAAATTCTCATATCCATCCATTTATTCATATTCACCTAACTTTTTATATCTTTAATAAATAAAAACTTTCAAGACAAAAGAGTTGTTGGAGTATTCATTGTATGCGTCATGAGTTGTAGCAGGGTAAATGGATCCTAGAGAAGATCCATTTACCCCATCCAGTGTTTAGTCCCACATTGTCCAGCGGTGGGACTTGGAGGCTCTGGAGAAGCTATATAAGGAGCCCCAGACCTCCTGTAACCATTGAGAAAGAGCAATGCATAGCATGCCCTGTTGAGGGCTTCTTCTGTGGTTTCATCCCGCTCCTCACGAAGTAGGGTTCCACGTAAAATCCTGGTGTTTCAATGTTGATGTTTCTTGTTCTTATGCTATGTTTATCATTCCGCTCCTGCTTCCGATTTTCTAACATGGTAACATAGTGGGTCGATTCTCGAGGATTTGATCATGAGAATTTTTTTTCCGAGATTCGATTCAATTTTTCGATTGTTTGATTAAAGTTGGAGGAGTATTGTTCGGTTCTTTCAAGTTCCATATCATCATGTTCTAGGGTTTCCTAAACCCAAAGTTCTTTAGGCGTAACCCCTCAAAGAGGCATGTTATGGGATCGATCCTCCATCTTCAGCAGCCCAGGCAACGTACCGCACTTCCTCCAGACCTTGCACGACCTCTAGGCGACCTCCTGCCGCAGCATCTCACCTCTCCTGCAAATATTGGCGGCAAGACCCATCACGAACAGTGTCACACCTCCCTCTGCACAGAACTCCTTTGGTGGCCCTCCAGCAAGGCAGCGCCCCTGCGGCGTCCTTCAGACTCTTAGTCACAGGTTCCCGCCGCAGGCGCACGCGTAGGCATCAGGCCTTCGTGATCCAGATTCGGGCACAGCATCTTCTTCGTGTAAGAGGCGAAACTCCTCTCTCAGTGGTGCAACCCCTCACGCGTCTGCAGGCGATCAAGCCTCCAGCTTCAGGCACGTCTTACTGAGCCACTCTCCCATCTCACGATCCCCGATCGCCCTTCCTCGCGTGTCTCCCAGCAGGTGACACCATCTCTCGCACAAGGGACCTCCTGGCGATGCATCTCCTCCCGATGCGGATCCTCTTCGCGCGCTCCTCCTACAGGCGAGGAGCCCTTCTTCATGCGGCAACAACCGTCCCCTCCTCCCGCATCTCTTCCTCGAGCGGAGCCTCCTCCATGCGCCATCGCAAGGCGGCATGCTTCATCGGCGGCAGCGGGCAGCACCACCGCGTGCATCTTCCATCTCCAGAAGCAAAACCCCCAAGGGGGCAGCGCTGCAGAAGGGACCCCCCTCGGGGCGGCGGGCTTACGAAGAGGTTTCCCTTTTTGGGAACCCTAATGCCGACATCCCTTTAACGCCACCTCCTATTTTTGCTATTCGTTGTGTTAAAAAAAAGGACGTGGCTTAGGGTTCCCAAGGGGGGTGACGTTTTAAAAAAATTATTATTTTGAAAAATAGGAGAGAAAGAAAGGAGAAAAATGTTTTTCAAAAAAAAAAGAAAAAAAGGCACGTACAAGACACAGCCGTATGCAAAGCAAAAAAATGCAAGAAAAGCCGTAAAAAAATGATTGAAACGGCTTATCAAAAAAAATATGAATGTTTCTTTAAAAGCCAATGAATGTGTGAACGGCTTACTGATCTTTTGTTTCATTTTCCCCTATTTCATTGTCATCTCCCAATTTGGTCGACGTCCATGTTTTCCGACAAGTATGGGAGAAAGGGGGAGTATATGTAGAGTCACAGGTCTTCCAGATTCTGATGCAGATTTCCAGACCTTCCAGATTTTCAGACTCTAAGGTTTTCAGATAAAGATTCTCCATGCGCAATTCCAGACTCGCCGTTTAGATTCCGAGTCCCAGTTGATGCGCAGATTCAGACTCGACAGATTGGTCAGAGTCCAAGATCGAGGCACTCCAAGATGAGAGGCCCATTTTCGAGATCTCCAGAGAGAGACTCATTTTCAGACACATACATGGATAATGTCTTTTTCAAATGAGCACATGTTGCCATCAATTGTTCGTGGTCCCCATCATTATTCTTGTTTTGTAGGCCAGAGTTTTCATGTGAGCCATAGGGACTCCAGAGTAGAGGACCATTCCCTATGCCATGTTGGCAAGGGTTTTCATGTGGTATCATAGGTATACCGGAGCAGTGCACCATTCTCTGAGCCAGATGAGAGAGACCCAGTTCTCCGAAGAGGAGACTATTTTCAGACTCCATTCTCCAACGACCGTGGACTCCAAAGAGGATTGCACAACCACGATCCTTTTCAGTTCGGCCCTTTTCATAGATGGAGCAGTTGTCCACATTATTGTGGCGGGCCAGAGTACTCCGACGAGGAGACTCGTTTCAGTTGCAGTGACTCCGACAGGCGCAGTTCAGAGCACATGCTCTCCAAAGTGGAGATTCAACAGACTCACACTCCAGCCAGTTTGTCCTCCTCACTTGCACGGCATGAGAAGCAACGTCCTCGACTACAGAAATGTGCACATTGGGTTGATATTGTCCGTAGTGTCCTGTAGCATTGAGTTGAGTTTCTTTCTGTTTGTCCACGTTGAGCATTGCATGCTCCAGCTTGAGGGGGAGTGTTGGAGTATTCATTGTATGCGTCGTGAGTTGTAGCAGGGGTGAGTTGTAGCAGGGTAAATGGATCCTGGAGAAGATCCATTTACCCCATCCAGTGTTTAGTCCCATATTGTCCAGCGGTGGGACTTGGAGGCTTTGGAGAGGCTATATAAGGAGCCCCAGACCTCCTGTAACCATTGAGAAAGAGCAATGCATAGCATGCCCCATTGAGGGCTTCTCCCGTGGTTTTATCCCGCTCCTCACGGAGTAGGGTTCCACGTAAAATCATGGTGTTCCCATGTTGATGTTTCTTGTCCTTATGCTCTATTTATCATTCCGCTTCTGCTTCTGATTTTCTAATAAGAGTTAAACACTTTACATATATAAACCTTTAATATCTCTCTATATTACACATTTTTATTAATCGTCACATTACACGATCTCACTCTATTTCGTCTATCTATGAAAATCTTGTATACATTTATAAACAACTTAAGATTTACCATGTCGAAGATATGGGTACCTCATTGGGTACACGGGTATCCAACGGGTATGGGTACCCGCTAGAATTACTAGTTTAATAAATGGGTGGGTATGGGTAGTGATATTATAAATGGATATGGGTTTGGGAATAGTAATACTCGCCCCAAACCCGACCCATTGACATCCCTGTTGTTGATAAGTGTTATAGGAGTTTTGTGATTATGAGTATTGAGTCTCAATACTGATTAACAACTGACTTTAAGATATAAGAATATATTGTTCTTCTTTTAGACAGTTTGAATGTTTATAATATTAATACTTTTGAAAGACAACAAGTTATTTGTAAAAGCAAGTTTGAATATTTTGAGACAGCAAGTTTGTTTATAATAGTACTTTTTTTATCAAATGATTCTATTTTTATGCAAAGTTACTTTAGAAATATTCCTTATTTTCTTACCAAAATGCTTGAGGCTCATTCACTGGGTCTAAGCTCATTGGAGTTTAGACGTAACCCTCCTTTGTTTATTATTATTTACAGACATATGTAGTTGAGCAAGAATATTAGAAGGAACAGAGAAACAACACAATAGCTAAAAGTTGCACCATCATATATTGTGTTATTTTGGACATTTTGGTAACTTTTTGTACTTTAAGATCGAGTTATGTATCTTAGAAGAATCATGTTGTGTAATAGGAGTGTAGAGTACTTTTTGTAAGTAGTAGTTGTACGCAAAGTAGTTGTTTTAAGTCAAGAATGTTTTTGAGATATATGAGAAAGCTGTTTTTGAGATGATCATTTGGTATACGCTTTGACACTAATGAAGAGTATATTTTGTAGTTGATTTCAAGTTTCAAAAAGGAATTTATGTTTGCAAATTTATGCTCGATATACTATATGTAAGGAAGAAAAGGTTGGATTTTTTTCACATCCACCTCGAATAGTGGGGAGGGTCGTGACATCTTGTGGTATTAGAGCAAAGATTTGGAATCTTGAACAAGATTGATATTAGGAATTGATTTAGTAGTTTTGGTAGTTTGATTTAGTTATCATAATTTTATGTAAACTTAGAAGAGAATAGAAGTGTTAGTCTTGAGGAAAATTAGAATTTCTATTGGAGGATTTATGTTGGTGGATGATCTATTTGAAGTTTTTTTATATAGGAAACAATGGTAGCGAAGCAGCCAACTGTGACCACCCAAGGCCCTAGTCATAAAGGGATAACAACAACAACAACCACGTGTATGACCAGTTGACCTTGATAGCTGACACATTAGGAGGCATGGCTGCCCATTTCATTAAAAGACATGAATTTGAGCAACAGTTGCCATTTGAACATGTAAAGAAGCTGGGAGCAGAACCATTTGTAGGAGACACTGATCCAAAGAAAGCTAGGGAGTGCTTCAAGCATATGGAAAAAATATTTCCTTTGATGGATTGCACAGATGAACATAATTTGAAATATGCAATATTCCTATTGAAAGATAGCGCTGATGATTGGTGGACATCGGTGAAGATGACATATCCAAACAATGAAATTCAAGGCAACATAATTTGACCGCTCAAAGATACAAACAATACAATGATGGGGGTTTGCTACAGGGACTTCTAGAAAATTATCACATTCTTTTCCACAATGTAACGATTGTTGTAAACATCATCAAGGAGACTGCCGCATATGGACTTCTGGATGTCAAAATTGTGGCCAAACATGCCATTTGCAAAGAAATTGCTCTTTTCTGAATTCAAATCGTGGAAATGCACGAGGTCCAGGTCAGAATAATGTGCTGGACAAAGTTGTATCTCATAAAAGGCATGGAAGTGGATAAAAGAAACAATATTCAAGGAAGGCGAAACAAGAAGGAACAAAATGCAGGGAAAGCCTTTGGCATGACTTTACAAGATGCCATCGCTGCCGATGATGTAGTACCAAGTACCACTGTCATTTTTGGTAAAAATGCGCAGACAATTATTGATTCTGAAGCTATCCATTCTTTTATATCGAGAAGATTTTTTACATATGCTGATATAGAAATTGGTAATTTTGAGCATGCCTTGTCCATCTCCTTACCAAAAGGGGAATCTGAAATTGTCTGCAATGCCTTTAGAGATTGCTTAGTAGGGATAGGAGGATGCCAAATTTTTGTGAATCTAATACCTATGGACATCAAAGAATTTGATGCAATTATAAGAATGGAGTGCTTAACTACTTATCATGCCTTAGTAGATTGTTATAAGAAGGAAGTCATCTTTCGAAGACCCGGTGATATTGAGTTTGTATTCTATGCAAAGAGGAGAGTATACCCGACCCAGGTCATTTCTAGCATGCTAACACAGAAATCTCTTAGAAAGGGATGCTTATTTTTTGTTGCAATTGCATATAATACAAAAGCAGAAATAGTTAGTCTAGAGAATATTCCTATAGTGAAAGAATTTTTTGAAGTATTTACGAAGGAGCTAGCTGGACTTCCATCAGATAAAGAGATTGAATTTGTTATTGATCTAGTACGTGGTACCACTCTTATTGCTTTAACACTGTATCGAATGGCTCCAGCTGAGCGTATGAAGCTTAAGATTCAGTTGCAAGAATTGATAGATAAGGGGTTTATTCAGTCTAGTATTTCTCCTTGGGGGCTCCAGTTCTTTTTGTCAAGATGAAAGATGGGTTTTTGAGGCTTTGTATTGATTATCGAAGGTTGAATCTAGTGACACTTATTTCCACTAGCCAACTTATAACACATGAAGAGAGACGTCCATACTAAGTGTGCGATGCTTGATCAACAATGGCATAATCATCAACACAACATGATAATCAACATTATCGATGATTGAGGATGGAGAGGGGAAGGGGATAGTTATCTACGATGTGAATTGATGCATGCCTTGACAAATATAAGGGTTTTGGAACGAAGATATAAAGGGGTGCAACAACATTGAGGCACCCTGATGAAGGAGAGGAGAGACAGGTTTACAGGAGGGAGGAGTGGACAAAGTGAAGAGGGGAATCCCAAGGTTCTTGGAACTTTATAAATAGGGTTGAGTCTTTTTACCATATAATTTATGGAAGGGAAAAGGGATGGCCAAAAAAAGAAAAGTTTGAGGATTGAGTCTGTCAGTTGAGAATGACTTTAAACAAACTCAACTCAATAAGGATTAGTCAAACATCTTACCTAAATTCGAACTAATTAGATGCTCAAGCCCTATTTGTGAGATAACATTGAATCAACTCCAAATTCATTGAACCTGAGCTTTCTCCATACCTCTTGTTATAATTATTGTGATCTTTTCTACATTTCCAATTGATTCAGAATATGTTATGTCACACCAAAAGCAGTTGGCAACTTTCTCATTTAGTTTTTTTTAAATTTGGTAAAATTTTAATTCACAAGTTTAGAAAATGTAGTACCTAAAAGGAAATAGGACAACATAAGTCAATTTCCATGGCACGAGTAGTGCAATGAACCCTTTTATTAGGGTCCACTTTCTTTATTGTAGAGGCTTTAAGCTTCTCTTCGGAAATAATGTAGCCACATTTTGAATGCAAACTCCGCAAGATTTTATATAGGAACGAACTTTGGGGGTATATATATTCGTGCAATTAGTTCGATACATCATGCTACACCAGCACAAGCAGGGGAAACTAAAGTTACTAGTCATGTAAAGGATCATTGCTAAATTTATGCAAATTGGCCTACAGTCAACATCTTACATCCAGACATCACATTGACCACGTAATAGAAAAGTAACTTTTTAGGAATTCATTATATTCACCTTAACATTTATAGAGGACCAATTACAACAGCAGAATCGTTGCACAAACAATAAAAAAAGATTCACAAGTTCTCATAAATTCACCGATTTAATTTGGTGACAACAGTTAAACTTTTCAGAGGAAAAAGTATGAGCAAACACATGCACCTTCAAGAATGCCAAACTAAAACATGAAATGAACCTACAATGGCAATATTCAATGGCACAGACATGAACCATAAGTTGAAGGAATGCAAATTTTATCTTCAGGTAATCATGCCAGAAAAAGAATAAAATGCAAATTCTAATCGTATTGACTGCTTAATTGTAGTATATCAGCTGTTGGGTGGATGAATTCATTGGATATCCATCATACATCCTTTGGGAACCGGTAAGATCCAAGACTCGCAGAGGGCTGAGCTATCATTGCCTGTTGCACAGCAAGTGATCCAGCGGCAACTGCTTGACTCAAACCAGTTGACGCTGATAATCCATAAGCTCTGCATGGGAATAGCCTTCGTAGTTTAGTCCTGGCTGCGATAGTAGCTAAAATGGGGGACCAGGTGGAGGAAGTGGATTCGATATTGTTCCATGGGGAGTAGGCTTTGTACTAGGGGTGTTCAAAAATATTCAGGTTAATGGGTACCCAGCCATTTTGACCCTAAACTCTCGGGTACCCGTTTGAAAATGATGGATCGGGTACCCGTAATGTCATGACCCGTGCCCCATATAAAAAACCCGACGGGTACCCAGTTGGAAGCTTCCACTATCAATTGATTCACAAAAATGCAAATGGTTAGATACAAATACCAATATAGATGTTACATTATTCTTATCTATTTTGAAAATATAGAAATGGATGCGGATATAAATATCGGTAAATATGGAAAACATATGTCAAATCATTAAAAATGAATACTGGTATTAAATGGATGCAAATTAGAAAGGAACAATAATAGAATCAAAATTGTATAGATAAGATGAAATTTATATGTTTGGGGTAGTTCATATATTTATCCATTTTGAAATTGAAATATATATGGATGTCAAAATTTGAATTAACATATATGATAACGAATCAGATACGATCCGAGTCGATATACATACATTCTGACATCCAAATATGATGATAATGAATACAATTGAATATGAATTGTATCGCGCACACACGCGTGCGCGCACCCCCCCCCCCCCCCACCCACAAGCATGCTCGCGCCTGCGCCCTCGCCCATGCAAACGTCCATGCCCACGTGCATGCGCATGCGCCCACGCCTATACACACACACACACATAAGCGCGGACGCACACATTGCGATAACCAATTGTGATGATAATTAATACACCCATTTACGAATAGGAATACATACTTGTATATTGTTTGTCATGTTGTCCTCCGATTATATATATTTACATCTTGTTTATTTGTATTTGATTCATTATGAGGATAAACCTACGTGAATGTCTCACTATTGGATCCGTATTCTATGGTATTCCTTCCAATTGCATGTGTTTATATGGTTTACATCATCCACATAGTTTTATACATCCTCATTAATTTATTAATCTATGTTTATTTATTCATATCTGAATGCACTCCGTACCATTCAGATTTTCATATCCGGTATTATCATTATGAATATGATATAGATACATATATACATAGTTAGACATATCATTTGCATTTTATATATGCCACCTTTCATTAGAAGTATCTCTCTTTATCCCCACGAGTACCCGAGGGTACCCGCGAGTAGCCAACATCCATTGCCATTAACCGGGTACCCGTTGAAATGGGGCGGATCGACCCGTGATCCAATTCTAACAGGGTGGGGCGGGTCACAATCAAATGGAGCGGGTACCCGCCCCATGAACATCCCTACTTCGTACCCCAAGAACACTGGGAAATCGTATATATTTAAATTGTCATAATGGAATTGTATGGAGCAAACAAACAAATGATGTAGAATAGTAATTGGACCTTCATCGATTTTCCACCAACTATTCTGCCATTACCCAGTTGGATGGCTAAATCAGCTTCATCATTTGCGTCATATCTTACAAAGCCAAAACCCTTCTCTCTCTGTATGCGTACCTCTTCAATGACACGTGCAACCAGATTATGAAACTAGCGATGAAGTTCGGCTTGTGTAACATGAAGCATAAAAAATTAATCATAGCTATCAAAACTAAAGACAAGGACAAAATCCAACCAATGTGTTACCTGAAGCATCAAATATGAGATAACTTGTTGACAACATGATCATTAACACATACATTAACCAGTAAATTCCATGATCAACATGAATCAATGATGCGTTACAGATTTTCAAGATCAAGATCATGCATATCCGATTCATATAGGATTTACAATATACACGCAGGAACCAAATAAACTATTTAGAAATCATATTAGGGCGAGATCTAGGAAAAGAATGCAATAAATAAATTGCGGAAAACATAAAAGTAAATAAATTAGATTAGAAATCACCGAAGCGTCCATTAAATGGATTGTCCTTACAGAGGATATCGCCCCCACAATATCGGTGCAAAGAGTACCGACGATTCGCTCATATGATACGACGACACATGATTGTCGTCTGCACACGCCGACGAGATCGCCCTCGAAAGTACATTAGTGAACTTGCAGTCGAGAGAAGGAAGAAGAATGCGGTTGCGGTGGGGAAACAGGGAAAGCAACGACGACAGAAAGTTTTCTTGCGAGAGAAGAAAACAACTTGCATGGGGAGGGTATAAAAAACCTTGGGCGCGACTTTCCGTCTTCCGAAAACACCCTCAAGGGACGCATCTTCGAATTCCGAAAATGCCTCCTTCGGTTAAGAGCTGTTAGAGTCTAGTCGAATTCCTTTAAAGCGACCGAATCACAATTAATATGTTGAAATAATTTATTCGACCTGCTAATGAAATCCATAACAAAAGTATCGAGAGTTGAATTGATTCTACCAAGCCTGAGCCGGAGAAGGAGCGGAGCGCGTGCATGCGTGTGTGGTCCTCCATTCCTCCTCTCTACTATTGCTACAAGAGCTTGGGGTGTGAACTCATATAAAAGCCTACTAAAAATTTAGAAATACTAGATGCGGTACTAAACTTCAACCCAAGTTTCTCAATATTTCAAATTTGGGAATTCCTAACTTTCCCTCGAAAGCAATTTAGTTTCCCAATTAAAACCAAATTAAATTCAAATATAATTGCATAGGTTTTCCAAATTAAAATTTAATTACATTAGATTTAAATACAGCATAACCTACAAGTTTAATGGACAAGGATAAACCCGCTAGAACCCAAACCCCACAACCCCAAAAAATAGATGCTACAGCTGAAAAAGTGCTGCTGCTGATGATGGAAGCATGCTTCTATGTAGGATTATCAAGCACCTGACACATATATATAAGATATATCCAATCCATAAAAGCACCATCAATTTCCTGACAAATGTACCTCACGAGCCAAGTTCACGACATAAACAGTGGTGTACGCAGGATTTTTTTTGGGAGCATCACTTGATTTATTCTGAGTACCATATGCAAATCCAATTACAACATCAAAAGATTTCTGGTACCATCTCTCTATCTCAAAGCTCTACATCAACACCGAATGAATAGGCTACCAAACAAATCCCTTAAAGCCTAATTATGCTCTACCATGGTGATACCCGGTAAACTTTTAAGACAAATTCTCCATGAGCTTAATTTATTTTACTTGAAAAAAAGAGGGAAATAATGCAAAAGCTACAGAAGATGCCCTAGTACGAGTAACCCAATCTCTACATGCAGAAGATGGATTTTCTTACCGGAATTACCCAAGCTCCCATTAGTTAGGACAACAGCATTTTGATTGTCAGATGCTTACTTATCTTCATTAACACCCTTGGCTGCCCAATTGCACCGAATTTGTCTGCTTCCCAGCCATTTGCCTATAAATTGCATTGTATTTTGTAATGGCACATACAAAACATCGGTAATAGTTTGAGCTGGTAGGAAAAAAATTGTTACTGTCCATTTCTAATTGAGAGAAAATATTTCATAATATATGTTAGAAAATAGGAAGCGGAATGATAAAACAGAGCATAAACTAGAAATATGAAACTGGAAGAACACAAAGATTTACGTGGAACCCTACTCCGTGAGGAGCGGGATGAAACCATAGGAGAAGCCCTCAAAGGGGCGTGTTTGTCTATTGACTTTCTCATCTGTTACAGGAGGCCTGGGGCTCTTTATATAGCCTCCACAGAGCCTCCAAGTCCCACCACTGGACAATGTGAGACTAAACAACTAGATGGGGTAAACGGATCCTGGAGGTATCCATTTACCCATCTACAACTCAATAGGCGCACATAGCAAATACTCCAACACTCCCCCTCAAGCTGGAGCATGCAATGCTCAGCTTGGACAAACAGAAAGAGACTCAACTCAACGCTACAGGACACTACGGACAATATCAACCCAACGCGCACAACTACTGTTGTCGAGGACGTTGCTTCTCATGCCGTGCAAGTGAAGAGGATGAACGGGCCGGAGTGTGAGTCAACTGAAGACTCGGAATCTGACCATCGAGTCTGAAACTGCGCCTGGAGTCTCCTATTGGAGAACTGGGTCTCTCCCATCTGGCTCAGAGAATGGTGCTCTACTTTGGAGTACCTATGATACTACATGAAAACTCTGGCTGACAAACAAGAATGGATGGGGACCACTGACAATGATGGGAAACATGTGCACTTCTGAAAGAAGACCGCATACGTGTGCGTGTCTGAAATTGGAGACTCGGGAACCATGATCGTCGAGCCTGAAACCGAACTGTAGAATCTGAACAATTGGCTAGTCTGGAGACTAACATCTGAATCTGGAATCTCGATCAAGACCTATGACTCTACATAAAAATCTCCCTTTCTCCCATACTTGTCGGAAAATGACATTGACAAAGTTGGGAGAAGACAAGATAAATAGGGATAAACATGAATATCCACAAAAATTTCATGTGGCTTTCCATTTTTTATATAAGTAGTTTTTTTAACATTTTTTTAAGTCGTTTGATTTTTTTATCGGCTTTTGCAACTCAATTTTTTTGAATATTTTGCGTACGCCTTTTCTTTGTACGCACCTCTTTCTTCTTCTTCTTCTTCTTCTTCTTCTTCTTCTTTTTTAATACTTGGCCCACTTGGGCCCAAAAACATGCAACAACCCAACATGGCTTTCTTTCTCTCTTCCCTTCTTTTCTTTTCTTCCCTATTTTTTCAGCCTCTTTTCTTTTTTTTCAGCTCACCAATAGGCTTCTTTCCTTTTCCTCCTCCTTTTTTTTAAAACGTAGAGGTCAGCCCCTTTTGGGTTGTCAATCAGAAAATAATAATTTTTTTAATAAAAATGGGCCTTGAGCCTAGGTTTACCACGCCCTGGGAATAGGGTTCCCTGGGAACCCTCACGTTTCTCTGTATGCCACCAGCAAGGAGATATGCTGCAGAAGCTTGGGGAGGCGCCTGGACTCGCACCTGCCGGCATGCTTTGGAGTAGGCGCTTTGGACTCGCGCCTGCCTGCGCGCGGAGCGGAGGGTGGGGGAGGGGGCTCGACGCCGGGGGGTTGCGGGAATCAAGCATGCGAGGATCGCCTCACCTGGAGAAGAGCAGCGGCCTACGTGGCCTTCTACGTGCTTGGAGCCGCGCCTGGCTGGTCTGGATCAGCCTGGATCGTGCGGCGCCACCTGAGGGCTTCGGATGGTGCACGTGGAGCTTCTGCGCTGCCTACTGGTGCTGGAGTAGGAAGCCGAGGGGATGCACGCAGGGGAGTTCGCGTGCTTGAAGCCAGGCCTCCAATCGAGGGGTGCGATCTGGAGAGGTCGCACGATCGAGGGGCCTGCAGAGGGCCGCCACCGCCTGGTCGTGTTGTGGGATGGCACCGCCTCCTGGAAGATCTGGAGGAAGCACGATACGTGAGCAAGGTTGTGCCTTACGTCGCCTGTGCAAGGAAGAGGCGAGGTTGGAGGAACCCATCCCTGCTGATGCCTCTAGAGTTCTGTTGCACCGCTCTGAAGCTTCTTCTTCTTGAACAAAACTATGGAACCCTAGAATGATGATTAGGGTTTTAAAGAATAAACCCTATAATACTCGGGCAGATATTTGAACAACTAATCTCCACAAATAAACTTTCACCATCAAAATCAAATCTCGAATAGATATAAGAACATGAAATCCTCGAGAATCGACCCGCTCTGATACCATGTTAGAAAATAGGAAGCGGAAGCGGAATGATAAAACAGAGCATAAACTAGAAATATGAAACTGAAAAAACACAATGATTTATGTGGAACCCTAGTCCGTGAGGAGCGGGATGAAGCCACAGGAGAAGCCCTCAAAGGAGCTTGTTTGTCTATTGACTTTCTCATCTATTACAGGAGGCTTGGGGCTCTTTATATAGCCTCCACAGAGCCTCCAAGTCCCACCACTAGACAATGTGGGACTAAAAAGCTGGATGGGGTAAATGGATCCTGGAGGTATCCATTTACCCATGTACAACTCAATAGGCGCACATAACAAATACTCCAACAATATAAGCTGCCAAAAAAATATGAAATAAAGAATACCAATAAGAAAATAAATAGAAATATATGATAAGAGTTATAATCCTCGTCAATTATTCAAGAAAAAAAACTATAAATGCTATGATTCAATTTAGAATCTAAATGCATTCTACTCATTCTGATAATAAAAAAACCAATGCTAATATGCCAACTATGTTTTTTAAATGATAGAATTCAAAGCGTAAAAGAAGTTGAGAGAGTGAAGTAATCTGCAAGAAGGGTAACAGACGTCCAGGATCAAGGTCTCAACTCCATCTCCCTTTGAACTAGATATAAGACATAAGGTTCGGATAGTTAAAGATTAGCGTACTCGGAAAACAAAAAGAGACAAAGTTCAGATAGTTAAAGATTAGTGTACTTGAAAAAGAAAAAGAAGTAAAAAAGCAAACTTTTGGAGATATGAAGTTTACTAGGGTTTCTGGAGTTTTACATTTTCCTCATGCTAATTTTATTTATAGTACTTGTGCTCTTATCTTCTTCATATATATAAGATAATATCTATCTTAACGTTTATTTTTTTAGCCAAAAAATGGGGAAACAAGCTATGGTGTCAGCCTCAAATATATTAAAAGAAGAAGAAAAATACTTATAGTAGCCATGACTCGAGGAGAGTCTCGGCGTACATTAGCAATATCAAAACATGGAAGCAAATAAAGCTCCATTTCTAGCTAACCAAATAGCGCAAATAATTGCTATCGATAGGTGTTTAGATACTATTTATCTTATGTTTCTTTTATGTATTTTCTATTCTTTACTCAAAAAATTGTATTTTCTATTCTTTTTGTAATTTTTATGTAATTTGCCCAACGGGTCTTTCCTCTATAAGAGAACATAAGGTCTCATGAATAAGAAACTCATTATTTTCTCCCAACATGGTATCAGAGAGACAGTCCAAGAACAAAGTTCGATTACCCATTAGTGAAGGACATCCGCCAGCCTCCTTGCACACCCCGTGTGCTGTAGCCACCGAGGCTCCGCGAGCTGTCGCAACAACCTCCTGTTGGACATGCGAGCCCACGGCGAGCCATTATGCAATAAATGTTATTGCAATTCACTCCTTAATCTGAAATAAAGAGTACATAGTTTGCATAATAGGTCCCTTAGTACAATTAGGGTTATGTACCATGGCCATCTTAATGATCATATAGCTGTTGATTCAATTATTGAATCATAGAGGCTGGTGCTTAGATGAATATCTAATGAGTTAGATTGAGGACTCATCAAGCACCGTCAAATGATTATTAAGAGATGATCTCCAGCCTGAGTAGGAGATGGCAATCCTATCTCATTTAGGTTGATATCTGACCGACCTCTTGATGCAGGTCCTCTGCATAGGAATAGAGATTCGGAGGTGTCAGATGAGTTAGGTCAAAGAGTTGACTTAACGAGATCGAGATAACCAAAGTCCTATATCGTATGCTGTCACGATACAGGCACATATCCTCTGACCGGAGACAGATGTGTTACTATATGTCTGAGTATGTACATTTGGCAGACCAATAGGTTGATGGCCTAATCAAGGTCTATACACCGGCGCGCTGGTGTGCATATAAGGGCATATGAGTAATACGATCTCTCAAAGGGATCATACAGGTTCACTACTGAACCGGAAGACATGAGCTCACTCATGAGATATTGGGAAGAATCAAATTCCGTGCGCACGGTCGTCTCGCTTTGGAAGCTTGACTGAATTTGTTGGTTTTATATATACTTTGGGAAAGTATATGATCAAGACCTAGGTATGATATATGCTTTTGGAAAGTATATGATCAATACCGACTCCCAATGATCGAATGATAAACTTACTGATGTAACCCTGAAGTAGACAGTGTAAAGTTGATCTAATACTTCGGGTTTAATCTGAGTCTTCCAGTATGCAGGATGTACAGGTATTGGGAATGCCTGAGGGTGATGTGATCATAAACGGTTGTATAACCATGACGCTTCCATTCCTAGGGAGTGATGAAACGGGTCTGGATTTTAGTGACTCCTCTCAGTAGAGAAGTAATCTAATCTTAGTCCAAATGTTGGACATTAATCTGAATGTGATTCAGATTCAATGAGAAGATTAGATTTGCGGTCTTGATTTAATCAAGCATCTATGGGAGGCCCGAGATCTGGATTTGAGATGTGATCTCAATATCCATGTCACTATACGTGGAACAATACAATCGCCCTGTCCTTATCTCCAAGTATTCGCGGAGAAAGCGCATTGTCCTTGAAAGAGTTCATGGATAATTCTATTGTTGATATATGTATCCGAGCATTGAGAAAATGGATAATTAAATGTGATTTAATTATCATGAATAATATGAATTTGATTCATATTATAAGGAGAGTTATCTTAGATAATTAAATGTGATTTAGTTATCAAAGATGTGAATAATGTGAATGTGATTCATATTATAAAGAGATCCAAGATGATTAAATATGATTTAGTTATCAAGGATAAGAATAATGTGGATAGTAATATCCAATTATTCATAATATATTATAAATGCGATTTATAATGTATTAGAGAGAGTTAATTATAATTTATATGTGTTGATTAATTATTATGTGTATTGGATACACATTGTGTAATTAATTGACAATGTAAATTATATATTGTTTTGGGTTGTGAATTTGATTCACAATTTTTTTATGGCAAGATTGCAATATTCTCAAATATAATTGTGAATTATTTTTGAAGAATAAAAAGCCAACAAAAGTTGTTGGAAATAAATAGAGGAGATTTTCAAGGAGATATGCAATCTCATGGATTTCCATGAGATTGATCTCTCCATGGAAAGAGGGGGGGGGGGGCACATCATTCCCAAAAGGAATGTGTGGCCGTCCACATGGAAAGTGCATGGAGATGAAATCTCCATGCACATTCTCTCCTTATTTATTGGATTGATTTTGGATTAATTTGTATTTGATTTTGTCAAATATATTTTGATCTAAATTTGTTGGTTTTACCAACAACAATCTTAGCCATTGGATTGACATAAATCAATCTCATCCATTGATTTTATATGTCCCATGGATTGAGATCCATGGATCCCAAAACCCTATAAATAGAGAGGCATACCCATGCTCTCTCTTTACACATAATGCTTGAGAAGCATCTCTCTCTCTCTCTTTCTCTCTAGAGGTCAGCCCTCCCTCTCCCTTTCATGGCCGTCCACCATGGATGCCATGGAGAGGTTCTCCATCGCCGCGGCATCGTCGTTATGCTGCCCGTTCTTCTGCTCGTGGATCTTCGTCTCCTTCGGTGTGCCTTGCTCGTGAAGAAGACGTCAGATCTCGTGTGTCGAGATCAGGAGATCTGCCGCTTGGATCATCAACATGGATTGTGAGAAGCATGCGGTTCATCCCCGCGCTCGCAAGCGTCTCCTCCGTCGGATCGGACTTGAGACAGGAGGTCTCTTCGTTTAGAGACTTGATCGCAACCACGCTTCAAGAGGTAATCCTATTACTTGTTTGTGGTTTGGACGAGACGATCCGAGAAGCGTTCTTGGATCATGTGGTCTCGTCGAAATAAAATTTTTTAAATTCCGCTGCATCGAGCAACTAGTGCGACTAGTCGCTCTTCGTCGTATTCGATACGACGCTCACGCTTCCGTGATGCGCTTGAGGATCTAACCATGTCCTTCAAGTGGTATCAGAGCCTTAGGTCGACGGTTTCAAATAGTGATTCGTTAACCAAGGACGACTTGGGTTTGCTAAGGTCGCGAAAGTTTTTATCGCATTTGATTTCGCAGATCTGTTTAGTGTAATTTTTCGGCCATGTTTAAATTGTTTAAACACGAAAATAGCACTCGATTTTTGTTCCCCATTAAATAAGGAAACCATAGGATCTGAGTTTGCGTAAATCGGATTTTGTATGCTCTAGATATGGTAGTTTTAATGAACATGTATGCACTGTTGCGGGAACTGTGAATCTGAACGTGATTAAAGTGTTAATTACTGTTTAGACTTGCCTCGAAATGCGTGAAACATCACTTAGGTTCTGTCCTAAATCAAATTAGCAAACTTTAGAAATTGACTTTGCTTAATTTGGATTTAATATGATTGAGATATGCCAATTTTAGTAAGTAGGGGTCACTGCTGAAATTGCTTTCCTAATCTAGAACCAAGTGATTGTCAATTAGTGAAATTAATTGTTAATTTCGTGAAATAATCTTGAAAAATATTTGTGAAATATTGAAACATGATTATTTGCCTAATTGACTTGACCCCAACCAATTAGTTGATTAGATTTGATCTAAACCTTAATTGGAATTACAATCATCAAACTTCTTGCTTGAATAGGACTTGGGAATTTGCCTAGCAAATTTCCTTAAAATCAAAATTGTTTTGATTACTATATGGTATAATTTCGGTTGAAGAACCGATGATCATCTCAAGTACAAAATAATCAATTTGGCATTATCCTTTCCCGAGGTGGATATGGTGTCTAGTCGGGGATCGCTGGTCAGCGGGTTGCAACGTATGTGGTCCGCCCCACTCCCGTCGGTACTGGCCATGACAGCGGGTAGGGCCGGGATAATGTCCGAGGGATTATGATGTATTTTTCTAATTATTAAAATTCGAATTAATACGTACTTTGAGAATAATATCATATATGTATATTCAAGCATAAAATTAAGTTTGATTGATTAAATTGGATTGATAATTAATTTAATATGATTAAGTTAATTATGTCCAATTAAGAATACTCTAATATGATTAGAGTTAATAATTCCCTTGGAAGAATTAATTATATGAATGAGATTCATAGTAATTAATTAAATTTGAATAAGAGATGGAGGATCACATAAGTGACATCCATGGTCTCCCGTCAAGGCGAAGGGTTTCGTCGCCAAATATTATATGTGGAAGACGCCTGTCCGAAGTGACAGCTCCCACATATGATCCGTTTGGATCGGGCTCGTCGCTTCTCGAAAGAGTAAGGACGTATGCGTAGTGACCCCAATATCGAGTCCTCATATTATTGGGGCGATATTGGATTGCGCATAGCGAGTTGTATTCCTGTTGACGGTTGGTTCAATTAATGACGGGTCAACATCACCTTAGGGGTGGTGGGCCCGGGTATTAAAGACCAAATTGGGAGATGCAAGTTGGACTTGCAAGGCGTAATGTGTTCCCGCTTCTTTTTATCCGAGTTGTAGGTTCTCATATTATTGGGATGCAACAAAGATAAGGAAGGAGATCCCAGATCTTGCTTGAGATATGATGGTAAGAATATCTCTTACATTGAAAGTGATTAAGGGAATGAACTTTCATTGTTGACATGGCAAGACAACTTTGATATAAAATTCTTAATTCAAAGTAAAACATGTATATATATAAATATATACCCCTATGCAAATTACTTATTTCAGATAATCCTTCATTAAACCCACTCAATATTATACTCAATAATAACCAGTAAAATATCGTGGATTGGACCCTATAATCCAGATATTGTACTTGCAATTGGACACACAATGTATGTGGTTGCAATGTGCAAGTTTCCTCATAACAATGAGAAGTGATAATTAAATAGACAATAGGACTAAAACCCTAGGGTTTGTATGTCTCTATAAGTCTTGATCTTATCGAATGTACTTTTGAAGTGACATGTCGATGATGATCGCAATTATCAAATTAATCCTTATAAAATCAATAAAGATATTCTGACATATATATGTGCTCTTGACATTTAATCATGAATGACATGGTTCTCTACATCATGTAGAATGGTAGCTCTATTAGAGATAATGTATTCAAATTGTTTGAATACCTACCTGAACCGATGCTTCAAAGAGTTTAGATGGATGTAGATGATGAGTGTCATCATTCTACTGTCTATACTCTAGTCATTCATGAAGCTTCATAATATTCATATTATATGAACTTAAATGAAGCTTGTATAAATGTTGAAATACTCTTATATTGAAATTTTTGATTTTAACATAAGAGATCCTTGGTCTTGAGCAAAGGTTGCTTATAGACAAAGGGAGCGCAGTGGAAGCATGGGTTGAACCCAAGAAAGAGGTATAGTCAAAGAGTTGACTGTACTTCTGTGACTTCCATATGACATCCAAAGAGTTGGATGAATGCCAATACTGCAATAAGTTGATGTGTTGATAGTATGACTATCAAGTCTGTCTAGAATCCTCAGAAAAGGACTCGGATAGAGCATCAGTATAATCTACATATAATCATTGATATTGACTTACTTATTTGATAAGATAAAGTCTAATAATTGTATCTCAAATTTTCTAATGACACTTGCAATTGGTTGCATATGTATTAGAAATTTGATCTTAAGGTTTATTGGTCATACATGTTGAAAATGATGCAAGTGTTGCAACAATTTCCATGAGATCAATAGACTTCATATTTTCAGTGGGAGCCCTTAGTCTTAGAGAATGTCTCTATGACCTAGATATTAGAATACACTCATTGTTTATTTCTAATTGTTGGATATAAACATGAATTATGTAATAAATCTATCATAAAGAGTTATGATGGAAATATTTCAGATAGTAAACTAAAATCTTGTGGACTCTATTAAATTAGAAAATTATTGAATGGTTCATTAAGATTTCTAATACTGAAAATTAAACCTTTAAAAGATCAATAGGAGGATAAAGATCATTTGACAATGATCTGGCATCAAATTTTGGACATATGTCTGTTGATGAAATCAATGGACTGGTAAGACATGAAACTTTAGATTGTCTAAAGATTCAAATCTCACATACTTGTGAATATTGTCTAATACATCATTCCTTGGGAAAGGTGTAAGATGCCTAGGTATTAAGGATCTCATACATATTGATGTATGCAAATCATCTATATCATAGTAAACATTATGGATATGTGATATCTGTTAATGATTATGTATGATATGAGACCTCTTCTCTTCACCTAAGAAACCTTTGAAATGTTCAAAGATTTCGCAATTTTGGTTTAGAACCAAAGTTCGAAGGAAGATGAAATGAATTCGATCTAACCAAGGTAGCCCGTACCTATTAGATGAATTCAAGAAATACCTTATGGAGATGTGAATATCATTCCTATCTCAATCCTCCTAATGAACCTTAACTCAAAGGAGTTGCAGGGAGATACAATTGATCATGTGTGACATGATTTAATCAATGATTAATCCTAGCATAATTATCTCTTAAGTTTCCAAGATATATATGTAGTAGAGACTGCATTATATACTTAATAAGGTTCCATGCAAGTAAGCTGGAATCTAGCACTAGAGAGTGCTACTTCATTATGAAAATAAAGGATGGTATTGGATACCTACTTTATGACCTTGAGATTCTTAAAAGATCTCATCTTTGAGAATATGATTCTTATAGGATGACTCTCTTGAGAATCAAGATGAAAATGAAGTAAATGAACTCATTTAATCTTGAAAAGATAATGAGACTCCTGAAATCGGAAACTAAAATAGATAATTAAAGATGAAACATTAATACCTCTTCAAATAAGTTTGAGGATGGATTCCATGTGTCAGTTAAATCTGAAAAAGATCGGACTTCATGTGATGAAGCTCCTGAGGATCATGACATGGAAAGATGGATGTTAGCAATAAAAGTCTAATGTAGACTTCATATACAAGTGTTGTATATGGACCTTCGAGGATCCACCTATATGGTTCAGACCCATTAAGGTGTAAATGGATCTTCAAGAGAAAGAGGGAACCTGATGAGAAGGTGTAGACCTTCAAAGCACGGTTCGTAGCCATGAGCTACACACCGAAGAGAAGACATCGCTTGCGATGAGACTTGCTCTCCAATGACCTTGCTTTAACCCATCAGAATATTGCTAACTATAGCTGCACAACTTGACTATGGCATCTTAATGATGTGAGTCAAGATTGCATTCCTCTATGAATACCTCTCTGAGGATATTCATATGAAGTAGCCCCAGGGCTTCATGGTTGAGGAAAGCAAGGTGTGCTAGCTGAAGAACTCCATCTTTAGACTCCAATAAGTTTCTTGTAGTTGGAACATAAGATTTGATGAAATTATAAATGTTGTGATTTCAGATAAAAATCTTGATGAACCATGTGAAGCTTAGTGGGAGTGCCATTGTGTTCATCGTGCTTAATATAGATATTATTCTAATCATTTAGAATGATATAAGAATAAATAATAAGTGTTTGATAATTTGGTTGTTCCATATCTTGAGATACGATCTCGAGGATACCTCTTAGATCTTAGTTCTGAAGTAGCTCAGAAGCAAAGAGAAGAGGATATTGGAACCGTCACATTATTAGTACACCTTGGACATATTCCATTTTCTGGAAAATTCCAAGAAAGGCTTCTTTCCCTTAAGATATGGTACTGATCGATCTGAAGGATAGCACCTCAAAGAGTTGAGGAAGTGAATGCTAGAACTGCTTGCACTTGTGCATCAGTTATGAGAAGCTGAATGTATTCTAGATGTGTACAAGAACCAGATGTCTACCATGCAGTGGGAGTAGTAAACTGTTACTAATCCTGCTATGGAGATAAAACACTTGATTGCAGTAATAATAATATCTTCAAAGATGATAAAACTTGGAGATAGTGATCTCAAAGTCCTATCTTCAAAAGTTTAAGATCTTGTAGATAGTGATCTATAAGGGTCTTGACTGCAGTTACCTTAGGAGATAGAGATCTCCAGGAATGAAGGTATTCTGATAAGGATTATGGGAATACTGGTTATGATAATTAATAAGTAGTGTCAAGGACACTATATCCAACAAAATTGAGTATCGGTTGCATGAGATGCAACATTCGCATTGGATGCGAGCACTGTTACTAGGAGATATGCAAGTGCCGTAAAAGGACTTGGCGTAGTCTCTTGGGAACAGAGTGACTAATCAGCTTACCTAGCTATTTTCTAAATAGCCTATGATTGTCACATGAGTGTGGGTTTAAATGATTAGCCCATTAATGGCTCTTTGGGCTAGTGGGAGATTGTTGGACATGCGAGCTCACGGCGAGCCATTATGCAATAAATGTTATTGCAATTCACTCCTTAATCTGAAATAAAGAGTACATAGTTTGCATAATAGGTCCCTTAGTACAATTAGGGTTATGTACCATGGCCATCTTAATGATCATATAGCTGTTGATTCAATTATTGAATCATAGAGGCTGGTGCTTAGATGAATATCTAATGAGTTAGATTGAGGACTCATCAAGCACCGTCAAATGATTATTAAGAGATGATCTCCAGCCTGAGTAGGAGATGGCAATCCTATCTCATTTAGGTTGATATCTGACCGACCTCTTGATGCAGGTCCTCTGCATAGGAATAGAGATTCGGAGGTGTCAGATGAGTTAGGTCAAAGAGTTGACTTAACGAGATCGAGATAACCAAAGTCCTATATCGTATGCTGTCACGATACAGGCACATATCCTCTGACCGGAGACAGATGTGTTACTATATGTCTGAGTATGTACATTTGGCAGACCAATAGGTTGATGGCCTAATCAAGGTCTATACACCGGCGCGCTGGTGTGCATATAAGGGCATATGAGTAATACGATCTCTCAAAGGGATCATACAGGTTCACTACTGAACCGGAAGACATGAGCTCACTCATGAGATATTGGGAAGAATCAAATTCTGTGCGCACGGTCGTCTCGCTTTGGAAGCTTGACTGAATTTGTTGGTTTGATATATACTTTGGGAAAGTATATGATCAAGACCTAGGTATGATATATGCTTTTGGAAAGTATATGATCAATACCGACTCCCAATGATCGAATGAGAAACTTACTGATGTAACCCTGAAGTAGACAGTGTAAAGTTGATCTAATACTTCGGGTTTAATCTGAGTCTTCCAGTATGCAGGATGTACAGGTATTGGGAATGCCTGAGGGTGATGTGATCATAAACGGTTGTATAACCATGACGCTTCCATTCCTAGGGAGTGATGAAACGGGTCTGGATTTTAGTGACTCCTCTCAGTAGAGAAGTAATCTAATCTTAGTCCAAATGTTGGACATTAATCTGAATGTGATTCAGATTCAATGAGAAGATTAGATTTGCGGTCTTGATTTAATCAAGCATCTATGGGAGGCCCGAGATCTGGATTTGAGATGTGATCTCAATATCCATGTCACTATACGTGGAACAATACAATCGCCCTGTCCTTATCTCCAAGTATTCGCGGAGAAAGCGCATTGTCCTTGAAAGAGTTCATGGATAATTCTATTGTTGATATATGTATCCGAGCATTGAGAAAATGGATAATTAAATGTGATTTAATTATCATGAATAATATGAATTTGATTCATATTATAAGGAGAGTTATCTTAGATAATTAAATGTGATTTAGTTATCAAAGATGTGAATAATGTGAATGTGATTCATATTATAAAGAGATCCAAGATGATTAAATATGATTTAGTTATCAAGGATAAGAATAATGTGGATAGTAATATCCAATTATTCATAATATATTATAAATGCGATTTATAATGTATTAGAGAGAGTTAATTATAATTTATATGTGTTGATTAATTATTATGTGTATTGGATACACATTGTGTAATTAATTGACAATGTAAATTATATATTGTTTTGGGTTGTGAATTTGATTCACAATTTTTTTATGGCAAGATTGCAATATTCTCAAATATAATTGTGAATTATTTTTGAAGAATAAAAAGCCAACAAAAGTTGTTGGAAATAAATAGAGGAGATTTTCAAGGAGATATGCAATCTCATGGATTTCCATGAGATTGATCTCTCCATGGAAAGAGGGGGGGCGGCACATCATTCCCAAAAGGAATGTGTGGCCGTCCACATGGAAAGTGCATGGAGATGAAATCTCCATGCACATTCTCTCCTTATTTATTGGATTGATTTTGGATTAATTTGTATTTGATTTTGTCAAATATATTTTGATCTAAATTTGTTGGTTTTACCAACAACAATCTTAGCCATTGGATTGACATAAATCAATCTCATCCATTGATTTTATATGTCCCATGGATTGAGATCCATGGATCCCAAAACCCTATAAATAGAGAGGCATACCCATGCTCTCTCTTTACACATAATGCTTGAGAAGCATCTCTCTCTCTCTTTCTCTCTAGAGGTCAGCCCTCCCTCTCCCTCTCATGGCCGTCCACCATGGATGCCATGGAGAGGTTCTCCATCGCCGCGGCATCGTCGTTATGCTGCCCGTTCTTCTGCTCGTGGATCTTCGTCTCCTTCGGTGCGCCTTGCTCGTGAAGAAGACGTCGGATCTCGTGTGTCGAGATCAGGAGATCTGCCGCTTGGATCATCAACATGGATTGCGAGAAGCACGCGGTTCATCCCCACGCTCGCAAGCGTCTCCTCCGTCGGATCGGACTTGAGACAGGAGGTCTCTTCGTTTAGAGACTTGATCGCAACCATGCTTCAAGAGGTAATCCTATTACTTGTTTGTGGTTTGGACGAGACGATCCGAGAAGCGTTCTTGGATCATGTGGTCTCGTCGAAATAAAATTTTTTAAATTCCGCTGCATCGAGCAACTAGTGCGACTAGTCGCTCTTCGTCGTATTCGATACGACGCTCACGCTTCCGTGATGCGCTTGAGGATCTAACCATGTCCTTCACCTCCCCCCCGTACCCCCGCACTGCATCAACAACCCACAACGACCCCAGTGCTTCCGCGTTGCTGCTGCTCACCATAGTGCGGTCCCTCATGCCCCTCGGTACCATATACAACCCCAAGGCCGATTTTTTTCTCACTGACACTGAATTGTGGTTTGAAATAGTCTAATTTTGACCGAAAAATGTGATTTCAGACCTCTAAATCATGTTTTCTGGCTCCAACATAGATCGAGGATTGACGAGGATGGTTGTATGAGTTTATACGTACAACAAATCCTCTATATGATCGTATAGACACACTCGGTGGTCTTTCTCCCCAGTCGAGTTCCGTTATGACCTTCATTCTCATCATATTAGAGAACAAGGGTGACATTTTCTCTTTGTCTGGTGCCTTCAAGTCCCAGCTCCATCGTCAAGATGGATGGAACCAACTATGATTGTGTTCCATGCAATTTATAACCCTTATGTAGTGCAATAACAAGGAGTACATTTTGATAAAGCCCGAGCCAACGGATAAGACTGGAGACAATGCTTCGTGGAAGCAAGATGACGCGAACACATGTATTTGGCTCTCTGGTTTACTCACCACAGAGATCGCCAACGATTGTGAACCATCCCACCGCCAAGGCAATGCGTGATATTTTTGCAACCACGTATGCTCATGCGAAGAACAACGCTAAGATTCTTCAGCTATAGTTTGATATATACATGGCCAAGCAGAATGGTCATCCTCTACATACGTTCTACTCTTCACTTCATGGCATGTGTGAGAAGCTTCACAACTTCATACATGTCACCACTTCCACAGAGCAACAAATGGCATATAGGAGATTGATGAATCTCCATTTCATCACCTTTATTCTATCATTTTGGCCTTAAAAACCCCAGCAAATGCATGTAAATAGCATCAATTTGACTATAATAGCATTCATTATTTATTGTATTAAGTGTACATAAAATAACGTTTTTAATGCCAAAATTATAGAATAAAGAGAAGAAAAGAAAAAGGAATAAAATATTGCAAATATTTTATGACCCAAACCCCGAGACCAAGGCCAGCAGGGAATCGGTCGACAAGGACTAAAGTAGGGGGAGATAAGGGCCAATTATACAATAAATACCTCAGTTATTACTTCATTCATTTATGCATTTTGATACCTATTTTGTATATATTTATCGATTCGTCAAATAGAGAACTTTGTACATGAAAAGTGTAGATAATAATGTGAATAAAATTACAAAATTTAGTTTGTACAAAAATAATATACAATGTACATTTTATACACAGAATAAAAAGCCAAAATCTCAACTTCACAGACCCGTATATTGCAAACAAAAACTCAAAATCACCCAAAATCACTTTAATTGTATATAAATTTTCAAGATCTATTTAATAAAATTGGTTTCATAATTTTTGGAGTTCATCTGTGAAAGTTAGGTTTTTGGCCCCCATTGCACAATCTACCCGAATAAAATATTCTATTTATTCTTCATTTATTATTTCTATAAATTTATATTTTTAGAATCTTGTAAGCAATATATGTAATACATGTACATATTGAAATTAGAATAAAACCAAAAAGAATTTGTAAAATAAAATAAGTATATGGAATATATAGGCAAAATACATATGCTATCTATATGTATATAAATAAAAAGGGATTTTATTCTTTATTCATCTATATTTTTAAAATATTGTGAATATTACATAAAATTTGTTAAAAATGTAAATCCAAAATAAAATCCAATAAAACTCATTAAATAAATAAAATATATATAAAATATAGGTAAAATACCTATGAGTATACCTACATACTATATACACCTATTTATTTAAAGATGTAAATAAACTCATAAAAATTAAATAAAAATATATTTACACTCACAAAAAAATTATAAATTTATAAAATAAGAAAATAAATTAATAAAATAAAACATATAAAATAAAAATACATTATACAAAAATACACATAAATACACTTATAAATACATTATCAAAATAAACCCATAATAAAATACATCAAAAAATTAAATAAAAAACATAAATAAATACTACATCAATTAATACACAATTTTTATTTTATAAGCAAAATATAATAAATTCATTTATTAGGTTAAAAAAATAAGTCAAATTAGGGCTGATATGGACCAATCAGAGGCCAGGGAATGTTGACCTCCGGTCAACTCCCCCCGTGCCTCTGACTTCTGTCAGACTTGTCCAATCCCCCTTATTCTTGCATTTTTCCCGCTCAATACATAGCTCCATCACCTTCGATCCCTTCACGAAATTTTCTCCTAGAAACATCATGATCCACGCCACCCTAGTAGATTGCATGTACATAGCCTAGATTCTTCGATATTTGCCGATCAAATAAGGGCGCCAACCATGTTTATAAATAACCCCATCTCCCTCCTTCGCCATTTTGGCCATTTACCTAGCCCTAGAGCCCCCGCCTTCGGCCTAGTGTGCATCCAAATGATAGCTGGAGGTCCCCTGAAGGTCGTGGAGGCTTGCGGAGGAAGGAGATGCGCCCAAGGCGACGCTCCGACAGCCGTCCTGCTCCTTGGCCCAACCGCCAAGTTTGAGCTGCGCCTTTACTTTATTAGGTAGATTTTCATTTCAGTGTTTCATTCCCGCATTTTATTTCGCATTTGATCAGTAGTATCGCTTAGTTTAGCAAAATCGAAGTTCGCCGGAGCTCCGCTCCGGCGACTTCTCCACCGTGCAATCGACTGTGTTCCGACCGCCCTCTCGCATCCATTTTCATACCCCTTCATTTCACTTCGCCCCAGGCACCCTCACGCCCCCAAAACCTCCTCGGATCTGGAAATCAGATCTCCTCCTTCCGCCCTCCACCGGAGATCACCGCCCCACTCCACCATCCTTCATTTCACCACCAATAAGTGTCCCAGACCTTCGTTTTTCTTGTGCGAGTCACGTTGCAGGTGCTGGGAGGCCAAAGGATCCCTGTTGGGGTCGATTTAGAATTCTTGCAGGTACCTAGGAGCCTCGTCCTTCACCGACTCCGCTGGACCGCTCCGGTGAGCCTCCAGCTCTCCTGAGCCCCCCAATCGACAGAGCGAGTCCCCAAGAAGCTTTTTGGACCTTCAATAGCCCGAGGAACCATCGGATGTGCACACCAAGTCAGATCGAAGCTCGAGAGGCACGGGGTTCTTCCCTGTTCTTTCGAGCACCTTCAGAGCCGTCCGATCATGGTCCAGCCCAGAAAAGAAGCCAGCCGTCCGATGAAGCTCTCCTTCGACCGTCAGATTAGCCCGGCTGATCTAATCTCAGCCCTCCATTGGCGAAGCGTCATCGGGCGAGGAGGAGGCGACGTGTGTCAAGTGGACGAAGCTCAACCGTAGGATCGCACGCCTGAGGGGGCAAATTTCAGATATGTCCCCTGACTTTTTGGTATTTATATTTTAATGCTGTAAATAAACATTCACGCTATAAAATAATTGTAATTTTTGTAAAAGGACCCATGTGTTTACTGTAATTGCTATTTGGTCCCTCCGCGCATCACGTGCAGTCCCACGTGAGGCGCGTGATTTTTGCATTAAAGCCCTGGAGACTTTTGTAAATTGTAAATTAGTTCCAAAAATGAAAATAAATGTTTATTTCTGTAGTGATTTTTGCACTGATGCCCCTTATAGTTATTTTATTTGCAAAAATGCCCCTACCAGGCTGTGTAATTTTTATGTCTTTTATATATTTATTAAAAATACCTATGCTGCTCCTAAAAATTCAGAAAATTAGGATAGATGCTTCATGTAGTGTTCTTTCACGCGTATATTTTATTTTACATTTTTTTTGCATTTATCCTAATTATTAAAAATGAAAAAGGAGCACTTTTTGTACTATTTAAATTAGATATTACAAAAAATTATAAAAACATTATGAAAAAATTGCAAAAAAATCATATATGGTATATTTATATATATATTAAAATCCAGAAATTGAAAAACCCTAAAAATAAGAAACAGAAAAATAAAAAAATCAGAAAGCTCCAAAATCCAATAAAAAATAGAAAAACCCTTAAAAAATCCCAAAAATATGTTTTTTCTTTTATAATGATCTATATATTATTATTAATGTATTAAAATTAATTTGGGTAATTTTTTAACTATTTTATATTTTTAAAACCCAAATTAATTTCGGCTATTTAATTAGTCCTATATTAGGGACATTTTGTTTGAATTAAAAATACATAAAAATTAGAAAAATCTCGAAAAATAACAAAAAAATATAAAAAATATAAAAAAGCCAAAAACAATTATATCTCATATATATATATTGAGTATTTACATAAATATATGTATATATATCCATTGACTATATTTCTCTCTCTTCTCTTATATATATCTCTTTATATATAAATATATATCTATATTATATAATTAAAAAAATATAAATCTAAAAACTAAATAAAATCATAAAACCAGAAATAATACTAAAAAACATATAAAATTAAAAAACGCATAAAAACAATAAAGAAATGGACATGATCATTGGATTGAATAATTGTGCACTCATTTTCACCACATCACCATTCGCCTCCCAGTGTTCGACCTCTACTTGTGCTTACATCTATACACACTTGCATGTAGAGTTATAATGAATTTTAACTCCACATTTTTGATATTTATTGCATATATTTTATTGTGGATTAATTGTTGATTGATCGAGGTCTTTGTCGGTCGCCTCAGCGACATTTGTGATTCTGCCTTGTGCGGATTACTTTAGACCGATGAAAAATCTCTTTCATCAAATGGCGCCCGTTGCCGGGGAGGCAACGGATTTTGTATGAATTTTTGTGTGTTTTTTAATTCATTTATTTAATTCTTTGCTCATGTCCATTATATATTTATTTATTTGACTTCTTATTTTTATTGACATTATCTGATTGAATGTTCTGACCCATCTTCCTTCTTTGTCTTTGATGCAAGGGACCGCCAAGCGAAGGAGTACCTTCTAGGAGGACCTATGCACCCAAGCAAGGCGGAGTTGGCCCTTCTACGCCGACCAACAGGAGAGAGCATCAAAAGAAGGTGAAGGAGAATTTTTGGATGATAGTCTCATTTATGCATTTTATTTTATTATGTATATTAATGTGAGAGAGTGACACTTGAATTGTAATAATACAGGACTCTCACAGGTACACTCCGACTCCCGAGGTCCATTGCCCGAGGGATTGTTCCCTTGGGGGCCTCGATGGTTTTGACTCTTTTCCGTTCTTTATTTTATTTTTATTATTTTGTGTGAATGAGCCCTTAGCCATAGGAATTGCTTGCTCGTAGAGTTAGGTCCAGACACCATAATAAATGTGCATGCACCTATAGTTCGCTTTGGACCTAGATCAAACTCTATACAGTCGCCTCACCATCTTCGAGCCTACGCGCCACGAGCTCACCCTGCCAAGCGCTTCTCCTGAACTCGATGTGTCGAGAGGAGCAGGGGTGAGCCTAGACCGGACTCCTGGCTTGAAGATCGGTGAGAGAATTGTGGTGATTCACGATAATAGCGATTTCAGAACCTAGGGCGATGTCTTCGGCTTGCATTTGCATATAGCTTTGGTTTCAAATTCTGTTATGCATCCCGCATGGAGAGAGCTGGAGGCACTGTAAGTCTTCTTACTTAGCATGCATCATCGATTTCCAACTTGCATGGCTTTTCCGATCTTCTCCCTCTGTTTCTGCCAACCTAGGATGCTTAATGGAAATTGGAACCTCGATAGGCACATGCATTGAAAATACCCAAAAAAAAGTGATAACATAAATAAAATAGGGACTGTTAACTCTATTGGACCTAAAAATAAAACGTAATGGATTCCTTTTCTTGGGGAGTGCAACCCCCTCATTGTATGCGTTTTAAATTGCTCATGTACATACTAAGGAGTAGAGCCCATATCCCATCAAGCCTCCTAAGTTTTTGTACAACTTTGTGATTCTCACCTCACTCTAAAACTGAAAAGACAAATGACCGTCACCTGACGGTCTTCACTGTGTTGAGTAGGTGAATTAGGGGTTTGCCTTGTGTCTTGATTGTGACTTGGAGTCCATTGTGCTTTTCTTTCATTATTAGAGTAGTAGGTCCCATTGTGTGAGTCATGCATTTTTCATTTTTGAGTCTCTCCACCTCTCTTATACATATCTCTCCTCATCTGCATTGAGTCGTGATATTGGCACTTGAGCTCAATCATTTCTTCGCCAAGTCCATTCGTTCCCGACATCTTCTTCATCACCTTCTTCGTATCCACCGTACCATCCCCATCTTCTCAGGTTCGAGGGGAGCATGCTCTTCGGACCACCATTTTGACGGTGTTCCCGCCCTGTGTGGAACACCCAATTTTTTCTATATCTCGATCTTTTTGCCCGCCCTCCTCGTCCCCACTGTTCCACTCTTCTATCACCGTAATATTGGCGCGTAAGCTCAATCAGCTTCTCCACTTCATTGTGTTACCCTTCTTAACCATCTTCCTTGTGTCCCCCGTATCACCACTCCCTTTACCCAGGAATGATGTGCACATAGATAGCCCGCATCGAGGATTCCATGATTACCTTGATTATCTGTGTAAGACGAGCCAATGATGTTGAGAATGCTGAGCTTGATTTGGTGGATTTGACTTTGGATACAGGCATACGAGCGTATTGAGGATTTTTGATGATGCATAGAGCATAGGTGTGATGCATTATTGAGGAATTTTAAGTTCTCGCACACCGGATTGAGGATGTGATATGATGCGATGACTTGGTGATGATTTTATGAGTATTGATTGATCTATCTATTTTAAGGTTCCACCCATCTTGATTTTGAGGATTGAATGCTTATTCTGCTATGGACTGCCTGATAAAGGTGTGTGGATCCTGCATGATCTCTCATCTTCCTGATTAAATCCTCCTTGATCTCCTCACTCTTTGATCCACCTATGGCACTTTGAGGATTCCTGACTATCTTTCGTGCCATCTTAGCTGACTGGAGTAGCTTGAGGGATGTTTTGTGGTCGACCTGATTATTTGCTTCCTCACATGATCTAATGCCCTCCTATGGATTGATGGATTCACACTATTTCGAGGACCTGAGATGTTATGCCAGCATTTCCATGACCTACAATGATCTAGTTTGTATTACTCCCAAAGACTATTTGCGGGAGAATGCGACAATTTCTAGGACTGCGGTTTCATACACTGCTTTGGTCACCATCTTGATGGGACCCGAAACCGAGTCAGATGATATGCTTGATTGGCCTCCCCCGGTGATTGTGTACCTGACCTGTCAATCCACGAGGCTGAGACTGCTCTCCTTGACGGTCCTCGCACGGCAGAGATCCACTTTTCTGATTATTCCATGCCTGGTTCATAGCACTCTCCGGGGGTTATCTGCGAGAGGCTATGACACATTATAGCTCTCTTGGTCTCTTCTGCTGTTAGATGGTCTGCTGTCTTTCGAGACCACATTATCTGTGGATCCGTCTGATGGATCTGGCTCCTTTGAGCCTCTTTCTCTCCTCGACGACCCTCGCAAGGATGAGATGTACTCTGATTATTCACTATGTAGCTCACATCACTTCCCGAGGACTATCTACGGAAGGATGTGACACTTTCTTCACGATCAGCTTCACTCACTTCTGGTGCCCATAGCTGTTGGGGCACATGGCCAATTCGTCTGATATGGGCAGCCAGTCTCCATCTCTGATTAGGCGCCCGATCTATTGAGGCATGAGACCGACTTGATCAGACTCCTTTGACTCAGCTCTCCTTGACGGTCCTCGCAAGGATGAGCTCTTTTCTAATTATTCCTTGACTAGCTCGTAGATCCCCGAGGGTTATCTGCGAGAGACTACGACATATTTCCGATCTGGCTGGTCTCTGTTGCTGATAGCTGATCTGTCGACTACTGAGACCACTATGTGGGTCCATCTGATGGATCCGGCTCCTTCGAGCCCTTCTCTCTCCTTGACGACCCTCGCAAGGTAGAGAAATTCTGACTATTCCTTGCCTAGATTGCATTACTCCTTGAGGACTATCTGCGGGGGGGATGCGACACTCTCTCTACGATCGGTTCCCCCTTCTGACTATGTCTCCGATCTGCGGAGCATGGAATCGAGTCGTCTGATATACATTATTTTTGGTCCCATCCTGAGTTGCATATCCGATCTACATATCATGGGACCCATCTGATTAGACTCCTTTGAGTCTGCTCGCCTTGATGGTCCTTGCAAGCTTGAGCTCCTGATATCTGCTATTTTCATGCCTAGCTGGCAGCACGTTCTCCGAGGGTTGTCTGCAGGACACTGCCACATTCTTTAGACTTTCTGGTCTCTTCTACTGGTAGCCGATATGTCGCCTACCGAGACCGTACCTGATGATCCATCTGATGAATCACTGACGCCTTTGCGTCCACTCGCCTTGACGACCCTCGCAAGGTCGAGTCTTTTTCTGATTATTAATTGACTAGTATGTACCATTCCCCGAGGGTTATCTGCGGAAGGGTACATCACCTTGTAGGTACTCGGTTTCACTTCTGGTGTCTCCTATCTATTGGAGCACGAAGCTGAGTCTTCTGAGCTTTCTACTCGGTCTCCTTCTGATTGTGTGTCCGATCTGCGGAGCACGGAGCCGATTTTCCTGATATGTACTTGGTCTCCTCCCTGGTTGTATCTCCGATCTGCGGAACACAGATCCAAGTCGTCTGATTATTCTTTGATTCTGCTCACCTTGAGGACCCTCGCAGGGTTGAGACATGACTTGCGGTAGTCAGTGTGTCCCCATGATCTTCCGACCTCATGACCACCCAATGCCACGGTGTCTCCTATTCTATCTTCCGATCTATCTGAGACTCTGATTGACCAGAGGATCCTGTCCTGCTCTTGCTTCCTCCCGGTCTTACGGTATCGGTTCCGTTCCCTCATGTTGATCCTACGAGCCGATTGAGTGCTTCATGCTACCGAACCCGATATTTATCCTTTCGACCTGTTGTCCCTGGTAGCTGACACCCATTTGATTGCAGATTCGAGTGTACTTTCACCTTCTGACTGCGTCCTCATTCTCACAGGGAGACAACGACACAAGTATGCTATTCACTTGTCAGATAACGTACGGCCTAAGTGTAGACACAAAGATATGGCGATAGATCTGGGGGGTACACATCGCGTCGTTCTTTCCTTGTTCAGTTTTGTCACTCATGTTGTTACCTATACTTAGGGATATCTCACCCTAAGTATAGGGGGAGTGATGCGTATATTCTCTATGATCTTTTCATCAATCTGTATATATCTATCTTTTCTTCTTTTTTTCTCTTTTCTTCTTT
Organism: Ottelia alismoides; assembly: GCA_037367405.1. Lineage (NCBI taxonomy): Eukaryota > Viridiplantae > Streptophyta > Magnoliopsida > Alismatales > Hydrocharitaceae > Ottelia > Ottelia alismoides. The sequence continues at coordinate 663,202 of JAZKJV010007131.1, forward strand.
TCCTTTTCATATTTCTTTATCTAAATACAAGGTGTCTCCCCTTTGTGTCAGTTCCCTATATTTAGGACGTACTTTGTCCTAAGTATAGGGGGTGCACCCCTGATTTGTTCATCTGTTTATTTCCACCCTTGACCCTCCCTGATTTGTGTACAGTCTGCTGTACTTAGGATTACTTGATCCTAAGTATATGGGGGACGGTCAACTTCTCATTCATCCATTTCTTATTTACATATTTTTTAGACTTTTCTATACTCAATACGAGTTATGTATTCTCTTTCTCTTTTCTGATCTATGAGGACATAGCTCAAGCTAAGTATAGGGGGGTCGTATATACTCTGTATATACTTTAGCCATAACTCGTACTTTTGTAATAATATGGCTAATAATTCTTTAAATTCATTAAAAACCTTAATAAAAAGATGTGATTATTCCTCAGATTCTTTTTGTATATACTGATTAATAAATCAGGTTAAAAATATTCTATGCAAAATGATTTGAAAAATGGTGTGAACTGTTTGGAAAACTTTTTGTGAAATATTTTCAACCTTTGTAAAAATATTTTGATTGCAAAAATTCTTCTATTTGTGTGAAATAAAGGATTTGAAAATCTATTTGCAAATGGTTTTGAAAACATTTTGTAAAAATATTTTGAAAAATCTGTATACACTGTTTGAAAAACCTTTGCAAAATGATTTTCAAATTTGTGTACATGTTTGCAAAATTATTTGTAAAAATTATTTTGGACTATAGTTTTTCAAAATTGTTTGAAAATTATTTTCAAATAAGTTTGAGGAATATATACATCAAATCAATAATAAATATAACAAAAATAAATAACACAAAATTCTTTAATAAGTATACATATATGCCTATTAATAAAAACTAAATTGTAAATACTGAATTCTTTGTAAATAAAGCAACACGCCCGTGTAAATAGATGTATATATGTTACTTTAAGTGCCAAAATTGTTTTACTTTGCAAAAATTCTTTGTAAAAATTTTCTCTTTGTTTCAAATTCTTTGAAAAATTGCATTATTCTTTGCATATTTAGCATTTGCATAGCATTCATATTCTTTGCTTGAGCTTGATGATTGAACTAGTCCAATAAAGTCGAAGATTGGAGCTTGGTTAGACCTTACGACACTTAACTACACTGGAACCTTATGGGAACTAGGTTTAAGGTACTTCAGATCTATTCAGACTTAATTCTTTGAGAAATCAGGGCTAGGTTCAAGTCACCTTAGTGGACTAACTAGAACTTTTCGAAACACACGTATGACTCTTGTCGGCCGTGACCTAACTTGGACACTTGCACCTTTCACTTGACTCAACTCAGTTGGAGTGGTGAGGGGGTTAGATTTGCCAGTCTGAGACGCACACAGGTAGAAGCATTCGTCCTCGTCTAGGGAGGGAAGTGCACCCCAACCTGGTCCAGTAGACATGAGGTCTAACGACAGGAGAGTGTGGGTTGCAATAAAGCTTCAAAAGAGGGATAGTCTTCTGGCTCAAGAGGAAAACTCCTTATGTAAATGCTGTTGTATATAGTATGTTGAAAAAAAAACAAAAAAAATCTCTCCAAAAAAGTGGACAGGCTTTGAAAATAAAATAAAAGTGCCTGCCAGAGAATGTATATATGTTGTATAGAAAATAAGCAAGCTTGAGCATCAAAGTTATACCATGCGAGCCTGCAGCTGGATGACTTGACTACACTGGTCTTGCATCCCAGGATAGGTAGCTACACTGGCTACCGTCCATTCTTTTCTCTACCTCCTCCTCTTGAGTTGGATGCCACTTGAACTTAGAAGGGAATACTCCGCTCCTCAAGGAAAGAGCTGTTGGATCGGGGAATCATTGGGTTGTCATTCTGGAGAAGCTAGTCTCTTTATCATTTCAGTTGGGGAGAGCCACTATCTCTTACACTGTACAAGTTAGCTTCATAGTCATAAGGGTTTGCGTATGATGTAGGCTAGTTCTGACATGGCTATTGAGGTGATCTGAACCAAGTTCTGTGACTCTCGAAGGCTGTTGTGTTTTAAATTTGGTTCCCGACTAGGTTCCACACCCATTCTCACACCAAGGTCTAACCTGAGCTCCAAACTTTGATTTTGTACAGATGAGTTTAATAATCATGATCAATTCAATTTATTCCTTGAATTCTTTATTTTTGCTTTTTCTTTTCTTCTTATTCTTTATTTTTTTTGTACTTATTGCATATGTATTTGCTAGGGACTAGCAAAGGCAAGTATAGGGGGGTGATGAATCTCCATTTCATCACCTTTATTCTATCATTTTGGCCTTACAAACCCCAGCAAATGCATGTAAATAGCATCAATTTGTCTATAATAGCATTCATTATTTATTGTATTAAGTGTACATAAAATAACGTTTTTAATGCCAAAATTATAGAATAAAGAGAAGAAAAGAAAAAGGAATAAAATATTGCAAATATTTTATGACCCGAACCCCGAGACCAAGGCCAACAGGGAATTGGTCGACAAGGAATAAAGTAGGGGGAGATAAGGGCCAATTATATAATAAATACCTCAGTTATTAATTCATTCATTTATGCATTTTGATACCTATTTTGTATGTATTTATCTATTCATCAAATAGAGAAATTTTGTACATGAAAAGTGTAGATAATAATGTGAATAAAATTACAAAATTTAGTTTGTACAAAAATAATATACAGTGTACATTTTATACACAGAATAAAAAGCCAAAATCTCAACTTCACAGACCCATATCTTGCAAACAAAAACTCAAAATCACCTAAAATCACCTTTAATTGTATATAACTTTTCAAGAGCTATTTAATAAAATTGGTTTCATAATTTTTGGAGTTCATCTGTGAAAGTTAGGTTTTGGCCCCCATTGCACAATCTACCCGAATAAAATATTCAATTTATTCTTCATTTATTATTTCTATAAATTTATATTTTTAGAATCTTGTAAGCAATATATGTAATACATGTACATATTGAAATTAGAATAAAACCAAAAAGAATTTGTAAAATAAAATAAGTCTATGCAATATATAGGCAAAATACATATGCTATCTATATGTATATAAATAAAAAGGGATTTTATTCTTTATTCATCTATATTTTTAGAATATTGTAAATATTACATAAAATTTATTAAAAATGTAAATCCAAAATAAAATCCAATAAAACTCATTAAATAAATAAAATATATATAAAATATAGGTAAACTACCTATGAGTATACCTACATACTATATACACCTATTTATTTAAAGATGTAAATAAACTCATAAAACTTAAATAAAAATTTTTTTTACACTCACAAAAATAAGTTATAAATTTATAAAATAAGAAAATAAATTAATAAAATAAAACATATAAAATAAAAATACATTATATAAAAATACACATAAATACACTTATAAATACATTATCAAAATAAACCCATAATAAAATACATAAAAAAATTAAATAAAAAACATAAATAAATACTACATCAATTAATACACAATTTATATTTTATAAGCAAAATATAATAAATTCATTTATTAGGTTAAAAAAATAAGTCAAATTCAGGCTGATATGGACCAATCAGAGGCCAGGGAATGTTGACCTCCGCTCAACTCCCCCTGTGCCTCTGACTTCTGTCAGACTTGTCCAATCCCCCTTATTCTTGCATTTTTCCCGTTCAATACATAGCTCCATCACCTTCGATCCCTTCACGGAATTTTCTCCTAGAAACATCATGATCCACACCACCCTAGTAGATTGCATGTACATAGCCTAGATTCTTCGATATTTGCCGATCAAATAAGGGCGCCAACCATGTTTATAAATAACCCCATCTCCCTCCTTCGTCATTTTTGCCATTTCCTAGCCCTAGAGCCCCCGCCTTCGACCTAGCGTGCATCCAGGTGACAGCTGGAGGTCCCCTGAAGGTCGTGGAGGCTTGCGGAGGAAGGAGATGCGCCCAAGGCGGCGCTCCGGCAGCCGTCCTGCTCCTTGTCCCAACCGCCAAGTTTGAGCTGCGCCTTTACTTTATTAGGTAGATTTTCATTTCAGTTTTTCATTCCCGCATTTTATTTCGCATTTGATCAGTAGTATTGCTTAGTTTAGCAAAATCGAAGTTCGCCGGAGCGGAGCTCCGGCGACTTCTCCACCGTGCCCTCGAATGTGTTCCGACCTCCCTCTCGCGTCCATTTTCATACCCCTTCATTTCACTTCGCCCCAGGCACCCTCACGCCCCCAGAACCTCCTCGGATCTGGAAATCAGATCTCCTCCTTCTGCCCTCCACCGGAGATCACCGCCCCACTCCACCATCCTTCATTTCACCACCAATAAGTGTCCCAGACCTTTGTTTTTCTTGTGCGAGTCACGTTGCAGGTACTGGGAGGCCAAAGGATGCCTGTTGGGGTCGATTTAGAATTCTTGCAGGTACCTGGGAGCCTCGTCCTTCACCGACTCCGCTGGACCGCTCCGGTGAGCCTCCGGCTCTCCTGAGCCCCCAATCGACAGAGCGAGTCCCCAAGAAGCTTTTTGGACCTTCAACAGCCCGAGGAACCATCGGATGTGCACACTAAGTCAGATCGAAGCTCGGGAGGCATGGGGTTCTTCCCTATTCTTCCGAGCACCTTCAGAGCCGTCCGATCGTGGTCCCAGCCCAGATCAGAAGCCAGCCGTCCGATGAAGCTCTCCTTCGACCGTCAGATCAGCCCGACTGATCTAATCTCAACCCTCCATCGACGAAGCGTCGTCGGGCGAGGAGGAGGCGACGCGTGTCAAGTGGGCGAAGCTCAACCGTAGGATCGTGCGCCTGAGGGGGTAAATTTCAGATATGTACCCCGCCTTTTGGGTATTTATATTTTAATGTTGTAAATAAACTTTCACGCTATAAAATAATTGTAATTTTTGTAAAAGGACCCTTATGTTTCCTGTAATTGCTATTTGGTCCCTCCGCGCCTCACGTGCAGTCCCACGTAAGGCACGTGATTTTTGTATTGAAGCCCTGGCGACTTTTATAAATTGTAAATTAGTTCCAAAAATGAAAATAAATGTTTATTTCTATAGTGATTTTTGCACTGATGCCCCTGATAGTTATTTTATTTGCAAAAATGCCCCTGCCAGGCTGTGTAATTTTTATGCCTTTTATCTATTTATTAAAAATACCTATGCTGCTCCTAAAAATTCAGAAAAATTAGGATAGATGCTTCATGTAGTGTTCTTTCACGGCATATTTTATTTTACATTTTTTTGCATTTATCCTAATTATTAAAAATGAAAAAGGAGCCCTTTTGTACTGTTCAAATTAGAAAATTCAAAAAAATTATAAAAACATTATGAAAAATTACAAAAAAATCATATATGGTATATTTATATATATATTGAGTCCAGAAATTGAAAAACCCTAAAAATAAGAAACAGAAAAATAAAAAAATTCAGAAAGCTCCAAAATCCAACAAAAAATAGAAAAACCCTTAAAAAATCCCAAAAATATGTTTTTCTCTTTTATAATGATCTATATAATATTATTAATGTATTAAAATTAATTTGGGTAATTTTTGAACTTATTTTATATTTTTAAAACCCAAATTAATTTCAGCTATTTAATTAGTCATATATTAGGGACATTTTGTTGAATTAAAAATACATAAAAATTAGAGAAATCCCGAAAAATAACAAAAAAATATAAAAATATAAAAAAGCCAAAAAAATATTATATCTCATATATATATATATTGAGTATTTACATAAATATATGTATATATATATCCATTTACTATATTTCTCTCTCTTCTCTTATACATATCTCTTTATATATAAATATATATATCTATATTATATAATTACAAAAAAATATATAAAATCTAAAAACTAAATAAAAATCATAAAACCAAAAATAATACTAAAAAACATATAAAATTAAAAACCCACAAAAACAATAAAGAAATGGACATGATCATTGGATTGAATAATTGTGCACTCATTTTCACTACATCACCATTCACCTCCCAGTGTTCGACCTCTACTTGTGCTTACACCTATACACACTTGCAAGTAGAGTTATAATGAATTTTAATTCCACATTTTTTATATTTATTGCATATATTTTATTGTGGGTTAATTGTTGATTGATCGAGGTCTTTTGTCGGTCGCCTCAGCGACATTGTGATTCTGCCTTGTGCGGATTACTTTAGACCAATGGAAAATCTCTTTCATCAGAGCTCCATAATGGTTGGAGTTTTCTTAGCAGTCCTGTATCCGGAGTATGAGGACGTCTGCATACAACTCCTTACAAGCGTGACCATACCTGTCATGGAGGAGACCTACAGTCGCCCTAGCATGCTTCTTAGCCCACCCCCTGTCACCACACAGAATTCCTCAACGATGGCTGCATATCGTGGATGGGGGAGGTTCTACACAGTTCAGAGGGTGTGGTTCTCGTGACAAAGGTAGTGAACGTCAGCGTGGCCCCTGCACCTACTGTCATCATCCAGGACACTCTGAGGACACGTGCTATTGGAAGAAAATTGAGCCTTCAGATACTACAACTCCTCAAGAAGATCCACGCCTTGATGACATTGTCTCTCATATATGGGAGATCATGACTCTAGTGGTCGGCACTACCACTACAAGATCCACATATACTGCAGTGATAGCTAGAGTCTCTTCGGGCGATTTTTTTAAATAATTATTAAAATAAACATAATTAATTAAATAGGTAGCATGTTAAGAAAATTTAAAAAATAGACATCTTTCGGCACCTTAGGTATCGATTTGGGAAGCCAACCCAACGATCATCCCAAAATCATCACCTGAGGTGCCGATTTGGGAGCGGATGTAGTACACGTTTTGAGTAGTCTTGAGTTTCTGTAGAATATCACTATATATACTATGTTTTGAATGTTAGCAAGTGTTATTTCAAGGAAATATTGGATTGATAGTATCGCACTTTACGTTTGACATAGTCAATAGATTTGCTTTGATGCAACGATTTCATTGAAACCTGTTTTGTGTAAATCAAAGACCATCTTTAATAATTATGACTTTAAAAGGTTCTCTGGATTTTGTAGCACATCAAACATAGTACCACATCTAGTAATTTGGAAGTATGGTAGTAGCTTATAAGTAGTAGAAGCCACTACTAGTATAGGTCATAGATTTATGCTCATTAGACCATAAACACATAATTAAGACTAATTAAGCATGATTAGTACGAATTACCCGTCATTAATGATAACTAAGTGTCATTAGCAAAAGTATGATACATGGAGGGCAAATCATGGGACACGTGTCGTTATACATACAGGACAAGTGTCAATACACAAGAGTACCATGTGTCATCATTCTAAGACTAACATGTGTCCTAGTGAATGTAAGGCATGTAGCCTCATGCTTGTGCAACAATTTCTCTCATGCATGAGCCATGTGCCATGGTGAATGTATGGCAAGTGTTGCCATGTGTCTTCATGCATGGTAGAGAGGTAACATGTGTTAAAACCTCCCTTAGATATTGACACATGTGACACATGTAAAAGGGGTTGGAGGCCTATATATATCCATAACCTCCCCATTCTACTCACTCCATCCCACACCCCTCTCACCACCTCAGAGCCACAAGGTTGTCGAGGTTGTTGGAGGAGCACGATAGGAGTCACAACGAAGCTCTGTCGGTCACCGAGAGTACGCTAGAAGCCGTAACGAAGTTTTGTCAGCCATCAAGCTGTAGTACTCAATATAAGATGAATATAGGGGATATTCACTAAAGAAGGTGATCCCGACTCAAGTTAGATAGCGATCAGGTGAGGGATTTTCAAGCGCTATTTTAAAGCAATAATCTTTAGCTTTTATGCATGGTTTTGATAGCAAGTATGTAATCGTATTTTGTAAAGATTTTACGTATGATTTGCAAGTACCATATAGTAGATATGAAATTAGGTCTTTAGAAAGTATTTCAAATGTCGTTTCAAGTGTTTTATCATGATAGCACGTTTTCAAACATATAATTCTTTGTGCAATATGAAACATAAGTTTCACTAATTAGATTTGAGCTTTATATAAAAGAAACATGTTTGGACAGTCACTATGCAATATGTATCGATTTTCAAGTTCTTAATAGTTTCCAATTGTAATAATATGCATGCTATGTCAGTTTGTTTTATGTTCATGAATTAAATGTTATGAGCATGAATTTGCAAGAATACGGATTATTAGTGGCAAGAAAAGAATCAGAATCAGAAAGTAAGCACCATAGTTCCTATTTTATACAATCCGTGAACTAGCCATTAGATATGGTGATGTCATTAGATATGACCCTGAAACAGTCATTAGATATGACAAACCATTAGATATGGTAACAAGAGGACTTTGGGTCCGTATTCTGTATACATATAGGCTTTGGGCCGTATGCAGGGTGTTTTTGGTCTTTGGGACCGTCTGCGCGTATGACTTAGCTATGTTTCAGCGTTCATGAGTCGATAACTTAGCCACAGCGGTGATTAATGCAAAGAGCTTGATAGTGATAATTATGTTTCAGTTTATCTTCTTTTGAAGTGGTTTCAGTGTTCAATTGCAAAATATTCAGCAAAAAAAATTGGTATGATACTCATATTTCTACATTTGGCTATATAAGTAAAAAGCTTGAGATCCTTTCACTGGGTCTAAGCTCATAAATGAGGTTAGACTCATCCCTTTATATAATAATTATGTACAGATCAACAGAATCATGACCAGAAGGAGAAAGGACTGCTTATACACTAGAAGGAGGTGGTTTTCGTTGTTTTTTTTGTACTATCTGTTGTTTTGTATGGAGATGTAATAGAACTTGTGTAAGACACTTCTTTGTAATGTGAACTTAAAATACAACGATGATATGTTTGATAAGTTTGCCACATGCTTACTTTGGGAAAAAGAAGCAAAAAGATCTCTGTCGCGACACGTTCTGGTTAGCGGGACGGGTCGTGACAGCGGGCCCTTGGCGTACATGCCAAATCGGCACCTGAGGTGCCGATTTGGGAGGGACCATTGGCAAAAATGCCCGTTGCCCCCTCCTTTTTATCACTATAAAATCCCCCTCCCCATCTCCATTTCCTCTCATCTATTAATCTTCCTCCTCATTTCTTCTTCTCAACCCTCTTAATCTCTCTCGGATTACTCTTCTCCCATCTGGCTTCCGTTAATCTTTTTTGAGTAAGAGTGAATCAAGAATTTATTTATTTTTCATAACTATTTTTTGCAAGTTTTTTGATCAATATAGATGACTATATTTTTTGCAGATATTCTGTTATATCTCTATATCTATTAGGATATATTTCCTCGCTTTGAAGATCATCTTTATTCCAGGTAATTTTAAATTTACAAATATAGTTTTTAAATTCTAACTTTAACTGAGTTGTGCAAATGTAGTTAATACCAAATATATTTCGTTGTCGTTTGCATAGGAAATAATTTTTGTGTGATTTAGATATTCTAATATCAATCATTGCCATCTGATGAATGTCATTAATTATTAGCTAAAAAAAGTAGATTATATCTACATCAAATATTAATTACACAATGTAAAAAAATAAATATTAATTTCATAGATCAAATTAGATATTAGATTATGTATGCTTGTTTGTGTCATTTAAATTCTTTCGTGAATGTTAGCGTCATTATAAAGCAAAATTTACCAAAATTTAAAATAATTACACAATTTTGAAAATAAATATTAATATTGTAGAATCAATTTTAATAGTTACATTTAAGATAAAAAATGAGAAGTAGATGTTCGAATAGGAAATAATTTTTGTGTGATTTAGATATTATAATGTCCAAATCAATTGCCTCTTATGAATGGGATTAATTATTACCTAAAAAATGTAGATTACATCATAGATCAAATAACAATTACACAATGTAAAAAATAAATATTAATTTCATAGATTATGTGTCATTTAACTATTTTCATGAATGTTAGCATTATCTTAAAGCAAAATGCACCAAAATTAAAGGTAATTACACAATTTGCATGAATATATGTGCCATGTTTAAGTAAAATATACAAAAATTAAAAGTAATTACGTATTATTAAAAATAAATACAAATTTCATAAAATAAATTACATATTAGATTAATATTCATCTTTGTGAGATGTAAATATTTAAATGAATGTAAGTGTCATATTTAAGCAAAATAAGTGAAAAATAAATATAGTGAAATATTTTTAAAAATAAATATTAATTTCATAAAATAATTGCATGTTGTATTAAATATTCATCTTTGTGGGATTTAAATATTCGCATGAATGTAAGCGTTATGATTAAACAAAATATACAGAAATAAAAAATAGTTACATGTAAAATCTGCAAGTAACCTGGTCATAATAGATTAAGTTGCCCACGAAGAAAGTAAGGATTGTAGCCTATGAAGGACTGCATCCTATGACAAGTAACATGTAAGTTAATATTTTGATAATTACAATATTATCACCATTTAATAAGCAATTTCTTTATAAATGTTATTTAATTTAGTATTTTTTAATATAATGCCTTATTAAATGTTGAGACATGGGGAAAGGTGTAGGACATAATGATATTCCTTTCTATAGAAGTTTGGAGAGTTTTAGGTTAGCGTGGTTTGACTTGGCTTACAAATTTATTCAATGTTATTTGGCGAAGCAATAAAATACCTGAAGAATGGAGGAGAAGCACCGTGGTGCCTCTTTATAAGATCAAAGGAGACATTCAAAATTGTTCAAATATCAAGCTGATGAGTCACACTAGGAAAAATTGGGAGCGTGTGATCGAAAGAAGGTTGGGGCAAGTTTCCTAAATAAAAGAAAACCAATTCGGATTCATGCCGGTCGCTCAACTATTGAAGCAATCCACTTGCTAAGGAGAACAATGGAGATTTACAGAGCTAAAAGGATGAACCTCCATATGACTTTTATTTATTTAGAGAAGGCTTATGATTATGTCCCATGAGAGATATTGTGGAGAGTTTTGGAGAAGAGATAAGTACCTATCCTATACGTTAACCTCATAAAAGATATGTATGATAAGACTTCACATTGTGTAAGGATACAATCTGGGGAAACTGACTATTTTGACATCAACATTGGTCTGCATCAAGGTTCAACTTTGAGTCCATTCCTTTTTACTTTTATTATAGACGAGTTGACAAGTCACATTCAAGATGAGATACCTTAGTGTATGTTATTCGCTGATTATATTGTGTTGATTAATGAGACTAGAGATGGAGTAAATGGGAAGCTCGAGGTCTGGAGACATGCATTGGAGACTAAAGGATTTCGTATAAGTAGGACTAAGAATGAATATATGGAGTGCACTTTTGATGGAAGCAGTGGTGGAGGAATTGCGGTTAAGATATGTGATGATAACATTTAGAAGAGAGATTCTTTTCGATACTTGGGATCTATTTTGCAACATGATGGGGAAATTGATAGAGATGTTACAAATAGAATAAATACAGGTTGGCTAAAGTGGAGAGAGCCTCTACTATTCTCTGTGATAAGAAAATTTCTTTGAAAATCAAAGGAAAGTTGTACAAAGTAGCTGTGAGACATACTATGGTCTATGGTTCTAAATGTTGTCCTGTGAACCATAGACATGTGTAGTGAATGATAGTAGCAGAAATGAAAATGCTAAGGTAGATGTGTGGACACACACGTAAAGATCGTATTTGGAATGATGCCATCATAGGGAAAGTTGGTGTAGCTCCGAATGAGGATAAGATGCGAGAAAATCACTTAAAGTGGCTTGGTATTTGCAAAGGAGGTTAGCTGATGCACCGGTGAGATGTGAGTTTTGGAATGTTGACCCGACTAAAAGAGGGCGAGGAAGGCTCGAGAAGAGTTGGAATGATACTATACAAAGGGATTTTACTTTTTTGGATCTAAGCCTGAGAATGACCCAAGATAGATCTGCATGGAGGCAAAGAATACATGTAGCTGACCCTACTTAATGTGAGAAAAGTCTTTGTTGTTGTTGAATGCCTTGTTAAATGTAGATGGAAGACATTGATAGAGTATCAGATTTAATGGATGCATCTATGTTGTACATTTAGAGTGAGCATTGGTCTTCAGAGCCTACCAGTTTGGTTAGTATTTAAATTCATCAGAGTATTTTTTATTAACATAATGGCTTCTTATCCGAGAAAATAACATAATTCTATGTTGTAAATTTTGTGAAGATTCGATTTGTATAACACAATGAGATGTTCAATAAAATTCTTCAGAAGAAGAGTGCAATGATAAAGAGTCTGCTTGAACTATTAGGATTCTCACGTGTAGTAAACATAAGAAGGGTGCAGATGGACCCTTCGTTATTGACTAGTTTACTAGAGCGATGGCGACCTGAGACTCGTACTTTTCGCTTTTGATTCAATGAGACAACTATTACATTACAAGATATTGGATTGATCAGTGGGCCGAAGGTTGATGGATTGCATGTTACTGGTCCAGATGTTCCGTCCGGGGATGGGAAGCACTTTGTTTAAACTTTTTCATGTTTTCAGAAAAATAAATAAAAATCACTCAAAAAACATCAAATAAGAAACAACTTTCATGTTTTCAGAAAAAAATAATAAAATCATTTGTTATTTTATGTTCATTTTATTTTCCTTTTTATTTCTTTACGGCTGATGTGGCCCAATTAGGGCACAGCTTCAGTTGTCTCGTAGGTCAACTACCCCATATCCTCGAGCCCTATCGGAACCACTGATTCCCTCGTTTCACCAATTTTCCTTCTCGCTACATTGGTTGAATCAACTCGACCATTTCGTGAAAGTTATTCCTCAAAGATTGATCTTTGACACCAGACCAAGTTATTGGTCAAATGCGCCTCGATAAGCGTAGAAACCCCAAATCTTGTAATATTCCTCGTCACTACTATAAATCAAACCCCCAGCTTCGATTCGAATTTTAATTCCTCTTGACTCATTTTGGACCCCTTGGATCAAAGCTTGAAGTGACCCTTTATGATAGGAAGAGGTCCATATCGAGCCATAACGAGGAGAAGGTGATTTTAAGGCGATTCAACCCCTCGTTGGAGCTCCTCAATGCAATCTTTGCTCCCGACCAAATCATGTAGGTGAGCTTCTATTTCTTTTTCTTTTTCAATTCATAGGATTAGCATTAGTGTAATTTTGCATTTTACTTTAGTTGATTTCATCCATTTTGTCTTAAAATAAAAAAATAAATCGCTAGAGCTCTAGGCTCATACCTTTGTTCACCGTGATTCGATTGGTGTCCAACCATCCTTATCACCTCCACATACTCCTCTCTTCACCTGATGTTGCCCTGAATCATCTTTCACACCTAATCTTGTTCGGATCAGGGAGATCAAGGTCTCCAACTCCATCGCCTTGCTGGAGAACCTCCACCCAACAATTCCACTTATTTTTGCTCAACCAAAGGGTCGAGGATGATCGTCTTCGTGTCTTGAACTTGTTGGTGTAGGTCTCATCCTTAAAGGAGGGTAGACAAAGAGAATCAAGTCCAACTTGGACTCTAGGTGGACCAGTTCTTATTTGAGCTCCAGATCTCATCACGACGAGATCCAAACTAATCAGAAGGCACCAACAACTCCAGACTATCTCCATGAAGCTATCTAGCCGGCTTTGAGATGCATCCACCGATAGAGTTGAAAGATCTGACGAAGGGAAGGAGATTGTGCACTCAAATCTTCCATGTTATTCCTGAAGAGCAGCGACCATAGGATCAACAATGCACACTCTAGTTCTGATCCCAGTCGTCAGATCTTGATCGAGAATAGTCGTTGAATCAGCTCCGAGATCTAATACATGATTTCATCAGTGAGGAATTATGATGCGATATGGAGCGTTAGATTATTAAGTGAGCAAATGTGGCATGCTATCAGTCGTTCCTTAGCGCACGATTGGAGGGGTATTTTGCACATTATACCCTCTGCCTTTTGCATTTCATATTTAATCCATAAACTTTCCTCCGTGGTTATAAAATTTTGTAATATTTACTTCAAGTCTTTCTAATATTTGCACTTTAGTCCATTCCATGTCACCTTACGTGTCTGTGCATGTTAGGGGGCAAGAATCTTGGATGGACCCCTCCGAGTTTGCATATTGCATTTTGGTCCAAGAAGTTTAAATGTTAGTGGTATTATTTTTGGTAAATTTACATACTTGGCCCTATTTTTTTGGATATTTGCACTCATACCCTGTTAGTGCAGATAATATTTTAAAATGTGGAAATATTTCATGTATGCCCCTAGACTTATTGAAAGTGTTATTAAATGCTTTGACACTTCTTAAAAAATGTAATTAGGACCCATATTGTGTAGATTTACTTTTGTATTTGTATTTTAATTATTAAATATATCTTTTTGTATCAAAAGATTACAAGAAAATTATCTTATGTGATTGGAACTATATTATATCATATATGTTTTTCTTTAGGAAATTAAAATTATTTTCCCATTTATAAAAATACAAAAACATTGCATTTTTCTCCGATTTAGCATCTAAGAATCTATAAAAATTAGAAAATATTTTGAAAATTCCAAAAAATTCCAGTATGTTTATTTATTTATATTTGATTTTCTAACAAATATTTTTACAAAATAATTATAACTCCAAAAAAATGAAGAAGTGGGAAAACCTTATAAAAAATTAAAAAAAATTCACAAAAATTTTTTTTCCAAGTTCCCCATTTTTCTTTAAATTATCTAGTTTTTTGAATTATTGAATTTGGACTCAATCGAAATTGATAGATATTTATTAAGCCCAATTCAAATCCCCTGAGTTACTATTTTATTTTTTGTGTATTTCCTTATTAAAAATCTATAAAAAAATCAAAACTTATCAAAAAATTACCAAAAATAGAGAAAAATTGATAAAAAAACCCAAAAAATGTATTTTTTTGAATTTTTAAGTTTATTTATTATATTTGAAAAAAATCCAAAAACATCTCCTTCATCTTTTCATCATAATATTTATAAAAATTATATATTAGATGTTAATCTATATTTTCTTTATAAATTAAAAGTAGAAAATTACATAATTAAAAACATAAAAATATAAAAAATTAAAATCCATAAAACATTTAAAAAATTAAAACATAAAAATCCTTAAATTGTCTTTTCATTTTTGGATGCTCTACCTGGTGTGCCCCTTTGTGGTTTGACCCTACTGCTTGCATACTATACACTTTTTTGTAGGGTATAATAAATCTTAGATCATCTATATTTAGTGCTTAATCATTATTGTTGGTTAATTGTTGATTGACTCAGGTTGTTGAGTGTTGAGAACCGAGAGAGGCATCAATATAACGGTTGTTGGATCAGACTTGTCAAATACTGCATACCCTCCAAGATCGGACGTTAAGTACCTCATCAAAACGACTCATCAGGTATACAATAAGTCAACTGTAAAGAATACATTATAAATATGTATAAAAAATTTTCAAAATTCTTTATAAATATGTTTAATAAATCGGTTTGTAAATATCTTTTGCAAAATGATTTGAAAATGACTGCAAAATATCTTGAAAATCTTTTGAAACTGTTTGGAAAATATTGTGTAAAATGTTTTTAAACCTTTGTAAAAATCTTTTTGTAAATACTTGCAAAATTTATTTCCCTTGTTTGAATAAAATTGTGAAAATTACTTTGCAAATGATTTGGAAAATGGTTGCAAATTACTTTGAAAAAAAATATATTTATACCTTTGAACAATCTTTACAAAGTCATTTTCAAACTTTGTAAATATTTATAAATTGTTTGTAAAAAGTATTTGCAGAATAAGGTTTTAAATATGTTTGTAAAAATGGTTTCATATTATTTTGAGAGCTTTGTACCTAACACTTAACAGAAAAATCTTTATAAACCTTGTATAAAATCCCACTGAATAGAAATTTTGAATAAATTTAACACTTAACTTGTAATTTTTGTGAATATAGACTCACTCCCATGTAGATATCTGTACATATCGAATTCACCAACCTTTATTCAAAATCCCTAGAAATTTCAAATTTTTTAAAACCTATACAATTTGCTAAATATTTTCTAAATTGCATAAAAATATGCACAAATCTTTCAAAAGCGCATAAAAAGTTCAAAACCAGAAATTAGTTTCACAAAAAATATTTGCATTTGCATTTGCATTTTTTTCGGAATGATAAATGACAATTGAACTTGTCTAAGTAAAATCCGAATATTGGAGCTTGTTTAGACCTTAATCCACTTAATCATAGGAACCTCATAGGAACTGGAATTTAGACTTTCTTGTCATATAGACTTAATTCTTCTAGTCCATGAGACTAGGTTCATATATCACCTTGACTGGCTACATAGGATATTTTGAGATGCACGCATGACTCTTGTTGACAGTGACCTAACTTGGACACCTGTATTTTACACTTAGCTCAACTCAATTGAAATGGTCCATGGTTGGATTTGCAGGCATGAGACACACCCGAATGGAAACATACATAGTCACTTTATGTGACCAGTGCCCCTGACGAATCTTCATTTCATCACCTTTATTCTTTCATTTTGACCATCATTCCCTAGTTAAACGCATGTATATATCTTTATTTTGCAAGAATAAACATTCATTATTTATTGTATAAATATTGTATAAATACTTTGTTTAAACCTAAAACAAAAGAATAAAGAAAAGAACAAGACATAAAATGCCAAAGGTATTTTATGACCAAGTCCATAGGACCGAGGCATCGTGATGACTGGGTCGACAAGGAATAAAGTAGGGGGATAAGGGTCAACAAATAAAAGAAACCCTAATTCATAATTACACAATAATGCACTCTTGGGACCCATTCTATTCTTTATTATTTATTCAAATCAATAAACTGTGTACATGAAAGTTGTAGATAAAAATACAAAAATACAAATATGATTTTACGCAAAAATAATATACAGTATACATCCTACACTCAGAACAAGAAGCCAAAAACCAAAACATCTCAGACCCATATTGATGAATCTGTAATTCATCACTCTTAAAGTTGAAAATGGAGCCTTGTTCTAGAGTATTTAGCAGCATATTTCCCTTTATCTTGCATAAATAGCATTCATGCATGCATCCACAATACATGCATTTTAGCATTCATATTTGCATCAAATATGAAGCCTAATTCACTTGTAAAATACTAACCCACATCTATATTTCTTACACCTACCAAAGTCAATAAAATCTTCCTTATACTGTAATAATATAAGGAAGAAGGCCAAAAAATTCCTAGCTTGTGAATTACCCAATAAAACCCCAAACCCAATTAGAGACCCTAGAACTTAGAATGCACATATGTCTCTCATACAACCTCTGAATTAGGTCTACTCACTTTCATATTAATCCACATTCAGAGACCTTTAAAATGAGACCAATTTAATTCAAATCGGAGCTCGTATGCAAAACATGAGTTTTTGGGTCCCTTTGTATATTTTATGTATGCATATTTGTATCCTTGTATTTGTATATCTTATTTAACCTCATCTCCATCTTTGATCAACATGAAACTTGTAGATCTCATCGAGATCTACAACTTTCATGTTTTGAGTTTTTCCAAATTCGGCCTCCTTATCTCTTTAAATTCACATTCTTTCTCAGCCATTCAAAGCAGGCCACGTGGCGCCCTTTGATTGCGCCACGTGGCCCGCTCCATTGAGTGCCACGTACCCTCCATCCTACGTCATCCGGTCACGCCCTTTCTCTCCTGATCTGGGCCGTTCATCATCGCAATGCTTCTCAGCCACCCGATCGAACCCTGGATCCAATCTAGACCGTTCGCCAGCGCCGTGCCCTCCTTGCGCCACGTGGCGACATATACGCCCTCCGATCATCGCCAGAAGCTCCCAATCCTGGCCATTCACCTCACTTTGTATCTCCACCGTTCGATCAAAGCCAAGCCATCATCCCGACCGCATGCTAGCACGTTAACCTACGCCTTCCATGTGGCATCATCATGACCCTTCGATCGCTCCCCTCTGATCTAATCACAACCGCACGTCTGCACCTCCATATCTGCCCACCACGTGGTGCGCCCTGCGCCCTTTGATCTCACCCCGCTGATCTAATCTCAGCCGGCCCATCGCGCCCTTCTCCTGATCATTGGATCGAGCGATCCAACGGTCCAGACATCATCGTCTACCTCCCGCAGCTCCCGCTCCCACGTCGCCCACCTCACCGACGAGTCACCCCCTTCCTATTTTGGGATCCACTCCGGCCACCCTCTTCGCCTCCTGTCACCGCCATTTCGCACCCCGCTCATCCCTCATCCTCGCCAACCCCCTCGAACTCCATGAATCGCACCCACATCGCTCCATGACCTCCACCAACTCCATCACTTCGTCACCTATGCCGTCACCTTCCACCTATAAATACTCCATCTCCGTCAACCTTCGACCTCATCCGCCACCACAGAGAGATTCCCCTAGCCCTTACCTTCCTATTGGTGACAGCAATTCGATAAGGAGTCGAGCGACAATAGTTGCGTCTCTTCGACGAGATCCATGGCTAACTCTGTCATGCTGCAGCTACCTCCGTGAGCTGCACGAGCTCAGGTCCTCTACCGGCCTTCAAGCGACGACCAGGAGCACGAATCCGATCGCCATTCCCCAGGTAGACACCTTTATCGCCTCTCTGATCGTATTCTTCTTTTTCTTGCTTTTTCTCATAATTTATTTGTCTCCCACAATCATCCTCACCTTCTTCGGATCATCCTCCGAGCTCTGCCTCGGAACTGGCACCTTCACGCACCCTTCCATCTTCTCAGACCACACACTTCACCTCACGCCGACGAGAGCTCCGCAACCTTGGCGGAGCAACACCACCGGACCGTCCTCACTCCACTCCAGGCCTCACTCCGCACTCATGCTCACCCCACACGTATGTTGCATGCTTCGGCTATTCAAGCTAACCCTGCAGGTGCTCTATCTTCGATTGGCCGGACGCCTCATTGGAGCTTCCTCGACCTTCATCGTTGTTGCTCTCCAGACCACCCCAGTCTCTCTTGAGACCTCCGATGGCTACTTGAAGCCTCCAAGATCCTCCCCAGCTACTTGGGAGCCGCCACCAAGCTTCATCGACGATCGGAGGAGGGGGCGGAGCTAGAGCTTCTTCGCCAGAGCGCAACCACCTCCGCCGCAGGAGGCGGCAGACCATTTCAGAAGGAAGTACAGTAGCCATCCGATCCCCATGATCGGATGGTTCTGAGCACGCCACGACCCCATCATCCCGCAACCATCAGATCAGGAGTATCCCATGGTTCTGAGCACGCTACATCGACTCTTCATCGAGCTTCAGGTGCCGTTGGATTCATCCTGATCCAACGACCCTCGATCGTCCACGCATCCATCTCCATCGAGCTCTAGAGACCGTTGGATCGATCTTGATCCAACGGGTCGCATCACGCCACGTGCCAACCATCAGCAGCCGTTGGATCATCATATGATCTAACGGATCCAGGCGTGCCACGTCGCCGCCTCCGAGCCTCCTCCACGACCTTTAGGCTCTGTGCCCTCGAAGCTTCCCCGAGCCAAGTCCGAGCCTGTAACACTCCCGAGCCTCCGCCCGAGCCTCCGAAGTCACCCGAGCATGGGACCTCACGTGTCTTTCACGTGCGAACTGGACATTTTGCACCGAGGCCCCTGTAGGTTTTGATAATTGCATTCCAGACCCTTCTAGGAGCACCACGTGAGGTGCACGTGTTTTGTGGGCATTTTGCATACATGTCCCCTACATTATAAGGTAATTTCATTTAAGTCCATGTCAGCATGTTTGATTTTTAGCAATTTTATTTTCTGTAATTGCAGTTAGGCCCATGTCTTTGCACACATTTTTAGGCATTCATTTGACATCATTTTTCAAGTCTAAAAATTGCATTGTGTAGCATAACTTGTCCTTTTTTATATGTGACACTTGTATTGTTTTTGTGATAACAATGGAATTTATCATTAATTAATTGGTGAAATTTTGCTATATTTTGCCCATTTACGCCTTTTGATTTGTAGTAAATTCTCCATTACTCAAAAAATCACCATAAATTCACATTAGACTTAGGATAATTTAGTTTACATTGTGCCTAAAAGCAACTCATTTGCACACATCCCAAGGCCTGAATAAATCATTTTGTGATTTCCTAAATTAATTTTTAATAGGTCCAATTCACATTCAAATTTAGGTTTAATAATTTTCCTGGAATCTTCACACTTAGATCTATCTAGGATAATTTTTATATATGAAAATATTATGTTTTGGTATTTATTAAAATTAATTTAATTAAAATCACCTTGCATTCAATTTTAATTCATAGTAAATTCATATAGTGTCAAAAAAATCCAAAAAAATTAGTGTAGCTTAATTTCATTGCATTTAACCATCTGGCCAAGTTTCATAATTTTTGGAATCAATTTGACCACTTTTCTAATATAACTTGTAAACTAGCCTGAAAATTGCATGTGTGTTTTCTCTGTTGCATAAAAATTGTTTAAAATTACTAAAAATATCTTCTGAAAATCCGACCGCTGAAATTTGCTTAAAATCTATCTAAGGAGACAACTGGCTCCCTGAGTTCGACATTGGGCTTGCCCAAGTAAAAAATAAATTTGCCGCTCGTAATTAACTCAACGTTAATTAAAAGTGGTTTTTGATTAGTCAGTATTACCTGACAACAACGCACATCACGATAGTAATTCTAATCATTAATTTGACGGAATTAACAAGGGTAGTACGAGTGCTCTTCAAAATGGTGCCGTTGCCGGGGAGGCACGGCTTAGGTTAATTTGTAGTTAGTTTTTGAGTGTCTGATTTTCCATCCCCAGGTAGTCTGACCCCCGATATTCTTGTTAATATTTTTCAGTCTTTTATTTTTTAGTATTTTTGTGTCGTCCTTTATCTGACCTCAATTTGTTTTGTGCGAGGAACACGAGGAGTCCTGAGGCGCTTCGAGGAGCTTGCATTTTTAACTTTTTGAGTGATTTGAGAGGATTAGTAATTTTTCATTTCTTTTTTTTTATTTTTGCATTATTTCCAGCTGTTCCCGTTTGGGTTCTCGCGTGTGTAAACATAGTGGAACCGTGTCCCCGTGTGCTGTGTGGATTGAATTTTTAGACTAGGCTTGCACTAGCGGCTCCTCGAGCCACTCTAGGTTTTTGCTTGTGCTCGTAATTCTTTAGGTCCACAAATCACTTAAAAGACACATTTAGACCGCGGATCTAGTCAAATCAAACCTATGCTTCACTCGCTAATAGAACTGCTAGTCTAGGAGCGGATTTTATCGTCTGCATTTGCATGTAGTATAAAAAGCTTTCAATTCTGTTTTGCATCCTGCATAAAGCGAAGGGATAACTGTAGGTATTCTTCACTCAGCATAAGCATCATTGATTTTTCGTGCATCAGCTTTCCTCAATTTTTCTCTCTTGGTTTTTCGAACTTAAGTAAAAAAGAAATTGGGACTGGACGATAGGCGTGCTGTGTGGTTTGGACTTAACAAGTGATAACTTAACTAAAAACCAGGACTGCTAATATTATTGACCAAAAAAATCAATAAAATCGGAAATTCTTCTTGCGGGAGATTAACCCCCGACCTTGTTTTTAGGCTGAGTGAGGGTACTTGAGTGTGTGTGAACACCTTAAGGCAGAGCCCGAATCCCCACCCTCCATATCACGTGCCAACTGATTGTAGCAAATATCACAAGTTGAATTATTCAGGTTCATTGACTAGTACCAAGTAGCCTTCGCCTGTTCACAGGTAGATAGGGGCGAAATTGCGGTACTTCGCGACAAGTTGCTAGTAACCCCCCGGGGTGAAGTTCCAAGCCTTGTCAGCCTCTGTCTGCTTGCAGGTTGATAGGGGCAGGTCTTTGAATCCATCAACTTGGGATAGGAGCGAAGAAAGGAAGGACACGGGTATCTTAGGCGACAGGTTAAATAGGGAAGATGCATCCAGCTTTGAGCCGACTTCCCTATAGGCCGCGTAACTCCTTGCTATTTTGCTTGAAAATTCACACTTAAAATCAACCAGACTAATCGGACTCGGTTTCGGGTCCTTCACCATGTTGACTATGAAAATACATGGTTTTGGATTTAATTGCTTGCTTCAGGTATGAGTAAAATCCTATCTTCACTTAGAACTCCCGATCCTTCTTCTCGCCAATCTAAGATGACTGACTGGGGGGATATCGACTCCTTATTTGCCATTCTCTTTAAGCCCCCTACGAAACTCATCTTCATCGGCCCAAGCGCAACTTGGACCACCCAGATCTCATGACCCTCCTGAGTTTTGGATCCCTCAAACCCAGGGTGGTTACTCTCAAACCAACCCTTTCCTCTCCTCTGAGCTTATCGAGGAAGACCATCGCCTCAGTAAGAATCCCTTCCTTGATACGTCCTCTAACCAAGGCCATTTTCATTCCCCAGGGCTAGAAGACAATATGCCACCTAAGAAACACTTGGATGATGAGGGACGCAGAGATGACCCATTACAGCAAATCTTGGATCTCCTCGCCACTGTCGAACAACAAAATGCAGATCTCATGGCAAGGATGGGACAAATCATTATGGCAGGAGGAATCGACCGACCAATGGTTGATGCTTATAACCAGCATAAAATGAGATACATAGTTGGTTGGCACCAACGGTTCCCCCCGAAGCGTTCGAGCTTAAGCCCCACTTTCTTAGCATGCTTCCGAAGTTTAATGGAAATACATACGAAGAACCATATGCCTTCCTCAAAAACTTCGAGCTGGTTTGCAACAACCTTAGTCACCCTAGGGTTGGGCAGGATTATATCAGGCTGAAGGCCACCCCGTTTGCCTTAGGAGATAAGGTAGCACATTGGCTGAAAAATCTCGGGGTGATGTATACAACCTAGATGCAGTTCATGGACCTTTTTCTGAAGAAGTTCTACCCACTCAGTAGGACCAACCAAATGAAAATGAAGATCACGAGCTTCTCCTAGGGACCTATTGAACCTTTCCATGAGGCCTGGGATAGGTTTAATGACCTCATTTAGAAATGCCCATGCCATGGCATTTCAAAGGCGATCTTAGTCCAGACCTTGTTTTGTGGCATGACCCCGGAGATGCAGGGGTTAGTCAATGCCGCCTGTGGAGGAAGTTATCTGAACAAGAATGAAAATTCTGTATGGAAAATCTTGGAGCAGATGGCAAACACAGGCAGGTCGCAGGCCACCAGGGCCTATCAGTTGTCTCCCTCAATCCTATCCAATGAGACAACTAGGAGGATTGTAGCGGATCTGACAGAGGACCTCATTCCCAGCATGGGGATGATAGCTGACAAGTTAACCATGGTCGAGCAGATTCACAAGAGGGTCACTGACCTTGAGTCTCTCTCTCTTGTTTGTCGAAGCAAGTGGATGAACTTACTGAGAGGGTAGCTAAGATCAAGCTACATGTCCCTTCTGCACCACATGTACTTGTACATCAAGTTTATCTTGTACATAAACAGACACCAGGGCCTCAGAGTAGCTGGGTAGAAGAGCAGACTTACACCCAGCAGGACCAGCACACACCCCCACAAGTGGAGACAGGATACGAGGAGCCTCCGCTGGTGTTTGAGATCAACGGGCTATGGTACAACAATGACCCCGTCAGCAGACAGTCGGGGATAGGGAACAGTCAGCCTCACCAACCTTCCGTAGCTTACCAGGAAAACAACTCCGTCCTCGCACCGCACTTTATTCAGTCTAGGCCCGAACGAGGGTACCAACCTCAACAGCAACAACACACGTTCAACTCGGGCCAGCAGGGCCCGTCACCTTCCCATCAGCAGCAGCAGTACTGGTATGGCCAGTAGGGCTAGTACATGACCTCATCCTCAAGTCAACATCAACCATCCTAGCCTACCGAATTGAAGTCCCTCACCTTGGCGATCCAGACCCTGTCTGATAGGGTCCAATAGATCCAGAATGACTATCTCGATATGAGAACAGATCTAAATCATGTTTCTCGTACCAAGGACCAGCAGATGGCGCCAAAGACCCTAACACCCGCCTAGGTTTAGGCCAATCCGAACAGCTTGAATCAAGGCCAGAACAGACCATGAGATCAGGTATACTCTTCAGATAATTCTTTATCTGAACATGAGATCCTTTCATACAATAATGTAAACCATATATCCTTCAAGAGCGGAAGGACCGTGATCGTACCTGATCGGGCACGGGCACAAGAGGAAGAAACCGCCAAGTCTCTACCTGAAGAGAACTTGGAGGCAGGGGAGCATCAACACAACCACCTCCACCATCGGCAGAAGAAGAGGACTTCTGAGTCCTCGAAGCAAGGGAACCACATCAGTTGGGAGTCTACTGAAAATGATGAAGAGCCTGCACCTCCATCTGAGGAGGATGTTCCAGCAGTCGCGGAGGATGCATCACCGGTTTCACAACAAAAGTTTTCTTTTAGTCATAGTCAGAGTCCGAGTGAGTTTCAGGGTCAGAGTCCTGTACAAAACTTTCTTCCAGTATTGAATTAGAATCTTTCAGTTTCAGAGTCTGAGTTGGAGTCCATAATCCCTTTCCCCCGAGCTCTTAAGGGTGGAAGAAGAAAACTAAAAAAATTCAAAAAGATGACCATGAGATGGCAGAGTTTTGCAACAAACATATCAAGGCCACGATCCCCTTTGAAAAGTACGTGGAAATGACACCTTCATTTCAGAAATACCTTAAGGTGAGATGCACACCTACTAGGGTTAGCAGGAAGATCAAAAGCCGTGTTGAGAAACATGTCATGTCAGTAGCCAGGACTTGCACAATAAAGAACTCATTTCCAAGAAAACGAAAAGACATGGGTGCACATTATGTGGTGAGCATGTTGATGACAATGCGTTTGCATGCACTCTCCTGGACAACAGATCCTCCATCATCCTAATGCCTACAACCCTCTACGAGTGGCTTAATCTTGGACCTCTTAAGAAATCTAGAGCCCTCCTTCAGTTCGTTGATAAATCAACCAAGAGGTCCCAAGGAGAATTGAGGAATGTTGTCATCAAAGTCGAGGGTCAGGAATACACGATGGACTTCACCATCCTGGATATGGAAACCCCTCATAATTGGAGAGATTCCCAAATCATGCTAGGCAGGCCCTTCCTCAGAACAACAGGGGCCTTGTTTGACTATAAGATTGGGAAAATCCAGTTCCAAATTCCAGGCAGAGTTGAAGAACTAGATATGAAGCAGACCAGATGGCAGAGACCTGATTCAGAATCCAACACCGAGTACTCTTCATCCGAGGCATACTGCATTCACGTAGACACTGTTGGGCCATGGAGACAGAACCCAGCCAGCACCGATGAGTCCCTCCCCTCCAGAGAAGATCTTGTACATGAGTCAGTTTGCGAGGTCCTTAGAAACGAGTACAGCTCAAAATTCGCATCCCCTTACATCTTCGATGACTTAGAGGCCCAGCTGGTCTTGTCAGTCCTTCCCTCTTTAGGAAAATAAGAAGATGATGATGACGAGTCGTACTTGGCTTTTGCTGATTGCATGGAGACCTTTGACGATCCGACTCCAGAGCCGAATGACTTGGTGGCAGTAATTTCAGAGACAGATCCAGCTACTTTCAACACTGAACCAGATTCGATTGAGCCAGACTTCCTCGATGATCACACATTACCAGAGCTCAAACCCTTACCTACATCACTCAAATATGTCTTCCTTGTGGGACAAGAGAAGAAATATCCGATCATCATCATTTCGTGATTGACCGAGGAGCAAGAATCTCGCTTGCTAGAGATCCTGGAGAAAAACCGCAAGGCGATAGGCTGGAGCATTTTCGATCTCCACGGGATAAATCTCGCACTGTGTTCGCACCATATCTACTTGGAGAATGAAGATAAACCCTCTTGTGAATTCCAACGTCGGTTGAATCCAAATTTACGAGAGGTAGTGAAGAAGGAGATAGAGAAATGGTGCAACACGGGTTCAATATATCCCATCTCCGACTCGAAATGGGTGGCCTCGATCCATGTTGTCCCGAAAAAGTCAACTACCAACGAAAACGGAGAGGATATCGTGATGCGAGTACCCACATCGTGGCATGTCTGTGTGGATTACAGACACCTGAATGTTGCGATGAAGAAGGATCATTTCCCCCTACCATTCATTGATCAGATCCTAGAGAGACTAGCAGGGAAAGAGTTCTTCTGTTTCTTGGATGGGTTCTCGAGGTACAATCAAGTAGACATAGCACTACAGGACCAGGAAAAGACCACGTTCACATTCCCCTCTGGTACCTATGCTTTCAGGCGCATGCCCTTTGGGTTATGCAATGCTCCCGGTACGTTTCAAAGGTGCATGATTGTTGTATTCACCGAAATGGTCGATGAATTCCAGGAAGTCTTCATGGATGACTTCTCGGTCCACAACGATTCCTTCGATTCCTGTCTTAGGAATCTAGACCGAGTCCTAAATGCGGTTGTGATCTGGTGCTCTCCTGGGAGAAAAGTCACTTCATGGTGACGGAGGGCATTGTGTTGGGGAACGTCATCTACAAGAGTGGAATGGAGGTTGACCTTGCCAATGTGGATGTGATCAGATGATTCCAACCACCAACCAACGTTAAACATTCGCGGTCGTTCCTCAGGCTTGTCGGATTCTATCGGATTATCAAGGATTTTTCTAAGATTGCCCGACCGCTAACTGAGCTTTTAGGAAAGGACATGGAGTTTATTGTTGATCACAAATGTCTTGAGGCCTTTAAGCTATTGCAAGGAATGATCATGGACCCCCCAATCCTACAAGCCCCAGATTGGTCTCTGCCTTTTGAGATCATGACGGACGCCTCAGACTTTGCTGTTGGGGTTGTGTTAGGACAGAGGAGGGATGGCGTCCCGTTTGCAATATACTATGCAAGCAAAGTGCTTGATACTGCTCAGCGTAACTATACAGTTACAGAAAAGAAAATGCTTGCGGTAGTGTTTGCCTTGGACAAATTCAGATCTCATTTAATCGGATCCAAGGTAATTGTGTTCACTGACCACACAACACTACGTTATTTAATGGAAAAAAAGGACGCGAAGGCGCATCTTCTTAGGTGGATTCTGCTTATCCAGGAGTTTGACTTGGACATTCGTGATAAACCTGGAAAGAAGAACGTAGTAGCTGATCATCTCTCCCGTCTCGAAGATCTTAGTGCTTCCGAAGATTCACCAATTCAAGACTCCTTCCCCGACGAGTCGACTTTTGTTGTCGACTCACTCCCATGGTATGCCAATATCTTGAACTATCTTGTCTCCAAGAAGGTTCCCAGAGATTGGCCCAAGATCCACATAGACCGACTCAAGTCGGATGCTAGACACTACCATTGGGAGGATCCGATCCTTTTCTTGAAGGATCGGATTTTGTCTGGAGACGATGTATTCCTCGGGAGGAATACCAGAGTGTCCTTTCTTTATGCCACGGCTTGGAGGCAGGAGGACACCACTACGGGAAGAGGACTGTATGGAAGGTAATTCAGTGTGGCTTTTATTGGCCGACTCTGTTTCGCGATGCCATTACCTTTGCGAAGTCGTGCCCAGTATGCCACCGAATGGGAGGAACCGTTGGTTCCGATGCAGCCTGTCATCATTTGTGATGTCTTTGACACCTGGGGCATCGACTTCATGGGCCCATTCCCTGTTAGCCACGGATTTGAATACATCCTTCTTGCGGTAGATTATTTGTCTAGGTGGGTGGAGGCTATCCCAACCCGAGCTGCATACAGCAGGACTGTCTGTAAATTCATTACAGATCACATCATCTCTAGGTTCGGGATCCCCAAAATGTTGATATCAGATGGGGGTAGCCACTTTGTAAACAGAGATGTGAAGAAACTCTTGAAGGACTACATCATCAAACACCGTGTCGCTAGTCTTTACCACCCATAGACTAATGGTATGGCTGAGGTGTCGAATAGGGAGGTGAAAACTATATTGCAGAAGCTTATCCACCCAGTCAGGAAGGACTGGTCCCAGATCTTGGATCAACTCCTATGGGCTTATAGGACAGCTTACAAGACACATTTAGGAACCTCCCCATTTCGGATGGTATTCGGAAAGTCGTGCCATTTGCCCGCAGAACTTGTGCACAAATCAGAATGGGCAATCAAGAAGGTCAACTGGAACATACACCTAGGGCAGAAACAACGAGAAATGAATCTGAATGAGCTGGTGAAAGTCAGAAACTGAGCATACGACAACAGTTTAGTGTACAAGGACAAAGTCAAGCGTTGGCACGATAGATATATCAGACGAAAGACCTTTATCCTGGACAGAAGGTATGGTTGTTTAATGCAAGGCTGAAGGTCTTCCAAGGCAAGTCGAAGTCCAAGTGGACGGGCCCATTTATTGTCCGTGCGGTGCATGATAGTGGATGTGTTGAGATCTCAGATCTCGCAGATGATGCACTGACATTCCTAATAAATGGACAACTATTGAAACACTTCATCGAATCCAATGAACAGTTGGTCCATGCTGAGGAGATTGTGTTCATGCGCGAGACAGATTCAGCAGATACACGTCAAGCCGCGTGTGAGACCTTTCAACAGTGAGCTCTCGCCATCAGCAGCATCTGGAAAGATTCAGACTGATACCCTTGTATATATATCCATCATTCTTGTACATTCTACCCTCCCTCCCTCGACTCTAATCATTCACCCCAACAATCATGTATCTCAACCTACGACTATACTTAGGATGACCAGATCCTAAGTATAGGGGGGTGAGACTTGAGTCCGTTCACTGTACATCCTCCAGATCACATCGGTCCTCATACCACTCCCGTCCTATACATAGGATGACCTGAGCCTAAGTAAAGGGGGGACCGATGCCTGCCTTGTATATATTCATCCACTTCCCCTCTTGACCTCGTCCGCCCCATTTTTGATCTTCTTCTACACTTAGGCTGCCAGAGCCTAAGTATATGGGGGCATGACGACTTTTATACATTTTTACTTCTTTGGCTCTCTTACGCTTAGCACGAGCTATGTCTTCGTCCTCGCTTTCCGTGCTCTGAGGACATAGCACATGCTAAGTATAGGGGGGCGTGTATATATTACATATATACTTTACCCATAGCTCATACTTTCACGTATTTTTGTATATATTATTACACAATAAATATGGGATGGGTAAAATTGGAGAAATATTTTTGTAAAATACACTTGTATAATCTTTATAATACTCATAAAACTCTTTTCACATAGGAGGTATACCAAATTCTTGTGAAAAAAATGGAAAAATCAAAGGTTTCTTATTTTACTCTTGCACATCATCTCTACATCTGAAGAAAAAGATACTTGCATTCATCTACATAGCATGTCATCTGCATCTCATCTGCATATCTTGCATATGCAAGGTGAAAAGCTAGTGGGTTCTGAACCAAGTTATGAGTAGATGTTGAGGAAGGACTTGATTTGACCTTAATCCACCTAATTTCAGAGGAACCTTATAGGAACTAGAGTTAAGATTTCTCAGGTCAAGGGACATAATTCTTTGAGTCCGCAAGTCTATGTTCACATGTCATCTTGATTAGTCTAAGTAGAATATCTCGTGCATACACATGATTCTGATAGACAGTGACCTAACTTGGACAAGCACAATGCACGCAGCTCTTCATTGATGAGGTGGTGAGGAGGTAGAATCCTTCAGCTTGGAGTAGCACACGGGTGGAAACATCCGTCCTCCTCTAGGGAGGGTAGTGCATCTCAACCTAGTCTGGTAGTGTTGACGTCTTTAGACGGGATGCTGTGGTTTGCAATAATGCTTCAAAAGAGGGATAGTCTGCTGGATCAAGAGAAAAAACTCCTGATGTACATGCTGCACCTTGTATATAGTTTAAAAAAATGCAAAAACTCCAAAAAAAAGAGATAGGTCCAAGTGAAAATAAAATACCTGTCGGAGTATGTATATTAGCAAAGAAAATGCAGCTGGATGACTTGTCTACACTGGTCAGGCATCTCGGGATAGGTAGCTACACTGGCTACCATCCATTCTTCTCTCTACCCCCTCCTCTTGAGCTGGTCGCACTTGAACTTAGAAGGGAATATTCCACTCCTCGAGGAAAGAGTTACTGGACCGGGTAACTAGAGTTACCTTGTTAGAGGAGGCTATTTCTGAGCCATTTCTGATGTGGAGAGTTACCTTTCACTTACACCGTACAAGTAAGAATCATAGTCCTCAGAAATTTGCATATGAGGATTTGTTCTAACCTGACTATTGAGGAGTCTTGAATAGAAGACTTGTGGAACTTGAAGTCTGTTAGGTCTTAAGTTCAGGTCCCAATAAGGTTCTGCCACACAATTAATCCAAAGATCGAGTCAAGCCCCATTTTAAACTTTTGTTCATGACCTTGGTATGGAACCCAAAATCATTTCACTCTTGCATTTCATTTAGTTGCTCGGGGATGAGCAAGGTTTAAGTACAGGGGGTTGATGAATCTGTAATTCACCACTCTTAAAGTTAAAAATAGAGCCTTGTTCCCGAGTATTTAGCAGCATATTTCCCTTTATCTTGCATTAATATCATTCATGCATGCTTCCACAATACATCCATTTTAGCATTCATATTTGCATTAAAATATGAAGCCTAATTCACTTGTAAAATACTCACCCACTTCTGTATTTCATACACCCTCCAAAGTCAATAAAACCTTCCTTATACTGTGTATATTACTAGTTAATAATATAAGGAAGAAGGCCAAAAAATTCCTAGCTTGTGAATTACCCAATGAAACCCCAAACCCAATTAGAGATCCCAGAACTTAGAATGCACATATCTCTCTCACACAACCTCCGAATTAGGTCTACTCACTTTCAGATTAATCCACATCCAGAGACCTTTAAAATGAGACCAATTTCATTCAAATCAGAGCTTGTATGCAAAACTTGGGGTTTTGGGTCCCTTTGTATATTATATATATGTATATTTGTACCCTTTTATTTATGTACCTTATTTGACCTCATCTCCGTCTTTGGTCAACATAAAACTTGTAGATCTCATCGAGATCTACAACTTTCATGTTTTGAGTTTTTCCAAATTCGGCTCCTTCTCTCTCTAAATTCACATTCTTTCTCAGCCATTCAGAGCAGGCCGTGTGGCGCCCTCTGATTGCGCCGCGCAGCCCGCTCCATTGAGCGCCACATACCCTCCATCCTCTGTCGTACGATCATGCAATATCTCTCCTGATCTTGGCCGTCCATCATCGCAATGCTTCTCAGCCACCCGATCGAACCCTGGATCCAATCTAGACCATTCCAAGCGTCGCGCCCTCCTTGCACCACGTGGCGACATCTACGCCCTTCGATCTTTGTTAGAAGCTCCCAAGTCTGGCCATTAACCTCGCTTTGGATTTCCATCGTTCGATCAAAGTGAAGCCATCATCCCGACCGTACTCTAGCACCTTAACCTACACCCTCCACATGGCGTCATCATGACCCTTCGATCGCTCCCCTCTAATCTAATCACAACCGCACGTCAACGCCTCCATCACCGCCCGCCACGTGGTGCACCCTGCGCCCTTTGATCTCGCCCCGCTGATCTAATCTCAGTCGCCCCATCACGCTCTTCTCCTGACCATTGGATTGAGTGATCCAACGGTACAGACATCGTCGTCTACCTCCCACAGCTCCCGCTCCCACGTCACCCACCTCACTGACGAGTCACCCTCTTCCTATTTTGGGATCCACTCCAGCCACCCTCTCCGCCTCCTGTCACCGCCATTTCGCACCCCACTCTTTCCTCATCCTCCCTGACCACCTCGAACTCCATGAATCGCACCCACATCGCTCCACGACCTCCACCAACTCCATCACTTTGTCACCTACGCTGTCACCTTCCACCTATAAATACTCCATCTCCGTCAACCTTCGAACCCATCCACCACCACGGAGAGATTCCCCAAGCTCCTACCTTCCTATTGGTGACAACAATTCAGCAAGGAGTCGAGCAACGACAACTGCGCCCCTCCGGCGAGATCCACGGCTAACTCCGCTGTGCTGCAGCTACCTCCGTGAGCTGCACGAGCTCAGGTCCTCTACCGGCCTTCGAGCGACGACCAGGAGCACGAATACGCGCTCCATTCCCCAGGTAGACACCTCCATCACCTCTCCAATCTTCTTCTTCTTTTTCTTGCTTTTTCTCGTAATTTATTCGTCTGCCCACAATCATCCTCACCTTCTTCAGATCATCCTCCGAGCTCCACCTCGGAAATAGCACCTCGCGCACCCTTCCATCTTCTCAGACCACAAACTTCACCTCACGCTGACGAGAGCTCCTCCACCTTGGAGGAGCAACACCACCGGACCGTCCTCACGCCACTCCCGGCCTCTCTCCGCACTCACGCTCAGCTATTCAAGCTAACCCTGCAGGTGTTCTATCTTCGATTGGTCGGACGCCTCATCGGAGCTTCCTCGACCTTCATCGCTGCCGCTCTCCTGACCACCCCAGTCGCTCCTGAGACCTCCGGCGGCTACTTGAAGCCTCCACGATCCTCCCCAACTACTTGGGAGCCGTCGGCAAGCTTCATCAACGACCAGAGGAGGGGCAGAGCTAGAGCTTCTTCGCCGGAGCGCAGCCACCTCCGCCGCAGGAGGCGGCGAACCATTTGAGAAGGAAGTACAGTAGTCGTCCGATCCCCATGATCGGACGGTTCTAAGCTTGCCACAACCCCATCAACCCGCAACCATCGGATCATGGGGATCCCACGGTTCTGAGTGCGTCACGTCGACTCTTCATCGAGCTTCAGGTGTCGTTGGATTCATCCTGATCCAATGTCCCTCGTTCGTCCACGCATCCATCTCCATCGAGCTCTAGAGACCGTTAGATCGCTCTTGATCCAACGGGTCGCATCATGCCACGCATCAACCATCATCAGTCGTTGGATCGTCACATCAGAGCCCCCGAAGCTTCCCCGAGCCAATTCCAAGCCTGTAGCGCCCCCGAGCCTCCGCTCGAGCCTCCGAAGTCACCCGAGCTTGGGACCTCACGTGTCTTTCACGTGCGGTCTGGATATTTTACACAGAGGCCCCTGGAGGTTTTGATAATTGCATTCCATTCCCTGCTAGGAGCACCACGTGAGGTGTACGTGTTTTGTGGGCATTTTGCATACATGTCCCCCGCATTATAGGTAATTGCAGTTTAGTCCCTGTCAGCATGTTTGATTTTTAGTAATTTTATTTTTGTAATTGCAGTTTAGTCCCTGTCAGCATGTTTGATTTTTAGTAATTTTATTTTTGTAATTGCAGTAAGGCCCCTATCTTTGCACACATTTTTAAGCATTCATTTGACAGCATTTTTCAAGTATAACAATTACATTGTGTAGCTTAACTTGTCCTTTTTCATATGTGACACTTGTATTATTTTTGTCATAACAATGGAATTTATCATTAATTAATTGGTGAAATTTTCTTATATTTTGCCCATTTATGCCTTTTAATTTGTAGTAAATTCTCTGTTGTTCCAAAAATCACCATAAATTCACATTAGACTTAGGATAATTTAGTTTACATTGTGCCCAGAAATCAACTCATTTGCACGCATCACGAGGCCTGAATAAATCATTTTGTGATTTCCTAAATTAATTTTTAATAGGCCAATTCACATTCAAATTTACGTTTAATAATTTTCCTGGATTCTTCACACTTAGATCTATCTAGGATAATTTGTATATCTGAAAATATTGTGTTTTGGTATTTATTAACATTAATTTAGTCAAAATCACCTTGCATTCATTTTTAATTCACAGTAAATTCATGTAGTGTCAGAAAAATGCAAAAAAATTAGTGTTGCTTAATTTCATTGCATTCACCATCTGGCAAAGTTTCATAATTTTTGGAATTAATTTGACCACTTTTCTAATATAACTTGTAAACTGACCTGAAAATTGCATGTGTCTTTTCTCTATTGCATAAAAATTGTTTAACATTACCAAAAATATCTTCTGAAAATTCGACTGCTGAAATTTGCTTAAAATCTACCTAAGGAGACAGCTGCCTCCCTGAGTTCGACCTTGGGCTTGCCCAAGTAAAAAATAAATTTACCGCTCGTAATTAAATCAGCATTAATTAAAAGTGGTTTTTGATTAGTCCGTATTACCTTACTACAATGCACAACACGACAGTAATTCTAATCATTAATTTGACAGAATTAATAAGGGTAGTACGAGCGCTCTTCACATATCTTCTCCGTAAAAACTCAAAATGCACCAAGATCTCCTTTAATTGTATATAACTTTTTATTAGCTATTTAATGAAGGTGGTTTCATTTAATTTGGAGTTAAGATACAAAAGTTAGGTTTTGGACCCTATTATACTCTATACCTGAATAACATATTCATTTTATTTATTCTTTATTCTTTGCATTATTTTATATTTTCGTAATTTTTGAAATATTATTTGTAGTATATGTACATAAATAGAATAAAAGAAAACCATTAAAAATTAACTAAAATTCATAAGTGAACAAAATATATAAATGAATATACTATACTTATACCAATGTAATTTATACCTATATTTATTTAAGTATACAAATGAAATCAGAAAAATACAATAAAATTATATTTAAGTGCATCAAAATAAGTTATAAATATGTAAATTATGTCTATAAAATAATAAAATCTTAAATACAAAATAAAAATAAAATATACATATATATGTGAACATACCTTATACATGTAAATAATAACTCATAATAAAAAGCCTCATAAAAATAAATAAAATACGAATAAAATATTATAGAAAATAACTAAAATTTTTTATTGTATACCCTTGATGAATATGCATTTCATAAATTTTATTCTTTTCATTTTGGCCTTAAATCCCTAGCTAAAGGCATGTATATATCGCTAAAATACTGTGAAAATTATCATATATGTATTGTATTTAATTTTAAAATTAAAGAATAAAGGAACAAAAGAAAAAAATGAGACATCTTAGGTGTTGAGGGACCCAATCCCCCAAGACTCAGTCATCATGATTACAATCGACAAGGAATAAAGTAGGGGGGCGACCAATTGTTCATATCACATATAGAGTTGCAGATAAAAACACGTAGAAAAATACAAAATTTATTTATCATTAAAATAATGCACATTGTACATTTTACACTAGGAATAAAAATCCAAAATCCAAACTTCCCATACATGTATCTCCTCCATATGAACTCAAAATGCACCAAAATCACCTTTAAATGTATATAACTTTTTATTAGCTATTTAATGAAGGTGGCTTCATTCAATTTAGAGTTAAGATGCAAAGTTAGGTTTTGGACCCCTATTGTACAATATACCTGAATAAAATATTCATTTTTTTGATTCTTTACATTTTTCATTATTTTATATTTTTATATATTTATGTAAATATTATTTATAGTATATGTAGAAATTTAGGTTAAAATAAAACCATAAAGAAAACTATAAAATAAAATAACATATAAAAATACATAGATGAATATATTATACTTATACCTATGCAATTAATACCCCAATTTATTTAAGTGTACATATTATAGTAGAAAAATAGAATAAAAATATATTTATGTATTTATGTAAATAAAATAATAAAACTTAAAATACAAAATAAAAATAAAATATACAAAACATAGGTCAATATACCTATAAATATACTTCTAAAAAGTCACTTGTAAAAAAACACCTCGAAAAAATAAATAGAAATAGGCATTTAAATTCAACAAAAAATTAGAAATATTTTTCTTTTATAACCTAAATATAATTAATTAATTTATTAGAGGATTTTTACCCGACAGACCCTATAAACTTTGCTAATTTCCTCTACGACCTTTTGCACAATGTAATTACCCCATCGACCCTGTAAATTACCCCAAGGACCCTCACGGGCTTCAAACAGGTTACCCGAAGGGTTCATGGGGTAAGAGTTGGCAAGTTTAGTGGGTCGAGGGGGGAATTAGGTTGTTTCAAAGGTTGTGGAGGTAATTGGCAAAGTTTATAGGGTCTGCCGGGTAAAAATCCCATTTATTAATTCCTTTTCATTTTCCAAGGCATTTTTGCCTTGGAATTTCTTGTTTAGTCCACGTGGACTAACCAGGAGGCGTCGTTTGTTGACCTTGGGTAAACTGCCTACTCTAAGCTCTAATTTGTGACAGAACCTCACGTCTACCCTTCTTCTCCCTATTTTCACTCCTTCTCCATGACTCCTCTCATCTCAAGCTCCTCACCCCTGCACACGGCACACCTCCCACGCCCGTCCTTCTCGCTGACCCTTTCTTCTTCACCAACCCCTCTATTGCTCACGCAATGGGGCCTCAAAACTTACCAAAAATTTCACCTATAAATATATCCCCCTTGGCATGGTTTATTGCCTACTCTAGGCTCTCTTCGCAGATTTTAGCCCCTCAAACCCGATCCTAAAGCTTCGACATGGTGACGGTCGGTGTTTACTGCTGATCTACAGTGAGGAGAGTGCGAGAGGAGGTGCATCCACCTATCCCCGATGCTCCGCACGATGGTTCTACTTCTCGGCCACCCTACCAATCAAGGCCCTCTATCTTCTCATCATTAGGTAATTGTTTAGCGTAGATTTCAATTTCATTTTTAGTTTGTTGTTTAATCTAGTAGGGTTATAGTAATCAAGGATCTTTCCTTGGCCTCGAGCTTGTGCGTCAGGCTCTAATCCACCATGCTTTTATTGTGATTCGGTCTGCTAACCACCCCACTTTATTCCTTGACGTGTTCTCCATCTCGTCGACCTATTTCCCCCTTCGATTTGTCGAGAATCGAAGCATTCAAGGTGTCCTTCTTCCGCATCGTCGAGGCCTCTTCACCTTCATCTAGGCCAAGAGCATTGCTCTCGAGCTGTGTCATCTTTTGGTGTAGGAATAGACGAGAATGAGCCCTTGGATCGAGACTCAAAGCTTCATCTGTATCTCCAAGTTTCCTGGAACTAAAGAGCACCTAGGTATCGATTGAGGAGACCTGAACACCATCTGAAGGCCCCTGCATATGCAGAGGAGAACCAACGACCTTCCCTACTTCTCAGAGAGAAGAACAAAGCTCGGAGTCGCCTGGATTTGTCGATTGAAATAAGGCCATCCAAATGTTCTTGGGTATTATTCATGAATACCCAGATGTCGTTGGATCAAGAATAAGGGCCCAGGTCTAATCGTGGTCCTTGATTCTATTCGAAATGCTGCCCAACCTAGGCCACACAATCAACTACGTGGCAGCACAAGGATGGTGCGTTTAGCCATTTAAGTGGGTAAATTTCAAATACATCCTCTATAATTTTTGTAGTAGTTAAAAGTTCCTTTAAATATTAAGTAACATTTAAAAAGTAGGGGACAATTTGCATGTAAGCCCTCTAACATTTTAAATATTGCACTTTAATCCTCCATCATGTCACCTCATGTGGCGGACCACGTGCGTGGGCAAATTACAAGTACACCTCTGTTGCTTTTGTAATTGTACTTTAATAAAAAGTTTTAATATTAGTTCAAAACTTTTGGGTATTTTGCACTGTAGCCCCTTACTTTAATTTTTATTGCAAATATACCCTGCTCGATCAATTATTTTTGTATATGTTTGTCTAATTTTTATAAATATCACCCATGTTCCAAAAAACATGAAAAAGTAGGATGAGGTACTTGGATGCATGCTTTTTCAGCCACGTAATCAGTTTTGCATTTTATGCCTTTTATTATATTCCCTATTTGCCTTAAAAATTCCAAAAAGTTATAAAATTGTTTAAAATTTCCCCCAAAAAATAGTATGTGTTTATTATAGTATATAGTACCCTCAGACAAACAATATAAAAAATCGAAAAAAAGGAAATGAGAAAAAATATAAAAAAATCCAAAATGTTATAAAAATATAATAAATCATCTAAAACCCCAATAATATTTATCTATGTTATGTATTTTTATTTATATATTAGTACATATCAAACTTGATTTTGAAAAAAATGAGTGTTTTTGCTATTTTTAACCCCAAATCAATTCGATCTATTTATTTAAACCTCATTTTGGGATATTTTGGACTTTAGGAATACCTAAACATTCGCAAAAATACTTGAAAATCACATATCAGATAAATATAAAAAATATAAAACATTTTATTCTACCTTTTTTAACTATTTTCACCTATATATAATTATATTACCCTATAATGTATTATACCTCTACATATAGATATATATAAGTTATAATATTAATTTTTTTTAAATATTTGATAATTATTTTAAAACTAAAAACTATATATATAATAAAAAATAACAAATATTTTCAATAAACGCACAAAAACCCAAGTAAATAGTGTGCATACCTATATACATCTATACATATATTATTTATTTATATTTATTCATAAATAATATACTCATGCTACACGTGTGTTCCCTGAGTTCGACCCCTACCTGCTTGTCCAATATATACATTCATCGTAGGGTATAATAAATTTTAATCTGCATCATCTTGCTTTGATTCCTTCATTATTATTTGTGGATTGATTGTTGTATTAGCGGCTTGGTATTTGTGAGAGGTTTGTTCAGCAATGTCGCTCTCGCCTTGTATGGAGCGTATGACTCTCTCCTCTAATCGATCTCTTCAAATAAATGGCACCATTTCTGGGAGCAACGGATCATAACAGATTTTGTATATAGTTGTGCAATATTTTTCCTTTATTTTCTTCTTACTTTATTTTGATAAATATTTGAATGTTCTAATCCATTGTTCTTGTTGATCTTTCTAGTGAGGGACCGCTTGACGACGACTATCTCTTAGGAGGTAGGCACACTCGAGACAAGAAGAGGTCGGCCTTCTACTTGTGTGCTAACTAGGAGAGAGCAGGAGAGAGGAGCAAGTAGAGGAGAAGAGCAATATCTTAGCATTTTTTTCTTTTTTTGTGAGAGAGAATTTATTTTGTTGCATAATTAATTTGTAATAATTTGTACACTGCCACACTTAGCGAGGTCTAGTGCCCGGGAGTATGTTCACCTAGGGGTACGCCATAGTTTTTCGTGTTTTGCCTTTATTTTTGTTTCACATGTTTTGAACTTTCTACCTTTGTTTCATTTGTTTTATGTAACGAGCCCTTAGACATTAGGATTACTTGCACGGTACAGTGGGTCCAAATACCTAATAAAGGCATGCTCCTATAGTTCTTTACGTTTGGACTTAGTCAACTTTGATTATTTGGGCATGAGATCGAGCATCGAAAGAAGCTCTATACAACACTTGCAGGACCCATTGTGGTGTGAATCGATGAGCTTCCGAGACCGGACTTTTGGATCTTATTTATGAATAATTAGGATATGGTTCTGCACGATAAATAGAAATTCCTATTTAGGGTGATTTTTACTGTTTGCATATCGTACATATAGCATAGGTTATATATTCTATTTTGCATCTTTCATGGAGAGAGTTCGTAAGAACTGTAAGTAATTCTAACTCTGTATGCATCATTAGTCACTAAGGTGAGAATTCCATCTTAGCAACAACTTGCATGGCTTTTCCATCCTCTCCCCCAGTGTTTGTCACTTAGGACTTAAAGGAAAAATACAAAGAAAATCGTTAGGTGATGAATCTCTATTTTATCACTGTTATTCTATCATTTTGGCCTTAAAAATCTAGCAAATGCATGTATAAACCCTTAATTTGCATAAATTAACATTCATGCTTTGTTGAATAAATATTGCGTAAAATACTATTTTTAATGCTAAAATTATAGAATAAAGAAAAGAAAAGAATAAAATAGCAAATATATTTTATGACCCTAAACCCTGAGACCTAGGCATCTTGATGTCTAGGTCGACAAGGAATAAAGAAGAGGGAGATAAGGTACCAATAATACAACAAAAATCCCATTTATTTATTCATATTTTATTCATTTTTGGGACCTATTTTATTTTCCACTTTTTATACTGCAAATAAAAAAACTTTGTACATGAAAGTTTTAGATAATAATTTATACAAAAAATATAAAATTGATTTCACATAAAAATAATATTTAGTGTACATTTTATACTCAAAATAACATCTCAAATCCAAAAATTCACAGACCCATATCTCCCAAATAAAAACTCAAAATCTATCAAAATCACCTTTAATTGTATATAACTTTTAATGAAGTTGGTTTCATGTTTTTTGGAGTTAAGGTGTGAAAGTTAGGTTTTGGACCCCTATTGTACAATATACCCGCTTAAAATATTCATATTATTTATTCTTTATTATTTTTATAATTTTATATTTTTATAATTTTGTAAATAATATTTATAGAATTTTTATATGTTAAAACTAAAATAAAAACATAAAGAAAACATTAAAATAAATGATGTATATATACTACATAGATGAAATACCTATACTTATACCTATATATTTAATATACCTATTTATTTAAATGTACATAATATATCAGAAAAAATACAATAAAAATATATTTTAATATCTAAAAATAAATTATAAATTTATAAAAAAAGAAAATATGAAAATAAAATCAAAAATACAAAATAAAAATAAAAGTATGCAAAACATAGATAAATATACCTAAAATGAACCCTTAAAAAGTGACTTGTAATTAAACACCTCAAAAAAATAAAAATCATAATAAAATACTATCAAAATAATAAATATTTTTTGTTTTATAACTAAAAATTTAATAAAATCATTTATTATTTAATATTAAATTTCTAAATATTTTTCAGAATGATTTTGTTGAGTATGTAGTTGACATGCTGTCAACTTTTCTGCCCCTCGTCCTATAACTTCTCAGAACCGGATCTTGACCCTACTTCTCGATTTTCTAGCCGCTGATACACTGCTCGAGGAGATTTTGACCCTTCATGATATCTCTTCTTCGTACATCCATTATCCACGTCTAGACGTTTCCTAGGGCAGATCTCCTTCGATTTGCCCTGGATTTTGCGTCGAAGGTCGCGCCTCCACCATCCTGTACATAATACCTTCCTTTGCCCCTCTTCTTTTTGGCTTGGTTTTTTCCTTATTTGGACCCTTTGAAGACCACCTAGGTCGAGCCCTCGTGTGAGAAGGAGCTTTGCCGCTCTTCGCAGCGAGGAAGGAGCAAGGCAGAGCCCTGCCCAACCATCTCCAACCACCGGGTCGTCGAGGTCTCCATCTCCTGCCCTCCGACCAGTCGAGGTTCGATTCTTTTTACTCTTTAGATGCTTGTAGTTCTTAGGGTTAATTTTATGCTTTCATTTCGCCGCTTAAATGTGTATTTAGTTTGAAGTGGTAGTTAATCCATTGTCGGAGCTCTGCTCTGGCCACCACCATCATACACCATCAACTCCACTATTCTGACCCCGCAGACCACCCTCACACATTAGCCCTCGCCTTCTACATCTTTACGACTCACAAACCCAACTAGTCTATCACTGGGATCTGTGATTCGAGGTCCCTCCGCCTCCCAACACCAGACCTTGTTGCTTCCATGCATACCGCACCCTATCTTCACCAATAATAGCCTTATCCTGCTCACCATATCTTTGACGTGTTCTCTAGACTCTCTCTACATGTCGAGAAGGAGGCATTTGAGCCTCATCAGCATCAGAAAAAAAGCATCTAGGCCTGCGAGGAGGACTTCGAGGTGCAAGGATCCACCGATGGTCCCCAGAATTTTTGAAGGTGCTAATGGCTTCGGGGGGGCTGAGAGGAACAAGAAGCAACCCTTAGACCCCGTTTGGTTGGGGGGTTACCCCCCCCCCCATTTGGTTGGGTAACCCCCCAAAACCCCCACTTTTAACCCACTAGTGGGGCCCACTCCCTTCCCATCAAAAAAATTATATATTATACCATCATATCATCTAAAAATCATAAAATACTCAACTTCTACTCATTATTCCAAACTTCAATACAATCACATCACAACAACCACCCACTTTTTCAAATTTCAATACAATAATATCATAATAACTACCAACTTTTTCAAATTCCAATACAACCACATCACACAAACCCTCCCAGCCCTTAACCCACCAACCAAACACACAAACACAAAACTGGGTTATCCACCATTGGATAACCCACGAACCAAACACACCCTTAGAAGATCCCAAGATCGCCTGAGCAGCACACACAATCAGATCGAAACTCATCTGGGACGAGTTCATTGGCCGTTCTTCCAGGTGTCCCTCCAGTCATTAGATCAAGAACAACACCCCAGTTTTAGCAGGCTCCATCGGATCTCATCGTGCCATCACCGTCAAATCCCTCCAGGGGATCTAATCTAATCCGTCAGTGGCCGAAATGGCGTCGCACGTTACAGGCGCGATGCGTGTCAAGTGAACGCTCTTTTACCATTTGATCGAGCAACTAGTTGGGGTAAATTTCCATCATACCCCTACGTTTTTGTTCTTTTGTATCTGCAATCTTGTAAATATCATAATTAGTGTAAACGTTTTGGTACAATTTCCTAGGAAACCCTGTCTTTATTTATATTTGCTTTTTGGACCTCACCGGTAAGGCTCACGTGCCCGTGCACGTGGGCTTGGCTATTTTGTTGACGGATCCTTGCAGGTTTGGCATTTTGTATTTGGATCACGAACTTTTAAATTATTTTATCTTACTTTGTGAAATTTGCTAGGAAGCCCTCGTATTATATTTTATT
Source organism: Ottelia alismoides (assembly GCA_037367405.1). Lineage (NCBI taxonomy): Eukaryota > Viridiplantae > Streptophyta > Magnoliopsida > Alismatales > Hydrocharitaceae > Ottelia > Ottelia alismoides. The sequence continues at coordinate 705,770 of JAZKJV010007131.1, forward strand.
TACATATATGCCCGCACTAGTGTATGATTTTTTATGTGCTTGCTTGATTTATTTAAAATAGCTACAATGCCTGAAAAATTCCCAAAAAATAGACATAGGTTCCTGGATGCTTAAGATTTCATGCCATATATTTATTTTAACATTTTAGGATCTTTATTATTATATAAAAATCAAAAAGAGCACTGTTAGTTAATGTCTATAGTAAAAAATACCTAAAAAGTATAAAATCTCTTTAAAATTATTCAAAAATTAGTTTTTTTGTTTATTATTTATTTTGCAACTCTAGAAATAGAAAAAACTAAAAATAGAAAAAGAAGATACCTAAAAATTAAAAAGACCTAAAATAAAAATCTAAAAACTCCAAAAATAGTGCTTTCTATTTCGTACTTTTCTTTACGTTATTATTTATAAATTAAAATTGATTTGGAAAATTTTGAAATTACTTTTCTATTTTGAATTTCCATTTTAATTTTTTTCTATTTATTTAATCCCTGATTTAGGGTATTTTTAACTTTAAAAATATATAAAAAGTAGCAAAATTATCCATAAAATCACAAAATAGTAAAAAATCATTTAGAATTCAAAATATTTAATGCTGTAATTTTTGGTTATTTTTAGTTATATTTATATCTATATTATCTATTGCTGTATATACAATCTATATATATATATTATTATATTTTATAAAAGAAAAAGAAATAAAAAATCTTAAAATAGAAAAGGAGAATATAAAAATATAAAGTTAAAAATAAAATTTAAGAATATAAAACCAAAAATAAAACAAAAAATTAAAAATTAAAAATCCACATAAAAATTGGACAAATAACTCACAATCACATTTTTGCACATTATTGCACAATCTATCAGTTTGCTTCCTGAGTTCGACCTCTACAATACTAGCACCTATACACTTCTTTTGTAGAGTTATAATAAATTTTAAATCCACATTTATTTTGCATTGCTTAATATATTATAGGTTAGTTGTTGTCTGATGGTCGGGTTTTGTGAGCGGTCATCGCACTGACCGGATCTCTCGCCTTGTGAGAGTTCTAGACCCTCGCAAAAACCGCTTCAACACATTTGTTGACGCAGTTTTTTCCAGGGTCTAGAAATCTCACAAGGCGAGGGATCCAGTCGATGCGATGACCGCTCATGAAACCAGCTTCAACAAATGGCACCGTTGTCGGGGAGAAACTACACATATATTGATTTTTGATTGATTGTGATTTATTTGTCTATATTTTTCTTCTTCTACTATTTTCTATTTTATTTGATATGATTGTTGAGTTCTCTAACTACACTCCTTGTTTGGCTTTGTTGCGAGGAACACGGATAGAGGGAGGCACTCTATTCGGAGCGCCTGCGCACCCACATGAGGCAACTTTGACCTATAATCAAAGGACTTAGAGACATTTTGAGGACAAAGCCACTTGCATTTTTATTGTATTTATTTTATCTAATATAAGTGAGAGAGAGACCCCATTAATTGTTATAATTCAGGATACTCTCATGACTCTACGACACTTCACAAGGTCCATTGCCTGAGGGATTGTTCCCATGGGGGCTTTGTCGTTTTTCTAGTGTTTTTCACTTTTCCTTTGTTTTTCAGTTTTTGATTTTCTTTACTTTGTGTGATTGAGCCTTAGTTGTAGGATTTGCTTCTCGATAGATTATGGCCGAACACCTAAATCATTGCCTGTACCTATAGTTACATTTAGGCTTAGTCAAATATTTAATTGCTACTTATTTGAATTTGATATTGCGTGTCAAGAGAGGTCGCATAAAATGCATGCAAGACCCGTTGTGGCAGGAACCGAGTGGTATCGAAGACCGACCTTGGTCTCACTTCTAGATACTTAGCATATTGTTCTTCATGAAAATGGTGTTTCTCATCTAGGGTTATTTCATCGGTCGCATTTACATGTAGATAGGTTTCAATTCTTCTTAGCATCCTTTCATGTAGAGAGCTGGAGGTATGGTGAGCATTTCTCTTTAGCATTCATCATCGATTTGTCACTTGCATTGATTTCCGACTTTCTCCCTCTGATTTTGATCACCTAGGAGCTAAAAGGAATTGATTCCTCGATAGGATCCGTGCATTTCTTATTAAAAATCCAAAAAAGGTGATAACAATAAAATTGGGACTGTTAAAATTACTTCATCCTAAAATGGACCAAAATGAAAATTATTGTTTTGGGGTGAGTAATTCCCTCATTGTATTCGTTTTAGATTGCTCACATACACACTAAGGTTAATGCCCAAATCCCATAAGCCAACCTAAATGATTGTACAATTTTGTGATTTTCGCCTAACTCTAAAACATGCAAGATAAAAGATTGAATTTTCACGGTCTTCACTGAGTTGAGTAGGTGAATTCAGAGGTTGTGCTTATTTTGTGTGAGTTTGATTGTGACTGCTTGTGTGCTTACTCGATCCTCCTGCGCATTTGTGCCTTTTCTTATCATATCTCTTGACTTGACCATCATCCTCTCTCGATCATTTTTCTTTTGTTTCGAGATGGTCGACTGGAGTGCATTTTATCCGGACTTTGCGGATCCCTTGTACCCTATGGCCAGTCCACCTACTTTTTACACGGAGGACTTTGCTCCTTATTTTTGTACATATCTGCCTCAGCTATAGTATCAGACCTCAGATCTTTACCTACCACCACCACCACCCGAGATTGATCTGTTGGAGTCACCTCTTATGGAGTCCACACTTGAGACCTTGAACCCAATGATGGAGCATATGAATTTAAGGATTAACCATCTATTTTGCATAAGTAAGAACTAGAATACCGCTCCACTTTTTGAGGATATGAATTCATTAGTATATCACTCCACTTTTTGAGGATATGAATTCATTTCGCCGCTTAAATGTGTATTTAGTTTGAAGTGGTAGTTAATCCCTTGTCGGAGCTCCGCTCTGGCCACCACCATCGTACATCGTCAACTCCACTATTCTGACCCTGCAGACCACCCTCACACCTTAGCCCTCTCCTTCTACATCTTTACGACTCGCCAACCCAACTAGTCCCCCGCTGGGATCTGCGATTCGAGGTCCCTCTGCTGCCCAACACCAGACCTCGTTGCTTCCATCCATACCGCACCCTATCTTCACCAATAATATCCTTATCCTGCTCACCATATCTTTGACGTGTTCTCTAGACTCTCTCTACATATCGAGAAGGAGGCGTTTGAGCCTCATCTACATCAGAAAAAAGCTTCCAGGCCTGCGAGGAGGACTTCGAGCTGCAAGGACCCACCGATGGTCCCTAGAATTTTTGAAGGTGCTAATGGCTTTGGGGGGCTGAGAGGAACAAGAAGCAACCCTTGGAAGATCCCTAGATCGCCTAAGCAGCACACACGATCAGATCGAAACTCAGCTGGGACGAGTTCATCGGTCGTTCTTCCAAGTGTCCCTCCAGTCGTTAGATCAAGAACAACACCCCAGTTTGAGCAGGCTCCATCGGATATCATCGTGCCATCACCGTCATATCCCTCCATGGGATCTAATCTGATCCGTCAATGGCCGAAGTGGCATCACACGTTACAGGCGCGACGCGTGTTAAGTGAACAGTCTTTTGCCATTTGATCGAGCCGCTAGTGGGAGTAAATTTCCATCATACCCCTGCATTTTTATACTTTTATATCTGCAATCATGTAAATATCATAATTAGTGTAAATGTTTTGGTACAATTGCCTAGGCATCCCTGTCTTTATTTATATTAGCTTTTTGGACCTCACCGGTAAGGCTCACGGGCCCGTGCACGTGGGCTTGGCTATTTTGTTGGTGGACCCTTGCAGGTTTGGCATTTGTATTTGGATCACGATCTTTTAAATTATTTTATCTTATTTTGTGAAATTGCTGGGTAGCCCTCGTATTATATTTTATTTACATATATGCCCCCACTAGTATATGATTTTTTATGTGCTTGCTTGATTTATTTAAAATAGCTACAATGCTTGAACAATTCCCAAAAAATAGACATAGGTTCCTTGATGCTTAAGGTTTCATGCCATATATTTATTTTAACATTTTAGGATCTTTATTATTTTATAAAAATCAAAAAGAGCACTATTAGTTATTGTCTACAGTAAAAAATACCTAAAAATATAAAATCTCTTTAAAAAACTCCAAAAATTAGTTTTTTTGTTTATTTTTTATTTTAAAACTCCAGAAATAGAAAAAACTAAAAATAGAAAAATAAAAATACCTAAAATTTAAAAAGACCTAAAATAAAAATTCCAAAAAACTCCAAAAATAGTGCTTTCTATTTCATATGTATTTTTATGTTATTATTTATAAATTAAAATTGATTTGGAAAATTTTAAAATTACTTTTGTATTTTAATTTCCATTTTAATTTTTTCTATTTAATTAATCCTTGATTTAGGTTATTTTTAATTTTAAAAATATATAAAAAGTAGCAAAATTGTCCATAAAATCACAAAATAGTAAAAAATCATTTAGAATTCAAAAATATTTAATGCTGCAATTTTTGGTTAATTTTAGTTATATTTATATCTATATTATCTATTGTTGTATATATACTCTATATATAGTTTATTATATTTTATAAAAGAAAACGAAATAAAAAATCTTAAAATAGAAAAAGAAAATATAAAAATATAAATTTAAGAATAAAATTTAAGAATATAAAACAAAAAAATTAAAAATTAAAAATCCACATTGAAATTGGACAAATAACTCACAATCACATTATTGCACATTATTGCACAATCTATCAGTTTGCTTCCTAAGTTCGACCTCTACAATACTTGCACCTATACACTTCTTTATTAGAGTTAAAATAAATTTTAACTCCACATTTATTTTGCATTGCTTAATATATTATAGGTTAGTTGTTGTCTGAAGATTGAGTTTCGTGAGCGGTCACCACACTGACTGGATCTCTCACCTTGTGAGATTTCTAGACCCTCGCAAAAACCGCATCAACACATTTGTTGACGCGGTTTTTGCCAGGGTCTAGAAATCTCACAAGGCGAGAGATCCAGTCGATGCGATGATCGCTCATGAAACCCGCTTCAACAAATGGCAACGTTGTCGGGGAGCAACTACACATAGATTGATTTTTGATTGATTGTGATTTATTTGTCCATATTTTTCTTCTTTTATTATTTTCTATTTTATTTTATATTATTCTTGAGTTGTCTAACTACACTCCTTGTTTGGCTTTGTTGCGAGGAACACAGATTGAGGGAGGCACTCTATTCGGAGCGCCTGCGCACCCATATGAGGCGACTTTGAACTATAATCAAAGGACTTAGAGACATTTTGAGGACAAAGCCACTTGCATTTTTTTGTATTTATTTTATGTAAAATAAGTGAGAGAGAGACCCCATTAATTGTTAAATTCAGGATATCTCATGACTCTACGACACTTCATGAGGTCCATTGCCTGAGGGATTTTTCCCTTGGGGGTTTTGTTGATTTTCTAGTGTTTTTTCGCTTTTCCTTTGTTTTTCAGTTTTTGATTTCCTTTACTTTGTGTGATTGAGCCTTAGTTATAGGATTTGCTTGTCAATAGATTAAGGCCGAACACCTAATATCATTGTCTGTACCTTTAGTTACGTTCGGGCTTAGTAAAATCTTTAATTCTACTTATTTTAATTTGAGATCGCGTGTCGAGAGAAATCACATACAGCGCATGCAAGACCCGTTGTGGCGGGCACCGAGTGGTATTGAAGACCGGACCTTGGTCTCACTTCTAGATACTTTGCATATTGTTCTTCACGACAATGGCGTTTCTCATCTAGGGTGATTTCATCGGTCACATTTACATATAGATAGGTTTCAATTCTTCTTATCATCCTTTCATGAAGAGAGCTGGAGGTAAGGTAAGCATTTCTCCTTAGCATTCATCATCAATTTGTCACTTGCAATGATTTCCGACTTTCTCCCTCTGATTTTGATCACCTAGGAGCTAAAAGGAATTGATTCCTCGATAGGATTCGTGCATTTCTTATTAAAAATCCAAAAAAGGTAATAACAATAAAATTTGGACTGTTAAAATTACTTGACCCTAAAATGGACCAAAACAAAAATTATTGTCTTGGGTGACTAATTCCCTCATTGTATTCGTTTTAGATTGCTCACATATACACTAAGATTAGTGCCCAAATCCCATAAGCCAACCTAAGTGATTGTACAATTTTGTGATTTTTTCCTAACTCTAAAACAAGCAAGATAAAAGATTGAATTTTCACGGTCTTCACCGAGTTGAGTAGGTGAATTCAGAGGTTGTGTTTATTTTGTGTGAGTTTGATTGTGACTGCTTGTGTGCTTACTCGATCCTCCTGAGCATTTGTGCCTTTTCTTCTCATATCTCTTGACTTGACCATCATCCTCTCTCGATCATTTTTCTTTTGTTTCAAGATGGTCGATTGGAGTGCATTTTATCCGAACTTTGCGGATCCCTTGTACCCTCTGGCCAGTCCACCTCTTTTTTTCTGGGAGGACTTTGCTCCTGATTTTTATACATATCTGCCTCAGCTACAATATCAGACCTCAGATCTTTACCTACCACCACCACCACCACCCGAGACTGATCTGTTGGAGTCACCTCTTATGGAGTCCACACTTGAGACCTTGAACCCAGTGACGGAGCATATGAATTTAAGGATTAACCATCTATTTTGCATAAGTAAGAACTAGAATATCGCTCCACTTTTTGAGGATATAAATTCATTTTAGGATGATCATGAGAGCTTGCAATCACCCAAAATACAAATAATGAGAAAATTTTAAAAATCCAAAAAAGAATTCGGGAGACACTTGGTTGATTCAGACTATGAGGAGAGGGCCCACATGCCAGACCCATTGACCACACACTTATTCACACCTTGTCCCACCTCTGACCCTGAGGATGACATTGTACAGACTACTCTTCATCGTCCTCATGTAGATGATGATTCTGTTCTCCTCCCTTGTATAGAGGAGATCCAAAAATTCGAAAAAATCTTTGACTGAAACCGAAGTGTTGGCCACTATTCATGAGATCATTCAAGCCCCACTTCGCCAGGCCATGACCCAATTATCTACTCCTCAACCCAAGAAGAGAAAGCAGAGTAGGAGATCTGAGTGTCATATCTTGATCATGGCCACTGCCCACGAACCTATCGCTCATCCTCTAGGAAAGGGAACACTGCTACACCCTTCATTAGATGCACTATATCTGACTACACATGTGATCACACTCTCCTTGACAGCGGTGCTTCGATTAGCATAAGACCCTTCTCGCTGATATAGTCTCGTCTCTTAGGGCCTCTCAAGAAAAGTCAGATGATCGTTCAGTTTGTTGATGGATCAATAAAGAGGCCGAACAGTATTCTAGATAACGCTATCATTTCGATTCAGGGCATGAGCTTTACTATCAATTTTGTCGTATTGCCCATGAAGACCTCCACTGAGGAGCACTCTCCAATCATTCTGGGATGACTCTTTCTCGCATCTGCGAGAGTCATCATTGGTTACTGATCATGAGAGATTTGCTTCCGTCCTTTTGAAGAAAGCGAAATGATCATCACTACACCCACTACTGACCAGAGACATGCATCTGATGTGACCACACCTATCTCGCCTGACCCTGAGGACTATGACCTTGATGAGATGATCAAAGATTTTTATTGTATATTAGATTCCACTGAGACTCGAGAATTCCTCCTCCAAGAGGACTCAGAAAGCATAGACCTTGGAGTTCCCTCTTCTGGAACTTGGCAATGTGTTGATGACATCTGCGGGATTTACATGGTTGATACAATTAAGCGGAGGGCAGATTTAGATGACACTAAAAAGGTCGAATTTTATCTTGTTGCGTTCATCAGAGAGATTTGGACTATTGAGGATCTTCAAATGATCCAACATACATCTGTGAATTCGGTCCTTTTGATGAGAATGATGATCCAGTTGAGACTTTAGAGGACGAACATGACTCGACTACTTCCACAGATGAGTTCGTTCCTCTTGGTTTTGATCTAGGAGAGACTCGCCTGGCTGGACTTCATCCTACTTCTTCTGATGATGAGTTCGAGCCTTTTTACTTTGATGACATCTACGAGACACCCAAGGTCAGACCTAGCCACACTTCTTCCTCTGACCCGTTTGTGCCTTCTCACCCTAGGACCATTGAGGATCTTCACTAGGTCAATCCTGATCGGCACATGTCTACTGAGGACCATTATATCGACCTGCATCTTGTCAGATCCATTCCTTAGCGGTCTCGCAAGAGGGTTCTCTTTCAACCTTCTTGACCTATGCACATCCATCCCTTTGTATATTCACTTCCGTTTATCTCCTTCTATCTCCCGTATCGCTCATCCACCTCATTCTCGTGTGTGCCTTAGGACGTATTTCGTCCTAAGTAGGGGGGTGGGCGAGCTGAGTGTTCTTTCTTCATTCCGTTTCATTACTCTTGTCGTTGCCTATACTTAGGGCTCTTTTACCCTTAGTATAGGGGGAGTAATGCAACATTCTCTGTGACCTTTTCTTATATCTTCATCTATCTTTTCTTCTTTTCTTATTTTCCTTCTCATTTTTCTTTTTCTACCGAAAAGGTGTCACCCCTTTTTTGTCAGTCTTCTATACTTAGGATGTACTTTGTCTAAGTATAGGGCGGTGTGCACTCTGATTTCTTTCATTCTTTGGTCCTATCCATTGTCTCCTCTTCTTGTTTATACTTAGGGATATCTTACCCTAAGTATGGGGGGGGGGGAATCTGAGTACGATCTGTTCATTCCCACCCTTGATCCTCCCTGCTTTGTGTATAATCTACTATACTTAGGATTATTTGATCCTAAGTATGGGAGAACGATCAACTTCTCATTGATTCATTCAATTCTTTGTTTGTTCGTTTATTCTTTAGGCTTTCCTATACTCAGTACGAGTCATGTCTTCTCCTTTTCTCTCTAATCTATGAGGACATAACTCAAGCTAAGTATAGGGGGACTGTATATACTGCGTATATACTTTAGCCATAACTCGTACTTTCGTATTTTAATAAAAATATAACTAAAATACTATATAAGATATACTAGAAATTCATTAAAATCACTTAATAAAAGATGTTTATCATTCCTCAAATTCTTTTTGTATTTACTGATTAATAAATCATGTAAAAATATTTTTACAAAATGTTTGAAAAATAGTTTGAAAATCTTTTTGAAAAATCTGTTGAAAACTATTTGGAAAACGTTTTGTTCAATATTTTCAACCTTCGTAAATTGGTTTTGCTTGTAAAAATTTATTTTCGTTGTGCGAAATAAAAATGTTTGAAAAATAACTTTCAAATGGTTTGAAAAATGGTCGCAAAATTATTTTGAAAAGTCTATATTTATATATTGTTTAAAGAACCTTTGCAAACATATTTTCAAATGTGTGTAAATATTTGTAAAAATTATTTGTAAAAATCATTTTGGACTATAGTTTTCAAAATTGATTGTAAATGATGTTCAAATAAGTTTGAGGAATATTTACATATCAAAATTCTTTATTAATTGTATATACTTATCTATAAAAACGGTCACTTATCCCATGTAAATTCTTTAAAACCTAACTCTTGTAATTATAAGATGCATCCCGGTGTAAATATTTATGCCTAGTTTTTATCCAAAATCTTTTGTTTTCAAAAATCACAAAAACATTTGCAAAGTCAAAAATGTCAAAAACATTTGCAAAAATCTTTTTGAAAAACACCAAAAAATGCATTTGCATCATGTTTTTCAAAAACCCATAAAAATTTCAAAAGTTTCATAATTGTGTCACTAAAAATATTTTCATGCATTGTGCATAGCATTTTCATTTTTCGGATTGAGTTTAATATTTTAATGAGTCTAAGTAAAATCCGAAGTTTGGAGCTTGGTTGGACCTTAAATCTACCTAAGTACAACAACCTTATAGGAGCTGGAATTGAGGTACTTCAGGTCTTGTTGAATTAATTCTTTGAGGATCACGAGACTTAGTTCAATGGATTCTTGACTACCTAAGTAGAGTACTTCTGAGCAGACACACAGTTCTTATTGATAACGACCTAACTTGGACACCTACACCTTTCACTTGGCTCAACTCAGTTGGAGTGGTGAGGCGATTGGATTCACCGGTATGAGACGCACACAAATCGAACATTTGTCCTCTTCTAGGGAGGGAAGTGCACCGCAAACCATCCAGTAACAGAGACGTCTAAAAACAAGAGAGTGTGGGTTGCAATAATGCTTCAAAAGAGGGATAGTCTACTGGCTCAAGAGGAAAAACTCCTTATGTAAATGTTGTTGTATATAGTATTTAAAAAAAGTAAAAAGTAAAAACTCCAAAAAGTAGACAATCTTGATTGAAAATAAAATGTCTGCAGGAGTGTACATATTTGTATTGTTAATAAGAAAGCTTGAGCTTCAAAGTCATATATTGTGAGCCTGCAGCCGGATGACTTGACTACACAGGTCTAGCATACTGGGATAGGTAGCTACACTAACTACCATCCATTCTTCTCTTCACCCCTCCTCTTGAGCTGGTTGTCTCTTGAACATAGAATGGAATACCCCGCTCCTCTAGGAACTAATTACTGGATTGGGGAATCACTAGGTTGTCATGCTGGAGAAGTCAGTCTTTTTGTCATTTCAGTTGAGGGGAGCCACTATCACGTACGTTGTACAAGTCAGATTCATAGCCGTAAGGGTTTGCATATGAGTTGAAATATTCTGACCTGGCTATTGAGGAGACTTGAGCAAAGTTTTGGGATTCTCGAAGGTTGTTGTATTTCAAATCCGATTCCCAATAATGTTCTGACCGCGCTATAATTTCAAGGGCCCGACTTAAGCTCGAAACTTTGATTTTGTGAAGACAAGTTTGAGAATTAAATTCAATCCACTTTCTTTCTTTTTCTTTTCTTTGTTTTTTATTTTTTTGCACTTATTACATAAGTGTTTGTTAGGGACTAGCAAAGGCAAGTATAGGGGGAGGTGATGAATCTCCATTTCATCACCTCTTTTCTATCATTTTGACCTTAAAAACCCTAGTAAATGCATGTAAATACCCTTAATTTGCATAAATTAACATTCATGCTTTGTTGTATAAATACTGTATAAAATACTGCTTTTAATGCCAAAATTATAGAATAAAGAAAAGAAAAGAAAAGAAAAATAATAAAATAGAAAAGGAATTTTACGACCCTGAACCTTGAGACCTAGGCATCTTGATGACTAGGTCGACAAGGAATAGAGTAGGGGGAGATCAGGGCCAATAATACAACAAAAATCCCATTTATTTATTCATATTTTATTCATTTTGAGGCCTATTTTACTTTCCACTTGTATATCTCAAATAAAAAAAACTTTGTACAAGAAAGTTGTAGATAGTAATTTACAGAAAAATACAAAATTGATTTCACATAAAAAATAATACACTGTCTACATTTTATATTCAAAATAAAATCTCAAAACCCAAACTTCACAGACCCATATCTCCCAAATAAAAACTCAAAATGAATAAAATCACCTTTAATTGTATTTAACTTTTAATAAGCTATTTAATGAAGATGGTTCCATATTTCTTGGAATTAAGATGCGAAAGTTAGGTTTTGGACCCCTATTGTAAAATATACCCGCTTAAAATATTCATTTTATTTATTCTTTATTATTTTTATATTTTTATATTTTTTTTATAATTTTGTAAATAATATTTATAGAGTTTATACATTTTAAAACTGGAATAAGAACATAAAGAAAACACTAAAATAAATTATGTCTATACTATATATATATATATATATATGAAATACCTATACTTATATCTATATATTTAATATACCCATTTATTTAAGTATGCACAATATATCAAAAAAATACAATAAAAATATATTTTAGTATCTAAAAATAAATTATAAATTTATAAAATATGAAAATAAAATAATAAATAAAAAATACAAAATAAAAATAAAAGTATACAAAACTTAGATAAATATACCTATAATTAACACCTAAAAAGTGACTTGTAATTAAACACCTCGAAAAAATAAATAAAAATCATAATAAATTACTTTAAAAAATAATATACATTTTCAATTTATGACTAAAAATTAATAAAAATATTTTATTATTTAATATTGAATTTCTTAATATTTTTCAGGATGATTTTTCATTGTTGGTCCACATAGATCAACCAGGTTGAGTCTGGAGTTGACCTGCGGCCAACTCTTCTGCCTCTCATCCTGTAGCTTGTCAGAACCACCTCTTGTCCCTACTTATTGATCTTCTAGCCACTGATACATCACTCGAGGAGATATCGACCCTTCATGAAATCTCTTCCTCGTACATCCACCATCCATGCCTAGACGTTTCCTAGGACAGTTCTCCTTCGATTTGCCCTAGATTTTGCATCGAAGGTCGCGCCTCCATTATCTTGTAGATAAGACCTTCCTCTGTCCCTCTTCTTTTTGGCTTGGTTTTTCCCTTGTTTGGACCCCTCGGAGAGCATCTAGGTCAAGCCCTCATGACAGGAGGAGCTTTGTTGCTCTTCACAATGAGGAAGGAGTTAGGTGGAGCCCTACCCAGCCACCTCCGGCCACCGGGCTGTCGAGGTCTCCATCTCCTGGCCTTTGGACAATCGAGGTTCGATTCCTTTTACTCTTTAGATACCTGTAGTGCTTAGGGTTAATTTTGTGCTTTCATTTCATCGTTTAAATTGTATTGAGTTTGAAGTGGTAGTTAATCCCTCGCCGGAGTTCGCTCCAGTCACCAATTTTGTACACCGTCAACTGCACTATTCTGACCCCCGCAGACCACCCTTAGCCCTTTCCTTCTACATCTTTACAACTCATCTGCCCAACTAGCCCCCCCTTGGGATCTGCAATTCGAGGTCCCTCCTCCGCCATACATCAGACCTCACCGCTTCCATACCATCCCGCACCCTATCTCAGCCAATAATAGTGTAATGTGCATTTTGTAGAATATCACATTATATATCCTACGTTTCTGAATGTAAGCAGTGTTATTTCAAAGAAATATTTGATTGATAGTATTCACACTTTACGTTTGAAGTCAATAGATTCGCCTTGATGAAAGGATTACATTGAATCTTGTTTCGTGTAAATCAGAGACCATCTTGATATAATAAGTGCTCTTTTATTTTGTAGCACATCAAACATAGTACCACATTTAGTAATTTGGAAGTATGCTAGTAGCTTATAAGTAGAAGAAGCTACTACTAGTATAGGGCCCAGGAGGTTACAGATCTATGCTCATTAGACCATAATCATATCATTAAGACTAATTAAGCGTGATTAGTATTAACCACCCGTGATTAGTGATAATTAAGTGTCATTAGCAAAAGTAGGATACATGGAGGGCAAATCATGGGACACTTGTCGTTATACATACAGGACATGTGTCAATACACAAGAGCACCATGTGTCATCATTCAAGAATAACATGTGTCCTAGTGCAAGTAAGACATGTGGTGTTATGCATGTGCACCAAGTGCCCTCACGCATGTACAACATGTTCCCTCATGCATATGAGACATTTGACATGGTGCATGGATGGCAAGTGTTGCCATGTGTCTTCATGCATGATAAGGAGGTAACACGTGTCTTAGAGCCTCCCTTATATGTTGACACATGTCACACATGCAAAGGGGCTGGAGGCCTAAATATACCCATGAGCTCCTCATTCAACTCATTCCATCCCACACCCCTCTCACCACCTTAGAGCTAGAGAGACATAGAGGGTGTTGGAGGAGCACGGTAGAAGCCGCGACGAAGCTCTTTCGGTTACCGAGAGCACGATAGAAGCTGTAACGAGGTTCTGCCAGCTATCAAGCGGTAGTGTTCAAATATGAGACGGATATAGGTGGTATTCACTAAAGTAGGCGATCCCGACTCGAGTTTGATAATGATCAGGTGAGGGATTCTCAAGCGCTATTTTAAAGCAATAATCTTTAGCTTTTATGCATGGTTTTGATAGCAAGCATGTAATCGTATTTTCTAAAGCTTTTACGTATGAATTGCAAATACCATATAGTAGATATGAAATCAGGCCTTTAGAAAGTATTTCAAATGTCGTTTCAAGTGTTTTATCATGATAGCATGTTTTGAAACATATGGTTCTTTGTGGAACACGAAACATAAGTTCACTAATTAGATTTGAGCTTTATATAAAAGAAACATGTTTGAACGGTCACTATGCAATATGTATCGGTTTTCAAATAAGTTTCCAGTTGTAAGAATAAGCATGCTATGTCAGATTGTTTTATGTTTATGAATCAACTGTTAAGAGCATGAATTAGCAAGACTACGGATTACTAGTGGCAAAGACAAGAATCAGAACCTGAAAGTAACCACCACAGTAGCTATTTTATACAATTCATGAACTAGCCATTAGATATGGTGATGTCATTAGATACGACCCTGAAACAACCATTAGATATGGCAAACCATTACATATAGTATCAAGAGGACTTTGGGTCCGCATTCTGTATACATATAGGCTTTGGGCCGTATGCATGGTGTTTTTGATCTTTAGGACCGTCTGCACGTATTACTTAGCTTTGTTTCAGCGTTCATGAGCCGATAACTTAACCACGGTGGTGATTAAAGCAAACAACTCAATAGTGATAATCATATTTTAGTTTACTTTTATTGGAGTGATTTCAGTCTTTAATTGCAAAACTAGCATGTTGTTTTTATATGATGTCATAAAGTCCGTTGCAAGTTATTTGAAAGCATTCAGCATAAATTTTGGCATGATACTCATATTTCAACATTTGGCTATATATGTAAAAAGCTTGAGATCCATTTGCTGGGTCTAAGCTCATAACTGGGTTTAGACTCATCCCGCTATATTATTCTTATGTACAGATCAATCGAATCACGACCAGAAGGAGGAAGGATTGATTATACACTAGTAGGAGGTGGTTTTCATTTTTTTTAGTTTTTATGTTGTTTTGTAAGGAGATGTAATAGAACTTGTGTTGACGCTTCTTTGTACAGTTAACTTTAAATAAAATGATGTTGTTTTTGATGAGTTTTTCCACATGTGTACTTTGAGGAGAAAGAAGAAAGATCTTTGTTGCGACACGTTCTAGTTAGCAAGACGGGTCGTAACAAATAGCCTCGTCATGCTCGTTGTATCTTTGTCGTATTCTCTAGACTCTCTGCAGGTCAAGAAGGAGGTGTCAGAGCTTCATCTGCATCAGAAAAAAGCTTCCAGGCTTGCAAGGACTTCGAGCGCTAGGGAACCACCGATTGTCCCCAGTCATTTCTGAAGGTGTTAGTAGCTTCGAGGGATTGAGAGGAACAGAAGCAACCCTTGGTGGATCCCCAGATCATCGAAGCAGCACACACAATCGGATCGAAACTCGTCTTGGATGAGTTCGTCGTCTGTTCTTCCAGGCATCCCTCTAGCCGTTAGATCAAGAACATCACCCTAGTTTGAGCAGCCACTGTCAGATCTCATCGCACCATCACCATAAGATCCCTCCATGGGATCTAATCTGATCTATCGATGGACGAAGTGGCATCGGCGTTGCAGGAACGATGCGTGAACTGCCTTCCACCATTCGATCAAGCCGCTAGTGGACGTAAACTTTCATCATACCCTTGCGTTTTTGTTCTTTTATATCTAAAGTTCTGTAAATATCACAATTTGTGTAAATGTTTTGGTACAATTGCCTATGCACCCTTGCCTTTATTTATATTTGCTTTGTGGACCTTGCTAGTAGGGCTCACATTCCCGTGGTATTGGCTATTTTGCAGGCAGACCCTTACGGGTTTGGCATTTTGTATTTGGTCCACGAACTTTTTAATTATGTTATATTATTTTCTGAAATTATCAGGGAAGCCTTCATATTATATTTTATTTACATATGTGCACCTGCTAGTGTATAATTTTTTGTGTATTTGCTTGATTTATTTAAAATATCTACAATGCTCGAAAAATTCCTAAAAAATATAATAGGTTCCTGGATGCTTGAGGTTTCACGCCATATATTTATTTTATCATTTTAAGATCCTTTATAATTTTATAAAAATAAAAAAGAGCACTATTAATTCCTATCTACAGTAAAAAATACTTAAAAATTATAAAATCTCTTTGAAAAAATCCAAAAAAATAGTTTTTGTGTTTCTTTATTTATTTTGCAACTCCAGAAATTGAAAAACCGAAAAGTAGAAAAAGAAAATACCTAAAAATTAAAAAGACCTAAAACCCATATAAAAATCATTAAAATTCATTAAAATTCCAAAAATAGTGCTTTCTATTTTATATTTTCTTTATGTTATTATTTATAAATTAAAATTTATTTGGAAAATTTTAGAAATAATTTTCTATTTTTAATTTCTATTTCAATTTAACTATTTAATTAATCGTTGATTTAGGTTATTTTTGAATTTCAAAATATATAAAACATAGAAAATTATCCATAAAATCATAAAAATAGTAAAAAAATAATTTAAAGTTCAAATCTTTTAATTATGTAATTTTTAGTTATTTTTAGTTATATTTATATATGTATTATCTATTATTGTATATACACTCTATATATAGTTCATTATATTTTAATAAGAAAAGGAAATTAAAAATCTAAAAATAGGAAAAGGAAATATAAAAATAAAAAACAAAACGCAAAACACAAACATATATAATAAAAATAAAATAAAATAAAAATAAAAATTAAAAGCCCACATAAAAATTGGACAAATAACTTACAATCACATTTTGCACATTATTGCACAATCTATCAGTTTGTCCCTGAGTTCGCCCTCTACAATACTTGCACCTATACACATCTTTTGTAGAGTTATAATAAATTTTAACTCTAAATTTATTTTTCATTGCCTGATATTTATTGTGGGTTAATTGTTGTCTGAAGATCAGGTTTTGTGAGCGATCACTACATTGACTGGATCTCTCGCCTTGTGAGATTTCTAGACCCTCGCAAAAACCGCTTCAACATTAGGCGACTTGCTCTGAAAAATACTCAAAAACTTGAAAACCAAAAATTAAAATATGGGGACTGCTAATAATACTTTGACCTTAATTAAAATTAGTAATGACATCATTTTTTTGGGTTCATAAAGCCTTCATTGTTTTTAGGTACATTTCAGACCGAGTGAGCATGAACCATAAAGAATAGAGCCCAAATCCCAATCTGTGGTGCTTTTATTATCACATAGGATAGTGAAGTATTGGCGCTTATATCGTATGTGACTGCATAGGGCCTTGTCGAGCACGGTGTTCATGCCTTGTGTGGAGCATCCAACTTGGTCTGAAGTACTGAGCCTAGGACATGCCCTCACATGTATGTACGTCTCATCAATTTACGTCTGACTAGGTCCTTGCATGCTCAAGGGTGACTCCGTTGCGAGTGAGGTCCGAAGTAGTGGTTTTACCTATTGGCTTCTTCTCTTATTCTTTGGCTGAGTAGCCCCCCAGGCACAAGATCAAAGACCTTTCAATGTGCATATCAGAGGTTACAAAGGAGGTGGAAGATGTATGAGGTGCTTGCCTTGCAGTACACACTCCTATAGGGTTAGAGCTCATAAGGACTCGTTATAAGATCTTTCCAGCAAAACAAAAACAAAATTGAAAAGATAAAAATGGTAGAATTCTTATGCCTTCACCTATGTTGAGTTTGTGAACCAACAATTGTTTGGTGTTTGTTTGATTTTAGTTAAGTTCAAAGATTAGTCATGCACACTTTGTGACATTTTTACTTTCCTTTATTTTACTCCTCACTTGCCCCCGCTCACTTTTGATCCTTCTATTGTTTTGCATTCCTTCCGATTCTCGTTGACCATCGTATCTTTCATCCAACTCAATCTTCCTTCACATTTGAGATGGTAACTCATAGATGGCTTAGTCAGGACTCCGCTGACACCAACATCGATTCCATGGCCTGCCTTCTCTAATAATTTGGGGCGATTCTTGAGAACCCACTTCAGATTCTACGAACCGATTTCCAGAATCACTACCTTCTTCAATAATTAGGGATCACTCTTGTCCTAAAATCTGCCCATTTTGGATGGCAATTGATTTCACTCCTTATCTCTCGCCATCCTTAATGAAGTTATATGTTGACCCTAACACATGCCAATTTACTTAGCTTGAGTCGACTCTCATGGAGACCTACAATCCTGGAGCCAGACATGTTATTGAGTGGATCCAGATCCAAGCGATCCCCACACATTTTGATTTAAAGCCTCAACCCTTGGCACTCTTACCAAGCTTCCATGAAAATGCGGATGAAAAATCGTATATCCACCTGCAACAATTCAGACACATTTGTGGCACAACTCACTACCTTAACATATTGTTAGGGGTTGTCAAGATGACAACATTCTCGTTCAGTCTCTAGGACAAAGCTCATCATTGGATCAACCACTTGGGAAGGTCGTCACAACTTGGGATGAGCTTAAGTCTGCCTTTTTGCATAAATATTATCCTCTTGGACGACTTAACCAGATGCATGTCCGCATTGCCAACTTCACCCAAGCCCCCCATGAATCCATTCATGAGGCTTAAGAGAGGTTTACTGAACTGTAAGAGAGATGTCCCCAACATGACATTCCTAGGACCAGCTTGGTCCATCATTTCTTTGGGGGACTGACAATTGAGAGATAAGCTTGTGGACACCATTTGTGGCAGCTCACATTTCAACAAGGATGAGGGCATCGTTTGGCAAATTTTCGAGGAGATGGCTGAAGGAGAGGCTGTTATGTCGTCATCATGTGCATATCAGCGTCAACCCCATAAACTCCAAAAGCCAGTTCATATGACATCTTCTCACAAGTAGGACAGGTATGAGAGCTCTAACTTGAGCATCATAGGGAGCCACCTGTCCAAGGGTGGATATCATAGAAAAATGATCACAAGACCTCAATAAACTTGTTGTGATCGAACAAAGGATGCATAATCTGGACAAGTTGGAACAGATTTCCAAGCAACTGGAGCTGTTGGTCAGTATGATCAGCTCTTGCAATTTTGTGTCTGCATCGACCACCACTACCATTGAGTCGAAGGAATAAGCATTGCCACAACCTCCTCAGTTGAGTCAACCCTAGCCAGCAGTCCAGCACATGTATTACATGCAGGCCCCCGAGCCGACATCTCCATAATAGCCACAACAACAACTGGTAGTCTACCAGCCTGAACACCAACTGATTCAGAATCCATGTTTCCCTCCCCCAGCTCTCATTCAAGAGGTGAATGGTGTATGGTCTAACAATATACAGTAGACCCATCTAGGTGGACCCCAATAGTGCCAACAGTCAGGCAATTGCTAGTTCCCTCA
Organism: Ottelia alismoides; assembly: GCA_037367405.1. Lineage (NCBI taxonomy): Eukaryota > Viridiplantae > Streptophyta > Magnoliopsida > Alismatales > Hydrocharitaceae > Ottelia > Ottelia alismoides. The sequence continues at coordinate 725,068 of JAZKJV010007131.1, forward strand.
ACAACATGGAGGGAGATTTATTCAAAAACCTCAGCCTTAGTACCACCAGCATTCTCCATTGTACCATGGCAATTGGAGTCAGAATCAGTACCAACAACTGCAGTACCGCCAGTATCGGCAAAATCAACAGTACTTGATTGTTTCATATTAGAATTACCCTCCTCAGGAATATCAACAGCACCATCCTTCTCCTCAATACCCCAATCAGTATTCCCACTAGTAGCCTCAACACCAATCCTAGCATCAGCGTAGACAGCACACCGATCATCCAAGGCTGTCCCACCTGTGAGCCCTGCTATGGATTTCTTGGCTCACCTAGTTAAAAGCCTAGCAGAGATAAGCCAGAAATTCGATGACCACACCGTCGCTAAAACTCATGTTCCAGCGGAGGTTGGAGCAAATCCCAATAACTTCATAAAGAAAGAGCATGTAATTTGTGATGTTCTCTCCGATTTAACAGAATTAGATGTGCATGCTTTGTTTTTATCTAATGTTATCACTCTCAGGAGCAGTAGGACCCTGCAACCGTCTGCCACCATGAAGGGGAAGAATAAATCTTCACCATGAGAGTCATTATTATCTTCTTCATCAGCCGATCTAGCAGCCGGGCCAAGTGAGGAAGAAGAAGATGGAGGGGAAGCACCATCAACAAAAAGCCAAAAAAATCAGAAAAATAAAAAATGCTAAAAAGACAACAGTCAGAGCACCAGCCGGCTAGCCTTGGAGGAGACCGCACATGTAGTTTATCCAACGCCAATCGATGGAGCCTCACTTGCCCTTTTGGGATGCTCACATTTTTTGGATGACCCTGCTCATTTCAGTCATCCATTTGTACAGCCTGATGTGGGCACAAATTTTGAAGTAAATAAGAACACTATATCTAATGTTGTTTTTTATTATATAAATATTCCATTTCCAAATGCTTTGAGAAAATCCAAAAAAAATAAAATTTTGAAATCAACCTTATTTGTTCCTGATGTTGCTGAGATTATCTAAAGTCGTATTCTTGAAATACCCTTGCTCAAGGCCATAAAGTACATGTCGTACATCAAGAAAGGTTTGAAAGAAGCATGTACTTCAAAGAGAAAACCATACAGAGCTCATGAAAGAAATGTGAAACATATTCTGACCACAGATACAATGAATGCACTCAGTAATCTGCCAACGAAGAAGAAGGATATGGGAGCTCCTCTGGTCAGATGCCTGATGTTCTATCTGGAGTTCGACCGAACTCTAGTCGATAGTGGATCCTTAATTAACATGATTCCACTTCACTACTCAAAGAATTTGGGTTGAGACTACTCAAGTCTACTAGAATGATTCTGCAGTTCGCAGATACATCCATCAAATGACCCCAAGGAATTTTGGAGGATGTCATCGTCACTATACATGAATTGTCGTTCCCTATTTGCTGACACCTCAGCTCCTCTTTTGCATACCCCAATTGATCATTCCTTGGAACAGGCGAAGTAGTAGTGGACTATAGCACCGGACAATTCACCTTCCGTTCTAGCACCAACAAGGTGCCGACTGAGACGATCCAAGTGCTGAACCATCAGCATCTGCATCTAATGAGAGTGAGCCAGCAGAGCAACAAATAAAATACTGTGACATTCTGGCTGAAATCCCCGATACAAATCTTTTTATGGATACTATTGAAACCCACGAGTTCCTCTCCACATAAGAACTAGTGTGTAGCACAATTGAGTTTCCAAATATCCTCGATGATGAGATTTTTGCTAAGTTGCCTGATGAATACATCTACGACCACCTTTCCTTAGCAGAGCAAGAGGCGATCATTGAAAACTTTTGTGAACTAGACTCTGTGATAGAAGAATTTTGTGCAACATTGAATGCATAGCCCCCAATGCCAATGGTGGACACAATTCAGTTGAAAGAACCTACATCATTGCCCTGCACAGTAGCTGAAGTCTCCACAGAGCTGAACTAGACCCCGACTTAGCTCAAGCCACTTCTAGCTAACATGAAATATGCCTTCATTGCATGTGCACAAAACATGTTTCCTATAATCATTAATTCTCAGTTGATACATGAAAAAAATATCGTATACTCGAGGTTATAGAAAGAAATTGCAAGGCGACAAGCTGGGAAATTTCAGATCTCGATGGGATAAACCCCTCATTGTGCTCGCATCATATATACCTTGAAGAGGACATCCAGCCTTCCCGAGAATTTCAGCGCAAATTAAATCCAAAACTCCGAGAGATTGTGATGAATGAAATAACAAAATGGTGTGATGCAAGATTCATATATTCCATCTTCAACTCAAAATGGGAGAGTCCCTTACACGTTGTGCCCAAGAAATCAGGGATCACCATGGTTAAGAATGAAAAAGCATAGGATATTACAACCAGAGTACCAACATCTTGGCACGTCTGGGTTGACTATAGAATCATGAATCTAGCGACCAAGAAGGACTACTTCCCGCTCCCCATCATCAACCATATCGTCGAGCGATTGACCGCGAAGGAATATTTTTGTTTCTTGGATGGTTACTCTGACTATAACCAGGTAGCCATTGCCCCTGATGATCAAGAGAAAATGACCTCCATTTGTCCATTTAGGACCTACGCCTTTCGCAGAATGTTGTTTGGGTTATGCAATGCTCCAAGGACATTTCAGCAATGCATGTTGGCCATATTCACAGGCATGGTTGGAAGTTTTCTTGAGGTTTTCATGGACGACTTCTCGATATTTGGAGACATATTCGATCAATGCCTATCTTATCTACGATGAGTCTTGAGGAGATGTTGTGAAGTGAACCTTGTTCTCTCATGGGAGAAGAGCCATTTTATGGTCATCAGTATTGTGCTAGGCCATGCCATATCAAAACGTGACATGGAGGTAGAACCTCTGAAGGTGGACATCATTTCTAAACTCGAGCCACCAACAAACTTGAAGCAAGTCAGATCGTTCTTAGGGCACGTCGGTGTCTACCGACGATTCATCATCGATTTCAGTAAAATCGCTAGACCACTGACCAAGCTTTGCAAAGAGGTAAATTTTGTCGTTGATGACAGAGTCCTCCAAGCATTCAATTAGTTGAAAGAACTAATCACCCAGACCCATGTCCTTCATCTACCAGATTGGTCTCTCTCATTTGAGATCATAATATACGCATATAATTACACTATTGGAGTGATTCTAGGACAACGAAGAGACAGTCTGCCATTTGCAATTCACTATGCTAGCAGGACTCTAGATGAAGCTTAGAAAAACTACTATCACTTGAAAAGGAGTTGTTAGCAGTCGTCTTCACCTTTGAGAAATTCAGATCCCACCTACTTGGATCCAAAGTGATAGTGTATATAAATCACTCTGCCATCGAGTACTTGCAGGCCAAGAAGGATGCCAAACCCAGGATTATCAGATGGATCCTTCTGCTCCTGGAGTTAAAAATGTGGTGGCAGATCACTTATCAAGATTACTAGAGCTGGATACTCCTGAGCAGAGCTTATTGCTTATTACAAAAACTTTCCCAGATGAAGCCATTCTGTCAGTCACCTCGCTCCCCTAGTTCACCGATATTGTGAATTATCTTGTATTTATGAAAACTCCACAAGATTGGTCGAAGCGGAAAATCAATAAATTTCTGTTGGATATTCATTTCTATCGGTGGGAGGATCCTTATCTCTTTCGTAAGGGGAAAAATTGCATCCGGAGGAGGTGTATTCCTCAGGAGGAAGTCCAAAGTGTCCTCGAGCATTGCCATGCCATAGAATCTGGAGGACACCATTCGAGTAGAAGAATAACAACAAAAGTTCTACAATGCAACCTTTGGTGGCCGACTCTATTGAAAGATGCAGAAGATTTTGTTAAACATTGCACTAACTGTCAGAGATTGGGCGACACTATCGGAATGAGAGACGCAAAGCCCCTAAAATACATTCAGATTTCAAACGTGTTTGACGCATGGGGCATTGGGCCTATTCCCCAACAGTCAGGGTTTTGAGTATATTATACTTTATGTCGACTATGTGAGTAATTAGGTAGAGGCTATCCCAACCTAAGATGCCGACAGTCACACCATCTATCGTTTTCTGAGAGATCACATCATTGCAAGGTTCGAGATCCCAAAAATTCTTAATCAGATGGGGGTAGCCATTTCATTAAGAGAGATGTGAAGAAGTTGACATAAGAATTCTGCATCGAACATCGTCTCGCCCCTCCGTATGAAGAAGTTGACATAAGAATTCTGCATCGAACATCGTCTCGCCCCTCCGTACCACCCACAGTCCAATGGCCTAGTCGAATGTTCAACCATCGAGATAAAGACAACCTACAGAAACTTGTGTGCCCCAATAGGAAGAATTGGTCACAACTCCTAGATTTCATTCTTTGGGCCTATCAGACCGCATACAAGTCATCATTAGGAATGTCTCCCTACCTCCTGGTGTATGGAAAGCTATGCCATTTGCCCGTAGATCTCATTCATAAGTCTTTATGGGAAATTAATGTATGTAATTTGGAACCAAGAAGGTCGAAAAGAATAGAAAGCTGGATCTGAATCGACTTGTCGAATTCCATGAGTATGCATATGACAATAGACTAATGTACATAGAGAAGGTCAAGAAGTGGCACCACAAGCACATCCGCCGCAAGACTTTCGAATCGAGTCAGAAGGTTTGGTTGTTTAATGCAAAGCTCAAATTATTCCTAGGGAATTTGAAGTGGAAATGGACCAAGCGTTTCATAGCAAAGCATGTGCATGACAATGGAAGCATTGTTATATCCGGTTTGTCAGTTGACGCACTACCGTTTGTGATCAACGTATAGTTACTAAAGCCTTATCTCGAGCATGATACGTTCATGTCCATAGTTTACTAAATATAGATGGTCTATGATGAAGAGTTTATAGTCACAACATTAACACAATCAAACGAGGCCATCAAAAATATTTTTAATTAGTTAATCAATTTCTTCTTTTCATCTTTTCATCTTTTCTTTTTCATTTTTCAAATTCTTTCTTTCGTGTTGCCCTCATTACATTCATCTGTGCTATACTTAGGATATGCTTCATCCTAAGTATACGAGGGTGAGCGCCCTCGGGTTATTTATTCACAAATCCCTCACTTGTCTCCTCAACTCTTGATAATATGTCCATATTTGGTAGATTTTACCCTAAGTATAGGGGAGACAGGTCGAGCTGATGATTCATTTATTCGTTCCCACCCGCGACCCTCCATGCATGTAGAATATAGTCAGATATACTCAGGATTAATTGATCCTCAGTATAGGGTGGATGATCGATCCATTCTTTATCAAGTCATTGTAGTATAGACTTTTCTATACTTAGTATATACAAACCTATATACAAACCTATAAACACCTTCTTGTAAATTCCTAATCCTAATTCATTCTTTACAAACCTCGTATATACAAACCTATAAACACCTTCTTGTAAATTCCTAATCCTAATTCTTGTACATTGTTAAGATGCACTCCTATGTAAATATATGTACCTATTTCTTTTCCAAAAAATTTTGTTTTGAAGAATCCCGACAATATTTGTAAAATCTTTTTCAAAATTACATAAAAATTTGCAAAACTTTTCAAAATCCCATAAAATTTTCAAAATCAGAAAATTGCTTCATAAAAATATTTTACATAGCATCCACATTTTTTGGAATATCTAGACAATTGAACAAGTCTAAATACAGTCTGAAGATTGGATCTTGGAATAGATCTTAATACGCTTAATTTCATAGGAACCCTTTGAGGACTAGAATTAGAGATACTTCAGGTTGCCTTGACTTAATTCTTTAGGTTCCATAAGACTATGTTCATGAATTAATTCAATATGTTTAAATAGAACCCTTCATATCATCCATAAGACTCTTGGGATAGTGAATTGACTAGAAACCTCACACTTAGCACTTAGCTCAACTCAGATCGACTGTTGAAAAATCTTGGAGTCTATGTCGGAACGATGCAAGGCCGCTTCGTCAAGGGTGGCTCAGGAACCATTCTTGGAGATTTCTGACGCCAGTACTTTAACCCACTTCTTTGGTAACAATGATATCTAAAGATTGGATATGGATTGAGATAATTATTCTGATAAGGAATGGTATACCGACGTAACTTTTCCAAGATCCCAAAAAATGGGATAAACAAAAGATGTTATATCCACCGAGGCACAAGCAAGAATGTAGAAACTGTAAAAGTCAAAGAAAATAAACAAAGAAGCCTACAACCAAGAATTCCACAAAATTTTGAGCTTCATAAAAAGCCTGCTTCTTGGTGAAGAATTGGTTACACTAACCAACTTCACAAGGGAATGAAGACTACACTGGTCCATTCCCACTTCTTTTCCCATTCTTTTACCTTCTTCCCCATTCGGTTGTAAAGATTGGGAGCACATGACACTAGAAGGAAATATCTGTCTCCACGAGGACAAGTTACCAACAGAGCAAACGCCTTGGTAGTTCAATGGTTTTGCTTGGGGAGAGATGAACAATTTCATGCACATGGTTCTCTCACATTAAGGTAGCAAGAGTATGCGATTGAGAGGATGGTTCTGACCTGGCTGTGAATTGGATTGGATGATAGGAGTATGGAACCTAAGGGTTGTTGTGTCACACTTCCTGACTTACATGTTGTTCCGAACACACCATTAATTCAAAGGCCTTCTCTGAGCTCCAAACTTCGATTTTATTCAGACAAGTTTAAAAGTCGATAATTATTCCAAGTTATTTCTTTTTCTTTTCTTCATTTTATTTTTTGTACTTATAACCATAATGTTTTCTAGGGACTAGCAAAGGAGTATAGGGGGTAATGAATCTCCATTTCACCACCTTTATTCTTTCATTTTGACCTTAAATCCCTAGCTAAATGCATGTATATATCACTAATTTGTCATAATAAACATTTGGTAATTTGTATAAAATACTATATAAAATATTGTATATGTATTGTATTTAATTCCAAAATAAAAGAATAAAGGAAGAAAACAAATATAAACGAGACCGTAGGAGTTTAGTGACCCTAGCCCGCGAGACTCAATCATCATGATGACTTAGTCGATAAGGAATAAAGCATGGGAGATAAGGCGACCAATTGTACAGATCACACAGTCTAAAAACCCTAAAAATATAGACCAATAATTACCTTTTTGGGACCTATTTTATTCTTTATTATTTACGCATAAAATCAATAAATTTTGTACATAAGATTGTATGTAGAAAAAACAAAATTTATTTCACATTAAAACAATGTACACTGTACATTTTACAGTCAAAATAAAAATCCAAAATTCACGAACTTGTATCTCCTCCATATGAACTCAAAATGCACCAAATCAGCTTTAGTTGTATACAACTTTTTATTAGCTATTTAATAAAGGTGGTTTCATTCAATTTGGAGTTAATGTGCAAATTTTGGTTTTGGACCCCTATTGTACAATATACCTGAATAAAATATTCATTGTCTTCATTCTTTATATTTTTCGTTATTTTATATTTTTATATAATTTTGTAAATATTATTTATCATATATGTACATATTTAGGATAAAATAAAATCATAAGGAAACACTAAAATAAAATAACATATAAAAATACATAGATGGATATACTATACTTATACCCATGTAATTAATACCCCTGTTTATTTAGGTGTACATATTAGAGTAGAAAAATAAAAAAAACTATATTTGTGTATATTTAAATAAGTATAAATATATAAATTATGCATATAAACTAATAAAATTTAAAATACAAAATAAAAATAAAATATACAAAACATATGTCAATATACCTATAAATATACTTGTAAAAAGTAACTTGTAACAAAACACATCGAAAAAATATATAAAAATAAGCATTATATTTGACATAAAATTATAAATATTTTTTATTTTATAACCTAAAAATAATTAATTCCTTTATTAATTATTTTTCATTTTCCAACGTATTTTGCCTTGGAATTTCCTTATTGGTCCACATGGACCGACCAGGAGGCGTCGTTTGTTGACCTTGGGTCAACTGCTTGCTCTAGGCTCTGACTTGTGTCAGAACCTCATGGGACACCCTTCTACTTATTTTCACTCCTTATCCATGGCTCCTCTCATCCCGAGCTCCTCACCCCTGCACACCTCCCATGTCTATCCTTCTCGTAGACCCTTTCATCATTAACCCCTCGATTGCTCACGCAATAGGGCCTCAAAACTCACCAAAAAATTCACCTAAAAATATATCCACTCATCCCTTTTGAACTTTTGATCCCTCTTCATGGACTTTAGCCCCTCAGACCTCTGATCATAGAGCTTTGTTGTGGTGACAACCGATGTTTGTTGTCGATCTGGAGCGAGGAGAGTATGGGAGGAGGTGCATCCACCTATCACCGGAGCTCTGCCTGGTGGTTCTGCTTCTTGGCCACCCTGTCGATCGAGTACCTCTATGTTCTCGTCATTAGGTAATTATTTAGTGTAGATTTCAATTTTGCTTTTATTTTTTTTGTTTAATCCAGTAGGGTTAGAGTAATCAAGGATTTTTCCTCGGCCTGGAGCATGCACTTTAGGCTCTAATCCATTGTTCTTTGACTATGATTTGACTCGCTGACCACCCCACTTCAATTCTTGATGTGCTCCCCAACTCGTCCACTCGTTTTCCCCTTCGATTCGACCAGAATCGAAGTGATACGAGGCCCCCTTCTTTTGCATCGCTGGAGCCTCTTCAACTTCATCATTCACGCAACTCCAATTGCCATTTTTGGGCTGAGAGCATTGCTATCGAACCTTGTCATTCTTTTGGTGCAGGAACAGACGAGAACAAGCCCGTGGAGCGAGACTCGAAGCTTCACCTGTAGCTCCTGGTCGCTTGGAACCAAAGAGAACCCAGGTCTCGATTGAGGAGACCGGCACACCATCTAAAGGCCCTTGCATATGCGAGGAGGACCAACGACCTTCCCCACTCGTCGACGAGAAGAACAAAGCTCAGAGTCACCTGGATTTGTCGATCGAAAAAAGGCCATCCAATTGTTCTTGGGTGTTCTTTGTGAACACACAAGTGCCGTTGGATCAAGAACAAGGGCCCAGGTCTAGTCCTACCCTTTATTCTAATTGAAACATTGCCCAACCTAGGTCGCACGATTAACCACGTGGCAACACAAGGACGGCACAATCCGACCATTTAAGTGGATAAATTTCAAAGACACCCTCCGTAATTTTTTGTTATAGTTAAAAAGCCATTTAAATATTAAGTAACGTTTAAAATGTAGGGGACGATTTGCATGTAAGCCCTCATACATTTTAAATATTCCTCTACCACGTCACCTCGCGAGCGACCCACGTGCGTGGGCGAATTGCATGTACACCCCTGCTGCTTTCGTAAGTGTGTTCTAGTATTAGAAGTTTTAATATTAGTTCAAAAATTTGGGTATTTTGCACTATAGCCCGTGACTTTAATTTTAATTTCAAATATACCCCTGTCGGTTCAAGTATTTTTGTGAATGCTTGTCTAATTTTTATAAATATCACCTGTGGTCCAAAAATCATAAAAAAATAGGATGAGTTCCCTGGATGCATGTTTTTTCAAAACGCATGATTAGTTTTGCATTTTATGCCCTTTTCTTATTTATCAAAAATCAAATAGTGCATGGAAATTCTCTGTTTGCCTTAAAAATTCCAAAAAGTATAAAATCGTGTTTAAAACTCCCAAAAACTACTATATGTTTATTATAGTATCTAGTAATACCATACCAAAAATACCTAAAATTAGAAAAAAGAAAATTTGAAAAAATTAAAAAGCTCCAAAATTCTATAAAAAAATAAAAAATCATCAAAAACCCCCAAAATATTTGTCTATGTTATGTATATATACATATTAGTATATATCAAAATTGATTTGGAATTTTTTTGAGGATATTTGCTATTTTTAAACCCTAAATCAACTTGATCTATTTATTTAAACCCTATTTTGGGATATTTTGGACTTTAAAAATACCTAAAATTAGCAAAAATACTTGTAAAATCATAAAAATAGTAGAAAATAAAAAATACAAAAACATTTTATTATGTTATTTTTGACTATTTCCACCTCTATTTATAAGTATATTATCCTACAGTGTATCATAACTCTATATATAGTTATATATAAGTTATAATATTAAGGGTTAAATGGGGCTGCCCCCTGGGGTGAGCTAACCTGGCTCCCCCCGCCCCATTTTACCTGGTTTTTCTATTTTTTGAAAATTTCTTATGTGGAATTTCATCACTATATCCCTATATTATGTCATTAAAATTTCATAAGAAACAGAGACTCTGCGGCCTCCATCTAGACAGTCATTTTTTAACGGTAACAGAATTGCTAAAATCGATCCCATCTAGATGGAAGCCGTAGGAGTCTCTGTTTCACATGAAATTTTAATGACATAATATAGGGATATATTAATGAAAATCCAACGAAGAAATTTTCAAAAAAAAATAAAAAAAATCGGTGAAATAATGCGGGGGGAGCCAAGTTAGCTCCCCCCATGGGGGCAGCCCCATTTTACCCTAATATTGATTACTTTATAAATATTTGCTAATTAGTTTAAATTGAATATATTTATATATAATTTAAAAAATATTTTCAGAAACCCACAAAAACCTAAGTAAATAGTGTGCATACCTATATACATTTATACCAATATTATTTTATTATATTTATTCATAAATAATCCCTGAGTTCGACCCCTACATGCTTGTCCACTATACACATTCATCGTAGGGTATAATAAATTTTGATCCACATACTCTTGCTTTGATTGCTTCATTATTATTTACAGGTTGACTGTTGTTTTAGCAGCTTGGTTTTTGTGAGAGGCCAGTTCAACGATGTAACTCCTGCCTTGTGTGGAACGTACAACTCTCTCCTCTGATCGAACTCTTTCAACAACCCTAAATTTAATAAATTAATTTACTAATTATTATTCATTTTAAAAGGTATTTTTGCATTGCATTTTTCTGGTTGGTCCATGTGGACCAACCAAAGTCCGTCTTTTGTTGACTCTGATCAACTTCCCCTTCAGAGCCTCTGATTCTTGTCAGAACCTCGAGCCGCCTACTTCTCACTATTTTCCCTTGTGATATAATGATCGAATCACCTTGAGCCTTGAACAAATTCTGCATATGGAATCTCCATGATTCACTACTGATCCTTAAATCCCATCGATATCGTCTGTTGCGTCCTTGAATCAAGTCAAAAGATCTGCCAAATTCTGTCTATAAATAAACCCCTCCAGCAATTCTTTGAATCTTGATCCCTCTTCGAGCCCTTAATCCCTCAGCCTTGTGAGTGAATGTGTTCCCGGTGCTAGCAAGGATACCACCAGGGTGTTGGAGCTAAGCAAGGAGGAGAGACAGTCCAAGGTGGAGCTTCAGCGACACCTCTGCTCTGCAGTTCCCGGGTATGAGATGCATAATTTTCTTCCATTTCTAGATAGATTTGTCTTAGCTTTCTTGTTTCTGCACTTTATTTAAGCATTAGATCTATAGTTTAGCATAAAATCCACTCAAATCGATCACCGAAGCTCCTAGCTCCGGCTCTGCTCCATCCGATTTCCGATTTTATCCTACTCCCTCAATGCTCCCAAACTCTTTCTCATTGCATTTTCCATTTCCTCGACCCATTGCACCACCTGAATCACTCTGGATTCCACCATTGTCGCTCCCTTTGCTACCTTCACTAGAGCACCTTTTCCTTTCGTCATCCCGCTTTGAAACCCAGTAATAAAGGTCTAGGCCCGATCGCCCATTCCTTGCGAAGTTCCCCATCTAACTTGCATGTTTGAAAGGGTGAGCCCCATTTAAAGATTAAAAAGGACCCCATGCTCCAAGCCACACTAGAGCCCCATCGATGGGCTCTAGACCATTCTAGGACAACCACTTAGTGAGGACCATCCCCAGGATCCATCAGAACACCTTCTCCGCAAGAATGGATATCGGAGGTGCGAGCTTCATTGATTCTAAGCTTGGGAGGAATGAGGTTCTTCCCTATTCTTCCAAGCTCTCTCTTGTCGTCCGATCAGAGTCAGAAGCTCAGGCAAGCAGCAGTCGTTGGACTTGTAGAGTCATGACCGTCCCATCTCATCTGTGTATCTAATCTCAACCGTCTACGACCGAAGCATTATCGTGCGAGGAGAAGCTAGCATATGTCAAGTAAGAAGGTCCTCACCGTCCGTTGTCACACATATATTGGGTAAATATCACATATACCCCCAAGTTTTGTATATATTTATTTAGTATTTAATTTTCAATCTGAAGTGTAAATAATAGTAGTATTTTTACATGGAACCCCCTGCCTTTTTACGTAGTTGCATCGATGTATGTGCCAGCTCACCTCACGTGCCCCCTCTACCATGTGAGGTGGGTAGTTTGCAACAAAACCCCTATGGATTTTTGTATTTTTAAAAAAGTCAAAAAATTTGTATATTTAGTTTTAACTTTTGTGGAAAATTTGTACAGAGGACCTTTAGTATTTTGTATATTGCACTTATACCCCTTCCAGGCGCTTTTAATTTAAATATGCATGGTTAAATTGCACGTTTGCCCTTGGATTTTGTTTTAGGGCTTTGGAATGAATGTAAACTTTTTAATATTTGCAAAAGGTCCGTGCTAGTACTTAATGTATATGTATGTTTCTTTAATTTCTATAATAATATCCATGCTCTAAAAATTATGTAAAAATAGGACAATAAACATGGATGCATGTTCTTTCATGCCATATACTTTTGCATTTTATGCAGTTTGCCTATTTATTAAAAATCAAAAGAGCACTTTAACCCATGTTTGACTTAGAATATACTTAAAAATTATAAAATCTTTTTGAAAATTTCAAAAATACATTTTATATGTTATATAATTTTCTAGCTTTAAACCAAAAGGCCTTAAAAATAGAAAAAGTAAGTAATAAAAATATTAAAAAGCTCCAAAATCCTTATAGAAATTAAAATAATTCTTCAAAATTTCAAAATTTTTATTCCTATCTCTGAATTTTCTTTTTCTTATATATTATCTATTAAAATGGTTTTGGAAAATTTTGATTATATTTGATATTTTTAAACTCCAAAATAATTCAGCTTATTTATTTAATCCTTATTTTGTAATATTTTGACTTTAAAATACCTAAAAATTAGAAAAAATACTTGAAAAGTCACAAAATGGTAGAAAATAGGAAAAACACAAAATATTTTATTTTGTAAATTTTGAATATTTTTACCTATATTTATAATTACAATATCCTATCTTGTCTTATATACCTATGCATATTTATATATAGCTCGTATTATTATTATAATTATAAATGCCTTATAAATATTTGAAAACGAATAAAATAGATATATATAATGGGCTACATCCTACTTTTCTGATTTTTATATTTATTATATAATATACAGATATACTTTATATCATATCTTATATCTATTTATATACCCTTATATACATACATATCTATATATAATACTATATAGGATTTAAATTAAAAAGAAATTAAAAATCAAAATTAAAAAATTAAAAAATATATATAAGAAATCAAATAAATATTAAAAAAAATCAAAATCCCACAAAAAAGATACACTTATGTACATAATTCATTTTGATTAACAATAATCACTAGGCTACCTTATTTTCTCTCAGTGGTTCGACTTCTGCATACTTACTTGCTATAAACCTTTGTTTGTAGAGTATAATAAATTGTACTCCACATTTTTGTCATTCAATGATTATTTTATATGTTGTGAGTACTTCTTGTTTAAATTTGGGATTCGTGAACGGTCGTCTCAGTGACACTCTCTCTTTGCTATTCTTTTAGTGTGGATATTTCAGACCCTCGCATATTCCAGTCTCAACAAATGGTGCCGTTACCGGGAACAACGTAGTGTAGCCTAATTCATGTATACATTTTCTTTTCTTTTATTTTTATTGTACATACTTTTTTTTCTTGTGCATATTTATAGATCCTATTCCTTTGTACAAATTTTTCTATTATTTGTGCTAATATCTCTCTTGTTGTGTTTGATGCGAGGGCCCGCTGCGTGAGGATGACTTCTTAGAGAGTCGAGGCAGCCAAGCATGGTGGAGATTATTCTTCTTGATCTAGCTAGTAGGAGAGGCAACAAGCATATCAAGGAGGACACCTATCATAGATTTTAGTTTAGAATTTTATTTTTGGGTGAGAGAGTGACTCATTATTTATTTATTCATTATTTGTAATAATACAGGGCATTGGACATTACTCTAATTTATGAGGTCCATTGCTCGGGTGATTGTTCACCTAGGGGCCTCATCAAGGCTTTTTCGTGTTTCTCCCTTTTATTTTACTTTGTTTCACGATGTTTTGAGTTTTCCGCCTTTTGTTTCTATTTGTTTTGTGTGAATGGAGCCCCTAGATTGTAGGACTACTTGTGTCAAATTAGGTCCAAATCCTAACAAGTATCAAGTGCCTACAGTATCTTACGTTTGCATCTAGTCAAATTAATAATGGTTATTTATTTTGGATTTGATCCCACATGCTGAGAGAGGCACCATACAACGCTAGCTGGACCCGTTGTTGCGAGCACCGAGGTGTCTCAAAGACCAGACTCTAGGATTCATTTCTGAATAATTAAACATATGGTTCTTCATGACTAATAACAGCTATTATTTAGGGCGATTTTGTTGATTGCATACCGCCATGTAGATAGGTTTAAAAATTCTATTTTTCATACCACATGGAGAGAGCTCGGAAGCACTGTAAGTCCTATAACTCTGCATGCATCATTAAATTCTATGGTGAGATTTCCATCATTGAATCAACTTGCATGGATTTTTTGCTATCTCCCTCTAATTTTGAGCACCTAAGACTTAAAAGAAATTCACAAAATTGTTAGGTGCTTGTATGCAAAATATCTAAAAAAAGGTGAAAACCCAAAAAACTAAGACTTGGGGAATGCTAAATAAACTTTGACCTTAATTAAAATCTGTAATGGACTGCATTGTTTCGGGTTCATAAAGACCTCATTGTTTTTCAGGTACCTTAGGAGGGACCAAAACCCCTCCCATGAGCGAGGCGTGACTCACTAAGGATTAGAGCCAAAAACCCATTATGTAACATCCTTGGCCTGGATTTTTGAAGTAATGATGCTTCTATCGTATGTGGATGAGTAGGACTTGGTCAACGATGGTGTTCCCGCCTTGTGTGGAACATCAACCCTGTCTAAAGTACTGAGATTAGGCCACGCCCTCACAGGGGTGTCTATCTCATTATCTTTTGTCCGAGTAGGGCCTTGCATGCTCACGGGTGATTCCGGTTTCGAGGAAGGTCTGAAGTAGTGGTTTCGCCTATCGGCTTCCTCTCTCTCATTCTTTGGCTGAGTAGAGTTCTAGGAAGGGTTACCGGACCTCAAAAAGTGCAGACTATAGGTTACAAAGGAGGAGGAAAAGTGTGAGATAGTTTTTTGGTAGTACTCTCGCTCCTATTGGGTTAGCGTCTAACGACTTGTTAAAAGATATGCCTAAAATTACAACTTTAAAAATGAAAAGATAAAAATAGTCGATGCCTTACGTCTTCACATGTGTAGAGTTGGTGAACCCAATTTTTTTATTATGTATCGTATGGATCTATATTAAGGTTCAAAGATCAAAGTCTCGCGTATTTGAGCAAAAACTTTGTCATATGTGTTTCCTCTTTGATCCGTAGCTCATTTGAGCCTCTCGACTATTTTACACTCCTTTGATTCCTCGTTGACCATCATACCCTTTCTCCTACATCGATCTTCATTTCCTATACGATGTCGATCCACAGATGGTACAGTCGGGACTTCACCGACACCTAAATTGATTCCATGGACTCGACATCGTCAATAATTCGAGACAATTCCTGAGAATCTGGTTCATACCTTGCATATCGATCTCCAGACTCCTCATCTTCTTTCCACTTTCTTTCTATCTCTCAAATAAACCAGGACAACTCTTGTCCCATTACCATCCATTGTGAAAGGCGGTCGATTTTAGTCTTCATCTCTTACTCTAGTCACAACTACATGGGATTGACCCTAATCTCATATTCATTACTTCAGCTGGTCTTCAGTTTCATGGTTTGTCTGATTGGGATTCCTCTTATATTGCAGATATAATCCAGTTCTAGATCCTAGTCTAGAGTTCATTTTGTCAGATTTAGACCTTGAGATGGCTCCTCCCAACGGAAAAGGGAAAGGATCAATAAAGTCGCTGCCCCCAAATAGAGCAAGGATTAGTGTCCGATCAGAACCAACTCAATGCTCAGTTGCCCAAATCGCGTTTCAAGACATGCTGAACGATCTGAGGAATATATCAAGAGGAGAAGGGAGAGATGACGAGGAACCACCCTGTGATGATCAAGAAAAAGAAGACGAAGAGTCAAGGAATGAGAACTCTAAACCTAGCAGAAAGAGACGCATAACCCTGAAGACAACCAGATGACTGAGTGGATTCGCATCCCCCCGGTGCATGCTCACTTTGAGCTAAAATCTCAATTCTTTGCTCTCCTACCCTCATTCCATGAGAATACCAATGAGGAATCGTACATTCACCTACAACAGTTCTCTTGCATCTGCAGAACTACACACTACCCCTAACATCCCGTTAGGTGTAGTCAAGATGATCGCATTCCCCTTTAGTCTCCAAGACAAGGCCTATACTAGGTCAATCATTTGGGAAAGGTTGTGACAACCGAGGAGGAACTTAAGTCTGCGTCCCTTCACTAGTTTTACCCTCTTGGTCGGCTCAATCAGATTTGAGCAAGGGTATGTAACTTCTCCTACCCACTAGCCCATTCACGAAGCCTAGGAGAGATTTACTGATCTATAAAAGAAATGCCCTCACCACGACATACCAAGGACCGACTTGGTCCAACATTTCTTCGGGGGCCTGAATGTCAAAAGTCAGATATTAGTTGATGATGCTTGTGGGGGATCCCACTTCAATAACGATGAAGATGTAGTTTAGTAGATTTTTGAAGAAATAGTCGAGGGAGAGGCCACCATCTCTTCATCACGTGCTTACCATAGACAACCCCAGGTCCTCCACAAGCCAGTACATATGGCAACGTCCAACGAGGCAGAGAGAGATGAGAGCTACAACCTCAACATCATCGAGGGCCATCTCTCCGAAGTTGATATCATCGAGAAACGATCATAGGATCTCAAAAAACTTGCTATGATCGAATAAAGAACACAAAATCTGGATAAAGTGGATCATATCACCAAGCAACTAGAGTTGCTGGTGAGTACCATTAGTGCTTGCCAATTAACGACTCTACTGCTCCCACTGAGAAGAAAGATGAGCCAGCACCACCGCATTAACCGCAACCCAGTCAGCAACAGTCGACAATCCAGCACGTGTATTATGTGCAGACTCCCGACCATGCACTGTAGTAACAGCAATTGGTGGAATACCAAACAGAGCCCCTATCTTCTTATGATCCCACTCTCTCCTCTATCGCCTCTCATTCAAGAGGTGAATGGAGTTTGGTCGAATGATACGAAGCCGGACCATCCAAACGAACCTCAGCAGGGCCATCCTGCAAATACACAGCCATTCCATCGGCATCAAGGAGGGAGATTTGCTCAATCTCAATAGCCTCAGTACCACCAGTCTCCACAGTACCACATAATTGGAGACATACTCATCAGTACCTGCAATCGCCGTACCACCAGCATCAATCGTACCATCAATACGCGGCTGCATCTCACCAGCATTATCCTCCTCCACCCTACCAACATCAATATTAGCTTCCTCCATCTCACCAACAGTGCTAGCGACACCCTTCTCAACCTCTACATCATCAGCCACAATGTGGTTAACATGCTGAACCTTCCGAGGTGATTCTTGTGAACCCAAGCCTCGACTGTCTGGCCTAGTTAGTAAAGGGCCTAGCAGTGATGACTCAAAAGCTGGATGACCTTACGACCACCAAAACTCCAATTCCGACAATGTCGAATCCAACCCCAATACCTTTAAGCGCAAAGAGCAGGTATAATGTGAAGTCCCGTTTATGCCTGTAGAGTCAGATGATTGTGACTTTGTTTAAGCGATTGGACCTTGCCTCTGTCTGCCACTATCAGAGGAGAAGAATAAAGCTTCATCTATTGAATCATCATCTTTTGCATTAGCTATGCCAGCTACAGGTTCGGGTGAGGAAGGAGGAGGAGGAGCCATATTAGCTACCAGCCACTACCATCTCCAACAAAAATAAAAAAAATAGAAAAATGAGAAATACCAAAAAGATGATCGTGGTCAAAGTGAATCCATGCCAGCCATGGAGGATCAAGAACAACAACCGATCCAATGCCAATCGATGGAGTGGAGATCGTAGTTTTTGGATGTCCACCTCCGCTTCAGAGTGTACACCTTTTTGCAGCCTGGTTGTACAACATGTAGTGGACATGAATTCTGATGTAAAATAAGAACAGTATTTTTGATTTCAATACTATATATATTCCTTTTCCTGATGCAATTGAAAAATCTAAAAAAATGTAAAATGAAAAACTGCATTATTTGACCCAAATGTTGTGGATATTCTTGAGAACTTGACTGTTGAATTTCCTTTGCTAAAAGCCATGGAATATATGCCCATTGTGAAGAAGGGCTAAAAAGATGCATGCACAGGCAAGCGTCGGTCAAACTGCAATAATAGATGCCATCTAGTTGAGAAGCACATCCTCACCATTGCTACATTAGCAACAATCAACAACCTCCCAGAAAAGAAGCCTGACAAAGGAGCACCAGATGTAAGATTTTGACCAGGTCTTCGAGCGAACTTTGCTTGACATTGGCTCTTCAATCAACCTCATGCCCGCCTCATTGCTCACGGCTTTTAACCTGGGAATGCTCAAGCCGACACATGATCCTTGAGTTCGCCGACCAATCTGTCAAGCGACCCCAAAGTTTATTGGAGGATGGTGTCATAATAGTGCAGGATATGCAGTTTCCTATCGATTTTATGGTCCTTGACATGGACTCTCCTGCACCCTTACTCCTGACCCCGATTATTCTTGGTCAGCCATTTCTGCACACTACAGATGTCGTGGTTGACCATGGGTTTGGGAAGATCACATTCTGCTCGAGGAGCAACAAAGTGACAATGGATATGGTCAATGAACCCAAAATTGTATCTAATCAAGGTCAAGCAGAACCATCTGAAGCAGACCGTGACTTCATTGCGGATATCAAAGATAAAGAATTTTCTTTGAATGACACGTGTGTTCATGAAATCCTTTTTCCAGAGGAGGACCAAGAAAATCCAGTATTCTCATGCTCTGATGTCAATTGGGAGATAGATTCTTCCTTACTGATGGGCTTCTCCTAGGTAGAAGATTGATGCTAGCCCGAATATGAAGAATTCATTGATGATTTGTTCGACACCATTATCAGCAGAGCCACTAGCGATCGAGGTGAGCAACACCTCAAAAATCATGGCAGATCACCCACCTACCAGTTCAATTTCTAAAGTGATTGAGAAGCAGGAACTAGAAGCCAATTCTGGCAGGCCTTAAGTATGCTTTTCTTGTGAGTGTAGAAAACATGTATCCGATCATCATGAACAACCGGTTGACCCTAGTTCAGGAATCTTAATTGCTCGAGGTTCTAGAGAAAAACTACTAGGCACTTTGTTGGAACATATCAGATCTCGTGGGATGAATCCTTCTTTGTGTTCACACCACATATATTTAGAATATGATTCCAAGCCATCTTGAGAATTTCAGAGAAGGCTGATCCCTATCCTGTTAGACATTGTCATGAAGGAAATCACGAGATGGTATGATGTGTGCTTCATTTATCCCATCTCCGACTCCAAATAGGTGAGACTCTTGCATGTAGTTCCAAAGAAATATGGGCTCACCGTGGTTACAAGTTAAAGAGGAGAGGAGATTTCCACTCGGGTACCAACATCCTGGCGCATGTTTGTTGACTACCACCGCCTCAATGCTGCAACAAAGAAGGACCACTTCCCCTTGCTATTCATTGATCAAGTTCTAGAAAGATTGGCCAACAAGGAGTTCTTCTGCTTTTTGGATGGGTATTTCGGGTACAACCAAGTGGTAATCGCCCTAGAGGACCATGAGAAGACTACCTTCACTTGCCCATTCGACACCTATGCTTTCATGAGTATGCCCTTTGTTTTGTATAATGCACCTGCCACTTTCCAGAGGTGCATGGTTGCAGTCTTCGCTGATATGGTTGGCAGTTTTCTCGAGGTGTTCATGGATGACTTCTCTGTCTATGGTGACAACTTTGATTCTTGTCTCCAACACCTAGACAGAGTACTTCAAAAATGCCTAGAAGTCAATCTTGTACTATCTTGGGAAAAAAACCATTTCACGATCATTGAAGGGATTGTGTTGGGCCATGTCATTTTCAAGAATGGCATGGAAGTCGACCCTACAAAGATGAATGTGATTGCCAATCTTGAGCCACCTCATAATGTTAGAAATGTGAGGTAATTCCTAGGGCATGTGGGGTTTTTATAGAAGATTCATCAGAGATTCCATCGCATATCCCGACCTCTAATTGACTATGCAAGGAGACCGAGTTTAACATTGATCAATAGGTTCTCCTTTCTTTCAATCAGCTAAAGTAGCTAATCACTCAACTTCCAGTCCTACAGCAACTGAATTGGTCTATACCCTTTGCGATAAAGTGCCCCATGCCATCCAGCAAGACATTAGATGAAGCACAGAGAAACTACATTGTTGCAGAGAAAGAGTTGCGGGTCGTGGATTTCGCCCCCTAGAAGTTCAGATCCCATCTTCTAGGATCTTAAGTCACCGTTTACATTAACGACTCTGCTATCCGCTACTTACTGCAGAAGAAGGTCGCAAAGCCCAGATTGATCAGATGGATCCTTCTCCTCCAAGAGTTCAATTTGGAAATCAAAGATAAACTTGGAGTTCAAAATGTGGTGGTAGATCACCTCTCCAGAATTGAGCATCTAAAACCTCCATTGAGAAATGCACCCATCACTGACACCTTTCCTGACGAGTCGATTCTAGACGTGGATTCTCTCCCTTAGTATGTCAGTATTTTGAACTAACTCATTTTTGGTGTAGTCCCACAAGATTTGATGAAGATCAAGTAGGACAAGTTCGTGTCCACTAATCCATTTCTACCAATGGGAAGACCCACTCTTCTTCAGGGAAGGAGAGGATTGTATTTGGCGTCAGTGTATCCTTCAAGAGGAGCATCACAGTGTCCTCGAGCATTGTTACTCACTTGAATATGGTGGACACCACTCTGGAGATAGAACCGCAACGAAAGTACTACAATTTGGCTTCTGGTTGCTCACACTATTCAAGGATGCAACAACATACGTCAAAGGCTGCATTGAATTTCAAAAAATGGGAGGGACCCACACAGCTAAAGACTCGATGCCGTTAAAATTCATTCAAATTTCAGATGTGTTTGATGCTTGGGGCATCGATTACATGGGACCCTTTCCTAACTATCACAGATTTGAGCATATCCTTCTTGTAGTTGATTATGTGAGTTGTCGGGTTAAGGCTATTCCTTCCCAAGCCACTGATAGTCGTACAATATGTTGATTTCTGAAAGAGAACATCATTTTACGATTTGGTATACTAAAGATTCTGATATCAAAAGGGGGTAAACACTTCATAAATAAAGAGGTCAAGAAAATAACAAAAGAGTACGCCATCGAGCACTAAGTCTCTTCTCCTTATCATACTCAGACCAACGGCATGGTCGAGTTATCCAACAGAGAAACCAAAATAATCTTGCAGAAACTTGTGAGGACGGATAGAAAGAACTGGTCCAAACTCTTGGACTCTCATCCTTAAGGCATACAGGACCGCCTACAAGTCTCTCTTGGGCATGTAACCCTATCGTCTTGTGTATCTGAAATAGTGCCATCTGCCCATTGAATTAATTCATTTTCATTATGGGCAATGGATTGTTGCAACTTGGACTCATAGAAAGGTGGTCAACAAAGAAAAGTGGATCTAAATAGACTCTTGGAATTCCAAGATTATGTGTTTGATAACATCATCATGTACAAGATGAAGGTTAAACGTTGGCACGACCGGCATATCAGATGAAAAACCTTCGAGACTGGACAGAAAGTGTGGATATTCGATGTAAAGTTGAAGATATTCCCGGTCAAATTGAAAAGTAAATGGGTCGGGCCATTCAGAGTAAAAGAAGTGTGCGGCAACGGAAGCAGTCTGATATCAAAGTTGTCATCGGACGCACAATCGTTCATTGTCAATGGTTAGTTACCGAAGCCGTACCTCGAGCATGACATTTTCCTGGCCATTGTTGACTCAGTCTAAGTGATCTTCAACGATGCATCATCCACAACTCCAGCATCATTAAACGATTCAGATAATGCTCCTATAAAACTCTTTCTTTAGTTTTCTTATTTTCTTCTTTTCTTCAGTTATTTTCTTTTGTTTATTTGTTTCTTCTCATTCTTCCTTTCATTCCTCTAAGTCATCACCTCTATACTTAGGATATGCTTAATCCTAAGTATGAGGGGATGAGTGAGTACCATTATTAACTCTTTCGTCCCTCACATGTCTCCTCTCTTATTGATATTCTGATCTATACTTAGGGATATTTCATCCTAAGTATAGGGGGAGACAAGACGAGTTGTTGATCTGTTGATTCCCACCCTCAACCCTCCCTGCATGTCGATGCAACCTGTTATACTTAGGATTATTTCATCCTAAGTATAGAGGGGACGGTTGACTTCTCATTTGTTCATTCTTTGTTCGTTAGTCTTTTTAGTATAGGCTCTTTTATACTTAGTACGAGTTATGTCTTTTCTCTTCTCTTGGATCTATGAGGACATAGCTCAAGCTAAGTATTGGGGGTGGTGTATATACTCTGTACATACTTTAGCCATAACTCATACTTTCATATTTTAATATGGCTAAATACAATTAATTATTTTTTTAAAGGACCCACTTGTATAAAATCCATTAAAATTCCTTATATATACTGATTAATAAATTAGGTAAACATATTTTGCAAAATGTTTAAAAAATGGTTTGAAAATCTGTTTGAAAAATCAGTTGAAAACTGTTTGGAAAATATTTTGTAAAATGTTTTCAACCTTTATAAAAATATTTTTTTTAGAAGCATTTCTTTTCTTTGTTTGAAATAAAATATTTTGAGATTCTATTTTAGAAATGGTTTGGAAAATGGTTTCATTTTTTTTGAAGAATCTATTTATACTATCTAAAAAAACTTTTCAAAACGATTTTCAAATTTTGTAAATGCTTGTAAAAGTTATTTGTCAAATTAGTTTGCAAAATAAAATTTTCAAAATGATTGCAAAAACATTTCAAATTATTTTAGAACTATATATACAATTTAAATAAATAATCTTCTTTAAATTTATATACAAACTTGTCAATAACCAACTGGTGTAAATTTTAGAACTCCAACACTTGTAAATACCAAAGAAGCGCTCCCATGTAAATATATTTTTTCTAAAGAACTTTTGTTTTGAAAAATCCCAAAAACATTTGCAAAACTTTTCAAAAAACTAATAAAAAAGTTCAAAATCAGAAAATTGCATCACAAAAATATTTTCTTTGCATTGTACATAGGCATTTGTATTTTTTAGATTGATATTAATAGGTGAACAAGTCTAAGTAAAATCCGAAGATTGGAGCTTGATTGGACCCTAATCTACTTAATCGTGAGAACCCTATTGGAATTGGAATTGAGATACTGCAGGTCTGCTAGACTTAATTCTTTGAGACCTTGAGACTTGGTTTAGTGTCATCTTGACCGCCTAAGTAGAATATTTTGGAACACAAGCATGACTCTTGCTGATAATGACTTAGCTTGTACACTTGCACTTTACACTTTACTTACCTCAGTTGAAGTAGTAGAGGGCTGGATTTACCGACATGAGACAAAAGCCAATGGAAACATTGAAGTCACATATTTGTGGCATTGTACCACAACCTGATCTAGTAGCCATGAGGTCTATTGACAGAAGTTGCGGGTTGCAATAATGCTTCAAAAGAGGGATAGTCTACTGGCTCAAGAAGAAAAAGTCCATATCTAAATGTTGTTGTATATAGTATTCAAAAATATGCAATAAGGACTCCAGAAAAGTATACAGGCCAGAATGAAAATAAAATACCTTTCGGAGTATGTATACATTTGTATAGCCAATAAGCAAGCTTGAGGTTCAAAGTCATATTCATGTGAGCTTGTAGCTAGATGACTTGACTACACTGGTCAAGCATCCCAAGATAGGTAGCTACATTGGCTACCGTCCATTCTTCTCTCCATCCCCTCTTCTTGAGCTGGTTGTACTTGAACTTAGAAGGGAATACCCCACTTCTCAAGGAAAGAGTTGTTGTACTGGGGAATTAGGGTCACCATGTTGGAGAAGACCGACTTTTCCGGCTTCAACCGAGGAGAGCTACATATCACTCACACTGTACAAGATAGCTTCATATTCATAAGGGTTTGCATTTGAATTGACTTATTCTGACCTGGCTATTAAGGAGACTTGGATAGAGTTTTGTGGATTTTAGAGGTTGTTGTGTTTCAAGTTCTGTTCCCACACAAGGTTTCAACCAAACCTAGATGTCCAAAGGTCCGACTTAAGCTCCAAACTTTGATTTTGTGAAGACAAGTTTAAGAGTTAAATCAATACAAGTTCTTTCTTTTCCTTTTATTTATTTTATTTTTCTGCACTTATAGGAATAAATGTTTGTTAGGGACTGGCAAGGGCAAGTATAGGGGGTGATGAATCTCCATTTCATCACCTTTATTCTTTCATTTTGGCCTTCATTCCTCAGTTAAACACTTTTATATATCTTTATTTTAAAAGAGTAACATTCATTATTTATTGTATAAATATTGTATAACATACATTGTTTAAAGCCAAAAAATAAAAGAATAAAGAAAAGAGAAGAAAAAGAAATAAAATGCCAAAGGTATTTCATGACCTAGACCCCGAGACCTAGGCATCATGATGACTGGGTCGACAAGAAATAAAGTAGGGGGAGACAAGGGTCAACAAATAAAAGAAATCCTAAATCATAATTACCCAATAATGCACTTTTGGGACCCATTCCATTATTTATTATTTACTCCTCAAATCAATAAACTTTGTACATGAAACTTGTAGATCAAAATATAAAGAAAAATACAAAATTGATTTTACACAAAAATAATATATAGTGGACATTCTACACTTAGAATAAGAAGCCAAAAATCAAACTTCTCATACCCATATCTTCTCTATGAAAACTCAAAAAGCACCAAAATCACTTTAATTGTATATAGATTTTTATTAGCTATTTAGTGAAGGTAGTTTCATTTAATTTGGAGTTAAGATACAAAAGTTAGTTTTTGGACCCCTATTGTACTATGTACCTGAATAAAATATTCATTTTATTTATTCTTTATATTTTACATTATTTTATATTTTTATAATTTTGTAAATATTATTTTTAGTATATGTACATAAATAGAATAAAAGGAAACCATTAAAAAATTAAAATACATAAGTGAACAAAATATATAGATGAATATACTATACTTATACCTATATAATTTATACCTGTATTTATTAAAGCATACAAATGAACTCAAAAAAATACAATAAACATATATTTGTGTACATCTAATAAGTTATAAATATATAAATTATGTATATAAAATAATAAAATCTAGAATACAAAATAAAATATACATATATTGGTAAACATACCTAAAACTATACATGTAAATATTATCTCATAATAATTAGCCTCATAAAAGTAAATAAAAAAGGGAATAAAATAATACAGAATATAAGTAACATTTTTTATTTTATATCCTAAAATTAATAAATTCATTTACTAATTAGTATTCATTTTACAAGGCATTTTTGCCTTGCATTTTCTAGTTGGTCCATGTGGACCATCCAAAGCCCGTCTATTGTTGACTCTGGTCGATTACCCCCTTTGGCACCTTTGACTCTTGTCAGAACCTCGAGTCGCCCGCTTCTCACCATTTCCCCTTGCGATCTAATGATCCAATCACCTTGAGCCTTAAACACATTCCACATATGGAGTCTCCATGAGTCATGCCTGATCCTTAGATCCCATCAATCTCCTACGTTGCGTCCTTGAATCAAGTCACAAGATCTGCCAAATTCAGTCTATAAGTAAACCCCTCACGCCATTCTTTGATTCATTGATCCCTCTTTGATACCTTAATCCATCAATCTTATGCGTGAGTGTGTTCTCGGTGACAGCGAGGATACCCCCGAGGTGATGGAGCGGAGGAAGGAGGAGGAGAGGCGGTCCGCGGTGGACTCCGAGACATCTCTGCTCCTTGGTTTCCAGGTATGAGCTATGCATTTTTCTTCCATTTCTAGATAGATTTAGTCTTATCTTTCATGTTTCTGCACTTTATTTAAGCATTAGATCTGTAGTTTAGCGTAAAATCTACTCGAATCGATCGACGGAGCTCCTAACTCTGGCTCTGTTCCATCCGGCTTCTGACTGTATACGACTCCCTCAATGCCCCCAAACCGCTCCTTGTCGCGTTCTTTACTTCCCTGACCCATCACACCACCTGAATCGCTCTAGTTTCAGTTCACCGGTGCTCCCTTCGTCGTCTTCGCCAGAGCACCTCGGCCTTCCCTCATCTCGCTTTGAACCCCAGCAATAAAGGCCTAGGCCCGATCGCCGGTTCCTTGCGAAGTTCCCCATCTAACTTGCAGGTCTGGAAGGGGGTATTTGAGCCCCTTTGAAGATAAAAAATGGTTCCACGCTCCAAGCCATGCCAAATCACCATCCATGGGCTCTGGACCGTTCTAGGACCACCACTCAGTGCAGACCATCCTCCGGATCCATCAGAGCACCTTCTCAGTAGAATGGAGATCAGAGTCATGAGCTTCATCGATTCCAAGCTTGGGAGGAACGAGGTTCTTCCAAGCTCTCTCTTAGCAGTCCGATCAGAGACAGGAGCCCAGGCAAGCAGTAGACGTTGGATTTGTAGAGTCATGGCCGACCAATCTCATCCGGGGATCTAATCTCAGCCGTCAGTGGACAAAGCATCATCGTGCGAGGAGAAGTCGACGAGTGTCAAGTAAGAAGATCCTCACCATCCGTTGGCGCATATATATTGGGTAAATATCACATATGCCTCCATAAGTTTTCTATATATTTATTAAGAATTTAATTTTCAGTCTAAAGTGTTAATAATATTGTTATTTTTACATGGAACCCCCTGCCTTTTTATGTATTTGCATTAATGTCCGTGCTAACTTACCTCATGTGGTCCCCCACGTGAGGTGAATATTTTGCAGCTAACTTTTACGGAAAAATTATACAGAGGACCTTGAGTATTTTGTATATTACACTTATACTCTGCCATACACGTTTAATTTAAATATGTGTGGTTAAATTACATATTTACCCCTAGATTTTATTTTAGGGTTCTGGAATGCATGTAAACTTTTTAATATTTGCAAAAAGGTCCCTACCAGTATTCAAATTTTTTGCATGTTTGTTTATTTTCTATAAATATCATCCGCGCTCTAAAAATTATGCAAAAATAGGATGCATGTTCTTTCAAGCCTTATTTTTGTTTTACATTTTATGCACCTATTTATTAAAGATCAAAAAGAAAATTTTTGCACCAGTTTGACTTAAAAAATACCTAAAAATTATAAAATATTTTTGAAAAAAATCCAAAAAAATAGATATTATCTATTATAGTATTTTCTAGCTTCAACTCAAAAAGATCTAAAATAGAAAAAAAGGATAAAAAAATTAAAAAGTTCCAAAATCATTATAAAAATTACAAAAATTCTTTAAAAAATCAAAAAATGTTTATTTATGTCTTTGAATTTTCTTTTTATTATATATTATCTATTACAAATGGTCTTGGAAAATTTTGTTTATATTTAGTTTTTTAACTCCAAAACTATTCATCTAATTTATTTAATCCCTATTTTGGGATTTGGCTTTAAAATATTTAAAAATAGCAAACAAATACTTGAAAATCACGAAAATAGTAGAAATGTATGACAAACACAAAATTATTTTATTTTGAAAATTTTAAATATTTTTACCTGTATTTATAATTGCAATACCCTCTCTTTTCTCATACTATGTATATTTATATATATTTTATATTATTATTATTATTATTATAAATACCTTATTAATATTTTAAAAACAAAAATTACGTGTATATATATATATATATCACGGGCTATATTTCCTCATATTTTCCTAATTTTTATATTTATTATATAATATACATATATCCTTTATATCATATCTTATATCTATTTATATACCCTTAAATACATATATACGTATATATATAATATTATAAAATATTTAAGCTAAAAAGAAATTAAAAATTCAAAATATCAAAAAATATAAATATATATAAAGAAAAAAATCAAATAAAAAATTAAAAATTTAAAAACCCATAGAAAAAAGACACTTATGTACACAATTTATTTTGATTAGCAATAATCCTTAGGCTACCTTGTTTGCTCTCAGTGGTTCGACCTCTACATACTTACTTGTTATATACCTTTGTTTGTAGAGTATAATAAATTGTACTCCAGGTTTTTATCATTCATCGATTATTTTATATGTTGTGGATACTTGTTGTTTGAATTTGGGATTCGTGAGTGATCGCCTCATCAACACTCTATCTTCGATATTCTTTTAGTGAGGATATTTCAGATCCTCGCGTATTCCAGGCTCAACAACCCCCCCCCCCCCAAAACTAATCCAGTAGCGACAAGGTCTTAAGACACGATGCTATGGGTTGCACTAAAGCTTCAAAAGAGTGATAGTCTACTGGCTCAAGAGGAAAATTCCTTGTGTAATTGTTGTTGTACATATACCTTAGAAAATAGTATGAAATAAAGACTCCAAAAAAGTTAGTCTGGTAAAAATCAAAGAAAAAAAATTCAATTCTCGTCTATGTCATGTATCAATAAGCAAGCTTGTTCTTCGAAGTCAAAGATATCATGGATGCCTGCAGCTGGATGCCTTGACTACACCGGTCAAGCATCCTAAGATGTGGGACTACACTGGTCCCCATCCATTCTCCTCTCTTCCCCTCTCATTGGACCTGTTGTACTTGAACTTAGAAGGGAATACCCCTCTCCTTGAGGAAAGAGTTGTTGGATTGGATTGGGGAACTAGGGTCACCATGTTGGAGAAGACTGTCTCTTTGTCACTTCAGCTGAGGGGAGCTACATTTCACTAGCACTGCACAAGTAAGACTCATAGTCATAAGGGTTCGCCTATGATGTAGACTTTTTTTGACCTGGCTTTTGTGGAGAATTGGTTAGAGTTTTATGGTTCTCGAGGGCTATTCTGTTTGAAATTTGGTTCCCAATAAGATTCCGAACACACTAATAATAAAGGTCCGACTGAGCTCCAAATACTAATTTTACGAAGATTTGTTTAAGTATCAAAATCATTCTAACTTAATTATTTTTCTTTTTAATGCACTCATTATCATATGTGTTTATTAGGGACTAGAAAAAGCAAGCATGATTGTGTGATGAATCTCTAAGTTGTCACCTTTATTCTTTCATTTTGACCTTAAATCTCTAGTTAAATGCATGTAAATAGCATTAATTTGTACAAAATAACATTCATTATTTAACCTGTAAATAATGTATAAATACATGTATTTGATCCCAAAATAAAATAATAAAGGAAAAGGAAAAGAAAAAGAGTGAAGTATTGCAAATATTGAATGACCATAAATGCCGAGATCAAGCTAATATTGACTTAGTCGACCAAGAACAAAGTACGGGAAAATAGGGCCAATAAATGTATAAAAATACTCACAAAAACCGTAATTTTATATTATGAAAATAGAAAATTTTGAACTATTTTAATTACAATTTTACACACTCCAAATAAAAAACTCTCAACATGAAAGTTTTATATTAAAATGCATAGAAAATTATAAAAATAATTACACATATAATGCATAGTGGAAATGGGACACAGTTGAAAAGGCGTAAACCGAACTTCACAGACCAATATCTTCTACATATAAGCTCAAAAATCATAAAAATCACATTTACTGTTCCTAAAATTAAATTATCTTTCAAATGAAGGTGGTTTCATTAAAAATAGAGTTAAGATGTAAAAGTCGGCTTTCTGGAGTCCCATTGTACTATATACTTGCATATTTTATTCATTTAATTTATTCTTTATATTTTTACCTTTCTTATATTTTTAATTACTTGTAAATATTATTTGAAATATATTAAAATATAAACACAAATAAAAAGAATTCAAATACATTAAAATAAATAATGTAATACAATATAGGGATACTATATCTATAAGATATATACACATTTATTTAAGTCGATAAATAAAATAAGAAAATTAAAATAAAAATATGTAAATAAGTACCTAAATGCATTGTAAATATATAAAATATGTACATATCATAATCAAATCAAAAATACAAAATAAAAATAAAAATAGTTAAAATATTAGTAAAAATACCTACATGTATGCTTGTAAAAAGTAACACCTAATAAATAAGATTGTAAAAATAAATATAATCACCTAAAAATAGTATGTAAAATGGGAAACATTTTTCATATTTTGGGTTTTAATTAAAAAAACCATTTACTATTTATCATTGATTTACTAAAGGTTTTATTTTTTGTTGTTTTTCTCACCTCCTACGTAGACCAATGGGGCATGAGTGTGTGTTGACCTCGGTCAACTACCCACTTTTCATAGTCATGCACCCTATTAGACACTGACCACCCCTCTTCTCCTATTTTTCTCACATGATATAGTTCCCAACATGACTTGCCATCTTCATGAAATGTCACCACCTCACATCCCTCCATCAAGTCAAAGACCTTCCCTCCTTGCACACCACTTTGGTACACACGCAAACCGTAGTTCAAGACCTCTTTCTTATAATGTCTCTTCCTCCTCCAATTTGCATTGTTCCCCTTTTGATATTCATATGACCCCTTGGTTTCAACTAAGGAGCTTCACCTAAGTGAGTGTTCCGCATTCCACAACAAGGAGGAGGTCAATCGAGGGTGGTTCCACCCATCATCGAAGCTCCGCTCCTAGAGGTTCTACTCACTGCTTAGATTCCTAGTTCTGATAGTACGTTGAAGCTTAGAGCCTTCCTAGTTCTGATAGTACGTTGAAGCTTAGAGCCTCGACCATTGTAACCATCACACTCTAGTTCCGACTCCATCCACCGCGCCACCTGCTTCCTTTCGTTTCTACTTCATAAAACCCTTTGATGTATTCTCTATTATTTATACCTCAAACCAATAAATTTTGTATATGAAAGTTGTAGATAAAAATGTATAGAAAAATACAAATTTGAGCTTGCACAAAAATAATATACAATGTTCATTTTATACTATGCATAATAAGCCAAAATTCAAACTTCCCAAACCCACATATCCTAAAGAAAACTCAAAATGTATCAAAATCACCTTTAATTGTATATAACTTTTAATAAGCTATTTAATGAAGGTGATTTCATTTAATTTGGAGTTAAGGTGTGAAAGTTACTTTTTGACCCTATTGTACCATATACTTGAATAAAATATTCATTTATTCATTTTTATTATTTTTATAATTTTTTTTATAACTTTGTAAATATCATAAATATAGCATATGTACATATTTAGAATAGAAGAAAATCATACAGTAAACACAAGAATAAAATACTATACATAAACATAGATGAACACCTATAATTATACTTATATATTTAATATGCCTATTTATTTAAGTATATAAATAAGATCAAAAATATGAAATAAAAATATATTTGTGTTTCTAAAATAATTTATAAATATATAAAATATGTAAATAAAATAATAAAATAAAAAATATAAAGTAAAAATAAAATTACAAAACATAGCTCAATATACCTATAAATACACGTGTAAAAAATATATTATAATAAATTAGCTCATAAAAATAAAAAAAATCATATTAAAATACTTCATAAATAAAAAAACAATTTTTATTTTTAGCCAATTTAATAAATTCATTTACTGTTTTTAATTAGTTTATTTTTGAATAAAATTACTATTTTGTCCTGATGTGTGCTACGTGGACCAATAAGGATGCATGGATAGTTGACTCCTAGTCAACTACCCATGTCTCGCTTCTGACTTATGTCAGAGCATCAAGCTCGCCTCCACCCGCTGGATCGAATCCCTAATTCACCTCGAGTCCTTCACAGATCTCGTTTACATCACGATTGTGATCTTCACGACATCATCAGATTCTTCTGATCAGCCTAGAGCCTTGAATAATCACCACTCCAAAACTCGTCGGACCTTTTGTGTATAAATAATCCCCCAGATCCTTCATTCCATTTTGGATCCCGTTTGGAGCTCCAAACCATATCCTTGCGTAAGTGTAGAAGGCCAGGTGACAGCTGAGACCTTCCCCAATCTTGGAGATGGCGGAGCGAGGAAGTGGTGACGATCCACGATGGCCCCTCTGGTCATCCCACTCCATGCCCACCAGCAGGTATAAGAGTTGCATCTTTTTAATTCCTAGGTAGATTTTAATGTCACGATTTTAATTCCGTATTTAGTTTTGCATTTAATTCAGTAGGTTTAGTTGTAATCTAATTGTTCGATCGCTGGAACGCTTAGGCTCTGGTCATTCCACCGTGCTTCTGATCGGTTCCGAACGCCACATTTATCCCTCTTCATTTCCCCTCACATTCTTCATTTGACCGACCCATTTGGACCCCCTCAATCCTCGCTTGATCGACAAATTGAGGCTCCCCCTCCGCGTTCTGTCGGGGCCTCTCCGCTCACCTCATCAATTATGCTATTTAGCTACAACCTGGGTCGAGGACCATCGACTCGCACCCTATAATCTTTCCATGCAAGTCCCAAGCTCAATGGACCCCTTCTGGGTCGGATTCGAACGTAGACAGGGCATTCCACGCGCCCGTTCTTTGAAGAAGCTCTAGAACCCCATCGTTCGGTCCCAGAACAAAACATGGAGCACCATCAGCTGCGAAATCGCCTCCTGGATGTGCAGAGCCCAAGATCAGTCGAAGACACCCCTGGAGGAGCGAGATAACGATGATTGAAGGTTGGGGAACATGTCGTTCTTCCCGAGCAGCAGATGCCATCGGATCCACGGGCATGATCCAGTTCTAATCCAGACCGTTGGATCCGAAGTGAAATGATGTGTTCCTGGACCGACATGATGCGATTTAGTGATCCAATCTCGCACGTCGGTCAGCGTGCAAAAAGGGTAAATTACCTTGCACCCCCTCCGCCTTTCTCTATTATTTTTGGTATATAAACTATTGTCTAGAGTGTAAATGTTTGTGGAAATCTGCAATAAGGCCCTTGCATGCTACATATTGCTCATTCATCCATGCCAGCTCAGCTCACGTGGGGTCCCCACATGAGTTTGGGAAAATATCATGTATTCCTTGTAGAGTTTTCTTATTTATTTTTAGTCCTAAAACTTGTATATAAAGCATTACATTTTGTGGGAAATTTGTACAAAGGACAAAATATTTTGTATATTTGCATATAAGCCCTTCCCAAGTGAGTATCGTTTAATATATTACATGAAAATATCATGACTGTCCCTGTAATTTGGAATGTTGTTCTGAAATACAAGTATATTTAATTATAATTGCAAAATGATCCCTACCAAATGACTTTGATTATATTTTCTTTGGCTTTAAAAATACTCCTGCTACAATTTTATTTCTAAAAAAATACCTTATATGCCATGGATGTTGTATTTAATTTCTACAATTTTTTGTTTGGATTTTAAGGCATATATCTATTTATTAAAATTTGAAAAGTGACTTAAATTTCAATGTTTAGCTATAAAAATTAAAAAATATTAAAACACCTTGAAAATTACAAAAAATATATATTGTTTACTATACTCTATATTTACTCCAGACCAAAAACCCATAAAAATAGAAAAAAGAAAAGGCATAAAAATTTAAAAAGATCCAAAATCCAGAAAAAATATGAAAATCACCAAAAATCCCAAAAATATTTATTTCTAATTCTCAATTTTCTCTATATTTTTATCTATGTATTAAAAGTGATTTGGAGAATTTGGGACTTTCTTTGATATTTTTCTTCTTCAAATTAATTCAGCTTATTTATTAAATCCCTGATTTGGGATATTTTTCTTTAAAACCCCTTAAAAATATGTAAAAATTTCAGAAAAATCACAAAAACAATAGCAAAATATGAAATAAAAAATATTTTCCTGTATTTTTAAGTTATTTATATCTATATTTATATGTTATATGATATATATAGCTATGTATACATGTATATACTATATACCCTTTATTATTATATACTATATTATATATTAATTATTTTGTTTTCAAAAGTTAAAAAGAAAATAAAATTTGCAGAATAAAAACGTGAAAATTTTAAAAACCCTAAAAAAGTCATTATGTGTATTTGATCGTTCTCTTTATCTATCTATATCTATCTATATTTATTTATATAATACTATATATCTATATTATTATTGTTACTATTATTATTTTCATATATATTATATACACATATTTATTATATTTAATAAATTAAAATTTAAAATAAAAAACCCACGTAAAAAGGATAAAAGACAAGTACGTACATAATACACATTGGTTAGAAATAATCATAGGTTACCTCGTTTGCTCCCTGAGTTCGACCTCTACATGCTTACTTGGTATACATTTTTGGTCGTAGATTATAATAAATTTTAACTCCACATTTTTGTTATTCATTGATTACTTGATATCATGGGTTAATTATTGGTTAGTTAGGGTTGCTTGGTCGACTCAACGACGATGTTCCCACCTTGTGTGGAACTTATGAGCGGTGAAAAATTATAGTTATCAAATGGAGTCATTGTCGGGGAGCAACATGTATAGCCTATTTTGTATATATTTTTTTCTTTTGTTTGTTGATTCATATATTCATTCAATTCCTTCTACATATTTCTTGATTCATTAATTTTGTACATACCTCACTTCACATTTTGTTTAAATTCATTATTTGATTACCGGCGCTAATATGTCTCTTTTGTTGTGCTTGTTGCGAAGGCCCGCTATGCGAGAATGACCACTTAGGAGTACGATGTAACCAAGCAAGGTGGAGACTGATCCTTCTATTGTGACCAGTTGGAGAGGCAACGGGCACAACAAGGAAACCACGTAGCCTAGTCTTCTAGCTTAGATATTTTTCTTTTATTTTGGTGAGAGAGAGATTTGTTCATTATTAATTTGTAATAATAATGGACTTGGACACTACTCCATCTCACGAGGTCCATTGCCCGAGTGATTGTTCACCTGGGGGCCTCATCGTGTTTTATCGCATTTTCGCAGCTTTATTTTATGTTGTTACTCGATATTTTGAGTTTTCCGCATTTCTTTTATTTATTTTATGTGCATAGATCCCCTATACTTTACGTTGCTTGAATCTATAATTAGGTTCAAACCCTAATACGAATTATGTGCCTATAATCTCATATGTTTGTATCTAGTCAAATTAATAATTGTTAATTATTTAGACTTAAGATCGCGTTTCGAGAGAGGTCACATATGGTGCTAGCAGGACCCATTGTGGCGGGCACCGAGTGGCATCGAAGACTGAACTTTTGATCTCAATCTAGAAAATTAAAATGTGATTCTTCACGACTAATAGCAGCTACTATTTAGGGCAATTTTGTTAAATGTACATCGTCATGTAGATAGGTTTAAAAATTCTATTTTGCATACCATATGGAGATAGCTGGGAAGCACTGTAAGTCCTCTAAGTATAAATGCATCATTAGGTTCAATGATGATATTTCCATCATCGAATCAACTTGCAGACTTTTGCTCTATCTTTCTTTGATTTTGAGCACCTAGGACTTAATAGAAAATCTACAAAATTGTTAGGCGCTTGTATGCAAGATATCCAAAAAAGTGAAAACCAAATATCTAAAATAAGGGGACTGATAAATAAACTTTGACCTTAATTAAAATATGCAATGGACTTCATTACCTTAGGTTCATAAAGCCCTCAATATTTTCATGTACCTTAGGAGAGGACCAAAACCCCTCCCATGAGCGAGGCACGACACGCTAAGGAATAAAACCAAAAACCCAGTCTGTAACTGCCTTGTGTATCACTTGGATTTCCGAAGTAATGGCACTTCTATCGTACGTGACTGAGTAGGGCCATGTCGTTGATGGTGTTCCCACCTTGTGTGGAACATCGACTTGGTCCGAAGAACTAGCTTAGGCCACGCCCTTACAGGTGTGTTTGTCTCATCGGTTTGCTCCGAGTAGGTCCTTGCACACTCACGAGTGATTCCGTTGTGAGCGAGATCCGAAGTAGTGGTTTCAACTATCAGCTTCCTCCCTCTATTTCTTTGGCTGAGTAGTGGTCCTTGTAACAGGAAGGGTTACAAGGACCTCAAAAAATGCAAATTGCATGCTACAAAGGAGTAGGACAAGTATGTAAAACTTTTTTGGCAGTACTCTCACTCCTATAGGGTTAGCGTACTAAGGACTTGTTATAACATATGCTTGAAATAACAACTCTAAAAATGAAAAGATAAAAATAGTTGATCCTTTACGGCTTCACATAGTGTTGAGTTGGTGAACCCACTTTTTTTTGTGTTTATACGGATCTAGATTAAGGCTCAAAGATCAAGTCTCGTGCACCTGCGTAAATTTTATCATGTGTATCTTCTCTTCGGTCCCCTGCTCGTTTCGAGCCTTTCTACTATTTTACACTTCTTTTCGTTCCTCATTGATCACCGTATCCTTTTTCATGCATCGATCTTCTCTTGCTCCACGATGTCGATCCGTGGATGGTTTAGTCGAGACTCTACTAACACCTACATCGATTCCATGGACTCGACATCATCAATAATTCGAGGCTATTTCTGAGAACTCAGTTTGGATCTTGCAAACTGATCTCCAAACTACTCGTCTTCTTTCCATCCTCATTTACCCCCAATAAACTGGACCATTCTTGTCCCCCTTCCACCCGTTGCGAATGGAGGTCGATTGCAGTCTACATCTCCTACTCCATTCACAACCATATGGGATTGACCCTAATCCCATATTCATCACAACAATCGGAATTCAATTTCAAATGGTATGATTGGGATTCTCTCATATTCAGAGAGAAGTCCATCCTGGATCCCAATCCAGAACTCATTTCCTCAAACTCAGACCGAGAGATGGCTCCCCAAGGAAAAGACAAGGGGAAACATCAGCCCCAACCAGACTAGAATTAGATGCCCAATCAGAATCAGGTGAATGCTTAGTTACCGCTTCCATCCAAGCTATACAACAGCAACTGACTAAGCAAATTATCATAGATTCAAGATATGCTGGATGATCTACGAAACATACCAGTAGGAGGAGGAGGTGGAGAAAGACCCTGCGATGATCCAGGCGAAGAGGAGGGAGTAGGGAATGGGAATCCAAAACTGATGCTAAAAAGGACATATAATCCTGGAATAGCCAGATGATCGATTGGATCCGCATCCCTCCGGTCCATGCTCACTTCGAGCTTAAGCCCCAATTCATTGCGCTCCATCACATGAAAACAATGAGGAGTCCTACATTCACCTGCAACTGTTCTCTCACATCTGCAGAACCACCCACTACCCTAACATTCCGTTAGGTGTAGTCAAGATGAATGTTTTCCCTTTTAGCTCGCAAGACAAGGCCATGTACTGGGGCAATCATTTGGGAAAGGTCGTAACGACCTGTGAGGAACTTAAATCTGCGTTCCTTCACAAGTTCTACCCTCTCGATTAGCTCAACCATATGCGAGCTAGGATAAGCAACTTCGCTCTGGCAACCCATGAGTCTATAGATGAGGCATGGGAATGATTCACTGATCTGCAGGAGAAGTGCCCCCACCATGATATACCGAGGACCAGCATGGACTAGTAATTTTTTGAGGGTCTGAATGTAGAGAGCCAGAGACTAGTCGTTGTTGCTTGTGGGGGATCCCACTTTAACAAAGATGAAGATGTGGTATGGTAGATCTTTGAAGAAATGGCTAAGGGAGAGGTCGCCATCTCTTTATCACATGCTTATCAAGGATAGCCTCAAGTCCTCTATAAGCCAATTCACTTGGCATCATCCAGAGAGGCAGAGAGATGAGAGTTCCAACCTCAGTATCATTGGGGGCCATCTCTCGAAGGTTGACACTATCGAGAAGAAGTCACAAGATCTTGAAAAGCTTGTTGTGATTGAACATAGGACGCAAAATTTGGATAAGCTGGACCAAATCACCAAGCCGTTGGAGCTGCTAGTGAGCACCATCAGTTCCTGTCAGTTGCTGACACCACCATCAGAGACTCCTGCTGAGAAGGACCAACCATCACTGCCACAACAGCCTTAGTCGAGTCAAAAACAGCCGACGATCCAGCATGTGTACTATGTGCAGGCACCCGAGCAGGCCCCACTGCAGCAACAGATGATGGTCTACTAACGAGATTATCTCCCATCTTCTAATCTAGCATTCCCACCACCACCCCTGATCCAGGAAGTCAATGGTATCTAGAGCAACGATGCACATCTAAACAGTCCTACGGGACAACACTAGGTTCAGCCTCTAGCCAACCGGTCGTACCACCAACCTTGGGGTGGTCATTTTGGACAGTTGTTTCAGCCTCAACCTCAATATCAGCATCACCTGTCTCCATAGTACGAAAGCAATTGGAGACGGTCACTACAGTATCAACAACCGTCGTACCGTTAGTAGCAGACAACAGTAGTACCCCCTCCTCTATTAGCTTCCCCCTCCTCGGCAACCACAATTGCATTCCCAACCTCAACCCCCCAACCGTCAACCACAACGTTGTCAACATGTTGAACCTTCTAAAGCGATTCTAGTGAACCCCAACCTTGATTGCTTGGCCTAATTAGTAAAAGGGTCTTGCAGAGATGACCAAAAAGCTAGATGACCTAACGACCACGAAAACTCCTATCTCAGCCCAGGTCAAGGCAAATCCCAATAACTTCAAGAGAAAAGAGCCACGTAGAATGTGATGTTCAGTCTGTGCTTGTAGAGCCAGATGATTGTAATTTTACTTTATCTAATGCTGCCATTCTCAGGAGCAGTAGGACCTTGCCTCTGTCTGCCACATCAAAAGGGAATAAAGCTTCGATAAGTTAATCGTCATCTTCTGCATCAGTCGTGCCAGCTCCATGTTTGGGTGAGGAAGGAGGATGAGCCATGACAGTTGTCATCCACCATCTTCGCCATCAACAAAAGGAACGAAAAAAATCAAAAATACCTAAAAGATGATCGTGGTCAATGTGATTTCCCGCCAGCCATGGAGGAGCCAACACCAACAACCGATCCAACGCCAGTGGACAGAGCAGATACCATACTTTTTGCATGTCCACCATCAAAAACACGTTCAAGTCTAGAGTGTACACCTTTTTGCGGATTGGATGTACAGAATACCGTGGACAAGAATGTTATTGTAAATAAGAACATTGTTTCTGATTTTAGTTCTGTAAATATTCCTTTTCCTGATGCAATACAAAAATCCAAAAAATTGCAAACAGAAAAAGTGCATTGTTTGATTCTGGTGTTGTGGATATTATTAAAATTTAACTATTGAGTTACCATTGATGAAAGCCATGGAATATATGCATGATATTAAGAAAGGCTTGAAGGAAACGTGTACAAA
Organism: Ottelia alismoides; assembly: GCA_037367405.1. NCBI lineage: Eukaryota > Viridiplantae > Streptophyta > Magnoliopsida > Alismatales > Hydrocharitaceae > Ottelia > Ottelia alismoides. The sequence continues at coordinate 764,772 of JAZKJV010007131.1, forward strand.
CAAGCGTCGGTCGAACTGTAACAACAGACGCCATCAAGTTGAGATGCGCATCCTTACCATGGCCACAGTTGCAACCATTAGTAATCTCCCTCAAAAGAAGTAAGAAAAAAGAGCACCTTTGATCAGATGTAAAATTTTTGACCGTCTTCGAGCGAACCCTACTTGGCACCAACTCTTCCATCAACATCTTGCCCTCGTCATTATTGCGAGAATTCGGGTAGGATCTATTATAGTAGACACGCATGATCATTCAGTTCGTTGATCGATCCATCAAACGACTAGAGGTCTGCTGGAATATGTTGTCATAAAGGTGTAGGACATGCAGTTTCCGATTGATTTCATAGTTCTTGATATGGACTCTCCTGCACCATTATTTCATACCCCGATTATTCTTGGATGGCCATTCATGCGCACCACAAATTCCGTGGTTGACTCTGGGTCTGGGAAAATCACTTTCAGCTCGAGCCATCATAGAGTTACCATAGATATGGTCAGCTAGCCAAAAGTCATATATAATGAAAGTCATGCAGCACCGCCTGAAGCAAACTATGAATTAATTGCATAAATCAGAGATACAAACTCTCCTTAAATGACACATGGACCCTGGAAATCCTCTCTCTTGAGGAGGACTAGGAAAGCACGGTCGACACAAGCTCGAAAAGCTCTTAGGAGACAAAATCAAATCTACTTGTGCATATCTTTGATTAAGAAGCTTCATGCTAATTCGAACATGATGAATTCATTGCAGATCTGTTTGGCACATTGTCAGTTGAAAAACAAACCACTGAGGTGAGAACTACCTCTAAAGTCATGACAGATCATCCACCTACCAGCACAGTTTCTGAAGTGACCAAGAAGTAGGCCAGATCAGAACCTGAATTAAAGCCACTTCCAGCAGGCCTGAAGTATGCCTTCCTTGTGGGTGCAGAGAAGATGTATCTGATCATCATCGGTAGAAGGCTGATCCCAGATCAAGAATCTCGTCTTCTCAAGGTTCTAGACCGCAAGGCACTTGCTTGGCACGTCTCAGATCTCCACAGGATAAATCATGCTTTGTGTTCACAACATATCTATTTGGAAGAAGTCACCAAGCCATCCTGAGAGTTTCAAAGAAGACTAAACCCAAATTTGTGGGATGTTGTCATGAAACAGTGTGACACATGCTTCATTTATCCCATTTTCGATTCAAAATTGGTGAGCCCTCTGCATGTAGTTCCTAAGAAATCCGGGTTCAATGTGGTTACAAATGAAAGAGGAGAGTATATTTGTACTTAGGTACCGGCATCCTGGCGTATATATGTTGATTACCACCGTCTGAATTATGTGACAAAGAAAGACCACTTCCCCTTGTTGTTCATTGATTAAGTGAAGGAAATATTAGACAACAAGAAGTTCTTCTACTTTTTGGATGGGTACTCCGGGTACAACCAAGTGGAAATCACCCCTGAGGACCATGAGAAGACTACCTTCACTTGCTTGTTCGGTACCTATGCTTTTCGAAGAATATGCTTTGGATTGTGCAATGCCCCTGCCACATTCCAGAGGTGCATGCGTGTCGTCTTCACTGTTATGGTTGGCAGTAATCTCCAGGTGTTTATGGATGACTTTTCAGTCTACAGTAACAATTTTGATGCTTGTCTTAGCACTTAGACCAAGTACTTCAGAAGTGTCGTGAAGTCAATCTTGTGCTATCACGAGAAACGAGCCACATCATAGTCACCGAAGGGATTGTGTTGGGTCATGTTGTTTCCAAGAGTTGCATGAAAGACGACCCAACAAAGGTGGATATCATTAGCCATCTTCATTCATCTCAGAATATCAAACAAGTGAGGTCATTCCAGGGACATATGGGATTTTACAGACGCTTTATCAAGGATTACAGTTGCATCACCTGACCTCTTACAAAATTATTTTGCAAGGAGACCGAGTTTAATATCGGTCAACAGGTCCTTCTTTCGTTCAATCAGTTGAAAGATCTAGTCACTCAAGTTCTAGTCCTGTAGCCACCGATTGGACACTACCATTTGAGATTATGATCTACTAGTCATATTTTGCATTTAGGATAGTGCTAGGACAGAAGAAAGAAAAGGTGCCATATGCCATTCACTACTCCAACAAGCCATTAGATGAAGCCCAAAGAAATTACATGATTACAGAAAAAGAGTTGTTGGTCGTGGTTTTCGCCTTAGAGAAGTTCAGATCCTATCTGCTTGGATCAAAGTCACAATTTTTACCGACCACTCTACTATCTGTTACTGGCAACATAAGATGGATGAAAAGCCAAGATTGATCAGATGGATCCTTCTCCTTCGGGAATTCAATTTGGAAAACAAGGACAAGCCTAGGGTTCAGAATGTGGTAGCAGATCTCCAAAGGATGATATCCGATCGAACTCTTGATGCAGGTCCTCTGCATAAGAATAAAGATTCAGAGGTGTCGAATGTGTCAAGCCAAATAGATCTATAAGTTTCATGTTGGGCAAAATACCAAAAGAGATTAAATAAGCAACATACATTTTTTGAAGTATTTTTAGTGAATAAAAACACAGATTTTTAATGGATTTGTTATTTTTTTGTATTTTTAATTTCTTTTCTAATAAGTATCTACAATATTTAATCTGATTTGTAGGGAGTTTTTAATAAGAAATAAAATAAGGAAAAATAAAGGGAAAAGGGGTTAATTTAAAGAAAATAATTAAGGTTATAGGAAGATGGTTTATTGATAAGGATGCAGAATTAATGAAGATTTGCAATGAAATGCTTATGCTCTAAGGATAATAAGGGAGTATATTAATGATAATAGAGATTCATCATTAACTTAACGAGATCGAGATAACTAAGACCTATGTGATATATTGTTATGATATATGCAGCATCCTCTGACCGGAGACAGATGTATTACAATATGTTTGAGTATGTCCATTAGGCAGACCATTTGGTTGATGACCTAATCCTGGTCTATACACCGACGAGCTAGTGTGCATACGAGTGCATATGAGTAATACGATCTCTTAAAGGGAGCATAGGGTTCGCTACAAAACATGAAGACATGAGCTCACTCATGAGATATTGGGACCAACCGAATTCCATCGATGGTCATCTCGCTTTGGAAGTAAGACAAGATTTATGGATATGATATCTGATTTTGAAAATCATTTGATCGATACCGACTCCCAATGATCAAATGATAAACATAATGACAAAATCCAAAAGGAGATAGACCAAAATGAGATCAAAACTTTAAGTTTAATCATGGTCTTCTAGTATGTAGGATACGGGTGTTAGGAATACTCTAGGGTGATGTGATCTTAAACGATTGTATATCATGACACTTCCATACAGAGGGAGTGATGAAACATGTCTGGATTTCAGTGACTCCTCTCAATAGACTAGGTATTGAAAACTGTATTTCCCTTCTCGATAAAAATGGATGTCGGTTGTAGACTCTATAGAAGAGAAAGGCATTTTTCAAACAAAAGTCAGAGACAAAGGTTCTCTCTATATATCTTTGTTCATTAATTATTAACCAGGTAAGTGTCCCTGGGTCGAACACAAGGAGGTAGAAAGTATACTTTGATTTTCGAGATGGGATATTTTGTGATTTTTATTTTTTTTCTATATTCGAAACGAGTTGTTTCGTGGTTCTTATCTTTTTCTTGTTTTTATTTGGTTTTATATTTTGCAAATTTTTATTCCATTTTTTGTTATTTTTATTTTATTTTCAAAAGTGATTAATTTTGGAAGAAAAGTGATACAATATAATAGGTGGAGTATAGGGTAATGTACATTCTAATATAGTGGAAAAGAAAAGAAAAGAAAAATATTTTTTATTTTCAAAAAAAGAATAGATTTTCAAAAGATCTACAATATAACATATATATTAAGAAAAGAAACCCATGTGCTCGAGGAAACACAAAAGAAACTCAAAACGGAAATGAAGATCGACAAATCAAAAATAAACAAATAAAGCGAAGAAATATGTGAAAAATAAAACAAAACCTCTCTAGGGTAGTTAGCTAACTACCGTAGAAAAATCGATGAAGTGTCCAGAGTACACAATATGTATAGGGGTACACATGTAGAAGGAATATAAAAGAATATATAACCTGATCCCAGGTCAGAGTGAAGGATATGGTTAGATCCTCAAGCGCATCACGGAAGCGTGAGCGTCGTATCAAATACGACGAGGAGCGACTAGTCGCACTAGTTGCTCGATGCAGTGGAATTCAAAAAATTTTCATACGACAAAACCACATGATCCAAGAACATTTCTCAGATCGTTTCGTCTAAACCACAAACAAGTAATAGGATTACCTCTTGAAGCGTGGTTGCGATCGAGTCTCTAAACGAAGAGACCTCCTGTCTCAAGTCCGAACCGACGGAGGAGATGCTTGCGAGCGCGGGGATGAACCACGTGCTTCTCGCAATCCATGTTGATGATCCAAGCGGTGGATCTCCTGATCTTGACATACGAGATCCGACGTATTCTTCACGAGCGAGGCACACCGAAGTAGACGGAGTTCCACGAGCAAACCATCGGGCAGCATAACGACGACGCTGCGGCGATGGAGAACCTCTCTATAGCATCCATGGTGGACGGCCATGAGAGGGAGAGGAAGAGTAGACGTGTAGAGAGAAAGAGAGAAAGAGAGAGATGTATGCTTCTCAAGCATTGTGTGTGTAAAGAAGAGCAATGGGGTGCCTCTTCTTTTATAGGGTTTTGGGATCCATGGATCTCAATCCATAGGACATAAAATCAATGGATGATATTGATTTTTGTCAATCCAATGGTCAAGATTGTTGTTGGTAAAAGCCAACAAATTTAGATTAAAATATTTTTGACAAAATCAAATATAAACCAATCTTAAAATTACATCAATAAATAAGGAGAGAATTTACATGGAGATTTCATCTCCATGTACATTCAAGGGGGGATGGCCACCCATTCCATATAGGAATTGGGTGCCGCCCACCTCTTTCCATATGGGGGCAATCTCATAGGAAATCCATGAGATTGCATGCCTGCTTGATTTTCTCCATTATTTATTTCAAACAACTTTTTGTTGGGATTTTATTCATCAAAAATAATTCACAATTATATTTGAGAATATTGCAATCTTGACATTGGAAAATTGTGAATCACATTCACAACCCAAAACAACATATAATTTACATTATCAAATAATTACACAATGTGTATCCAATACACATAATAATTAATTAACAAATATAAATTATAATTAGCTCTCTCTAATACATTATAAATCACATTTATAATATATTATGAATAATTGGATATTACTATCCACATTATTCTTATCCATAATAATTAAATCACATTTAATTATATTGGATAACTTATTCTCATGTGCTCAAATAATATGAATCACATTCACATTATTTACATCTTTGATAATCAAATCACATTTAATTATCTAAGATAACTCTCCTTATAATATGAATTCGTGATAATTAAATCACATTTAATTATCCATTTTCTCAATGCTCGGATACATATATCAACAATAGAATTATCCATGAACTTTTTCAAGGATAATGCACTTTCTCCGCGAATACTTGGAGATAAGGACAGGGTGATTGTATTGTTCCACGTATAGTGACATGGATATTGAGATCATATCTCAAATCCAGATCGCGGGCCTCCCATAGATGCTTGATTAAATCAAGACCGCAAATCTAATCTTCTCATTGCATCTGAATCACATTCAGATCAATGTCCAACATTTGGACTAAGATCAGATTACTTCTCTACTGAGAGGAGTCACTAATATCCAGACCCGTTTCATCACTCCCTAGGAATGGAAGCATCATGGTTATACAATCGTTTATGATCACATCACCCTCAGGTATTCCCAATACCTGTACATCCTGCATACTGGAAGACTCAGAATAAACCCGAAGTATTAGATCAACTTTACACTGTCTACTTCAGGGTTCTATTAATAACTGTCTCATTTGATCATTGGGAGTCGGTATTCATATACTTTCCAAAAGCATATATCATACCTAGGTCTTGATCATATACTTTCCAAAAGTATATGTAAAACCTACAAATTCAGTCAAGCTTACAAAGCGAGACGACCATGCGCATGGAATTTGATTCTTCCCAATATCTCATGAGTGAGCTCATGTCTTCCGGTTTAGTAACTGAACATGTATGATCCCTTTGAGAGAACGTATTACTCATATGCCCTTATATGCACACCAGCGCGCCGGTGTATAGACCTTGGTTAGGTCATCAACCTATTGGTCTGCCAAATGTACATACTCAAACATATAGTAACACTTCTGTCTCCAGTCAGAGGATGCGTGCATGTATCGTGACAGCATACGATATAGGACTTTGGTTATCTCGATCTCGTTAAGTCAACTCTTTGACCTAATTAATCTGACACCTCCGAATCTCTATTCCTAGGCAAAGGACCTGCATCAAGAGGTCGATCAGATATCAGCCTAAATGAGAAAGGATTGCCATCTCCTACTCAGGATGGAGATCATCTCTTAACAATCATTTGACGGTGCTTGATGAGTCCTCAATCTAACCCTTTAGATATTCATCCAAACACCAGCCTCTATGATTCAATAGTTGAATCAACAGCTGTATGATCATCAAGATGGCCATGGTACATAACCCTAATTGTACTAAGGGACCTATTATACCCTAATTGTACTATGGGACCTATTATGCAAATTATTCATTCTTCATTTCAGATCAGGGAATGGTATTCGCAATAACATTTATTGCATAATGGCTCACCGTGGGCTCGCATGTCCAACAATCTCCCACTAGCCCAAAGAGCCATTAATGGGCTATTCATTTAAACCATCACTCATGTGACAATCGTAGGCTATTTAGAAAATAGCTAGGTAAGCTGATCAGTCACTCTGTTCCCACGAGACTACGCCAAGTCCTTTTACGGCACTTGCATATCCCAGTAACAACGCTCGCATCTAATGCGAATGTTGCATCTCATGTAACCAATACTCAATCTTGTTAAAGCTATTATAGGGTCCTTGACACTATAGCTTAATAATTGTTGTAACCAGTATATCCATAATTCTTATAAGAATGCCTTTATTCATGGAGATCTCTATCTCCTAAGGTATCTATAGTTAAGATCCTTATAGATCACTATCTACAAGGTCTTAAACTTTTGAAGATAAAACTTTGAGATCACTATCTCTGAGTTTCATCATCATTGAAGATATTGTTATTATTGCAATCAAGTGTTTTATTCCATAGTAGGATTAGTAACAGTTTACTACTCCCACTGCATGGCAGACATCTAGCTCTTGTACACATCATACAACTTCTCGTAACTGATGCACAAGGGCAAGCAGTTTGCATTTACATCCTCAACTCTTTGAGGTGCTATCCCTTTAGATAGGTCAGTACCATATCTTAAGGGAAGGAAGCCTTTCTTGGAATTTTCCAGAAAATGGAATAAGTCCAAGGTGTACTAATGCAACGGTCCCAATACCCTCTTTTCTTTGCTTCTGAACGACTTCAGAACTAAGATCTAAGAGGTATCCTTGAGATCATATCTCAAGGTATGGAACAACTAAATTATAAAACACTTATTATTATCATTCTTAGATCATTCTAAATGATTAGGATATCTACATGTAGCACGATGAATACAATGGCACTCCCACTAAGCTTCACATGGTTCATCAAGATTTTATCTGAAATCATAACATTTATAATTTCATCAAATCTTATGTTCCAACTACAAGAAACTTATTGGAGTCCAAAGATGGAGTTCTTTAGCTTGCACACCTTGCTTTCCTCAACCATGAAGCCCTGGGGCTACTTCATATGAATATCCTCATAGAGGTATTCATAGAGGAATGCAATCTTGACTCACATCATGAAGATGTCATAGTCAAGTTGTGTAGCTATGGTTAACAATATTCTGATGGGTTAAAACAAGGTCACTGGAGAGCAAGTCTCATTGCAAGCGATGTCTTCTCTTCGGTGTGTAGCTCATAGCTACGAACCGTGCTTTGAAGGTCTCTACCTTCTCATCAGGTTCCCTCTTTCTCTTGAAGATCCATCTACACCTTAATGGGTCTTACCTATACAGGTGGATCCTCGAGGGTTCATATACAACACCTGTATATAAAGTCTACATTAGACTTTTATTGCTAACATCCATCTTTCCATGTCATGATCCTCAGGAGCTTCATCACATGAAGTTAGATCATTGTCAGATTCAACTGACACATGGAATCCATCCTCAAACTTATTTGAAGAAGTATTAGTGTTTTATCTTTAATTGTCTTTTTAGTTTCCGATTTTAGGAGCCTCATTATCATCTCAAGATTAAATGAGTTCCTTTACTTCATTTTCATCTTGATTCTCAAGAGAGTCATCCTCTAAGAATCATATTCTTAGAGATGAGATCCTTTAAGAATCTCAAGGTCATAAAGTAGGTATCCAATACCATCCTTTATTTTCCAAATGAAGTAGCACCCTCTAGTGCCAGATTCTAGCTTAATTACATGGAACCTTATTAAGGATACATAATGTAGTCTCTACCACATATATATACACATGGAAACTAAGAGATAATTATGCTAAGATTTATCATTGATCAAATCATGTCACATTGATCAATTGTATCTTCCTACAACTCTATTGAGTTAAGGTTCATTAGGAGGATTGAGATAGGAATGATATTTATATCTCCATAAGGTATTCCTTGAATTCATCTAATAGGTACAAGCTACCTTTGTTAGATCAAATTCATTTTATTTTCCTTTAAACTTTGGTTCTAAACCAAAATTGAGAAATCATTGAACATTTCAAAGGTTTCTTAGGTGAAGAGAATAAATCTCATATCATACATAATCATCAATAGATATCATATATCCATAGTGTTTACTATGATATAGATGATTCACATACATCAATATGTATGAGATCCTGAATACCTTGACATCTTACATCTTTCCCAAAGAAGGGTGTATTGGACATTTTACTTTGAATACAATATTCATAAGTATGCAAGTTTTGAAATTTTAGACATTCTAAAGTTTCATCTCTTAGATCTCATCAACAGACATATGTCTAAAACATGATGCCAGATCATTGTCAAATGATCTATATCCTCCTATTGATCTTTAAAAGTTTAGTTTTCAGTTGTTAGAAATCTTAATGAACCATTCACTAATTTTCTAATTTAGTGGAGTCCACTAGATGTTAGATTACTATCTGAAATATCTCCATCATAACTCTTTATGATAGGTCTATTCCAGATTCCATGCTTATTCCCAACATTTAGAAATAAACTATGAGTGTATTCTAATATCCAGGTCATAGAGACATTCTCTAAGATTGGCCTCCCACTGAAAATATGAAGTCTACTTATCCAATGGAAATTGTTGCAACACTTGCATCACTTCCAACATGGATGATCATTAAATCTTAAGATCAAATTTCTAATATTCTAATACATATGCAACCAATTGCAAATGTCATTAGAAGATTAAGATACAATTATCAGACTTTATCTTATCAAATAAGTAAGTCAATTTCAATGATTATATGTAGATTATTCTGATGTACTATCCGATTCCTTCTCTAAGGATTCTAGATAGATTTGATAGTCATATTATCAACACATCAACTTATTGCAGTATTGGCATTCATCCAACTCTTTGGATGTCATATGGAAGTCACAAAAGTACAGTCAACTCTTTGACCATACTTCTTACTTGGGTCCAACCCATGCTTCAACTGCGCTCCCTTTATCTATAAGCAACCATTGCTCAAGACCAAGGATCTGTTATGTTAAAATCAAAAATTTCAATATAAGAGTATTTATACATGCTTCATTCAGTTCTTACAATATGAATATAATGAAGCTTCATGAATGACTAGAGTATAGATAGTAGAATGATGACACTCATCGTATCTACATTTATTTAGACTCTTAAAACTTAGGTTCAGGTAGTTACTTAAACAATTTGAATACACCATCTCCTATAGAGCCACCATTCTGCATAATGCAGAGAACCATGTCATTCATGATTATATGTTGAGAGCACATATGTATGATAGAACATCGTCTTAGATTTTATAAGGATTATTTGATAATTACGATCATTATCAACATGTCACTTCAAAAGTGCATTTGATGAGATCAAGACTTATAGAGACATACAAACCCTAGGGTTTTAGTCCTATTGTCTATTTAATCATCATTCCTCGTTATTATGAGGAAACTTGCACATTGCAACCACATACATTACGCGTCCAATTGCAAGTACAATATCTGGATCATAGGTCCAATCCATGATATTCTACCGGTTATTATTGAGTATAACATTGAGTGGGATTAATGAAGGATTATCTAAAATTTTAGAAATTTGCATAAACATATTTAAATATATAATTTACTTTGATTTAGGAATTTTTATATCAAAGTTGTCTTGCCATGTCAACAATGAAAGTTCATTCCCTTAATCACTTTTAATGTAAGAGATATACTTACCATTATATCTCAAGCAAGATCCGGGATCTCCTTCCTTATCTTTGTTACATCCCAATAATATGAGAACCTGTAACTTGGATAAAAAGAAGCGGGAACACATTCCGCCTTACAAGTCCAACTTGTATCTCCCAATTTGATCTTTAACACCTGGGCCCACCACCCCTAAGGTGATGTTGACCCATCATTAATCGAACCAACCGTTAACAGGAATACAACTCGCTATGCGCAATCCAATATCACCCCAATAATATGAGGACCCGATATTGGGGTCACTACGCATACGTCCTTACTCTTTCGAGAAGCGACGAGCCCGATCCAAATGGATTGTATGCAGGAGCTGTCACTTTGGACAGGCGTCTCCCACATACAATATCTGGCGACAGAACCCTTCGCCTTGACAAGAGACCATGGATGTCACTTATGTGATCCTCCATATCATATTTAAATTCTAATTAATCATCATGAATCATATTCGTTATGATTAATTCTTCCAAGGGAAATAACAACTCTATTCATAATAGAGTGTTTTTAATTGGATATAATTAACTTAATCATATTAAATTAATTTTCAATCCAATTCAATCAACAAACTTGATTTTACTTGAATATATGGTATTATCTCAAAATACATATTAATTCGAATTTTAATAATTAGAAAATACATCATGATCTCTCAGGCATCATTCGTTCCCTACCCACTATCATGGCCAGTACCGGCGGGAGTGGGACGGACCGCATACGTTGCAACCCGCTACCCCAGCAATCCTCGACTAAACACCATATCCGCCTCAGGAAAAAATAATGCTGAGTCAATCATTTTGTACTTGAGATGATCATTGGTTCTTCAACCGAAATTATATCATATAGTAATAATCAAAACATTTTTTATTATAAGGAAATTTGCTAGACAAATTCCCAATCCTATTCAAGTAAGGAGTTTGATGATTGTGTTTCCAATTTTGATCTAGATCAAATCTAATCAACTATTGGTTGAGGCCTAGTCAATTAAGGAAATAATAATCATACAATATTTCTCAAATATTTTCCATAATTATTTCATGAAATTAACAATTAATTTCACTAATTGACAATCACATGGTTCTTGATTAGGAAAGTAATTTTAGCAGTGACCCCTACTTACTAAAATTAACATATCTCAATCAATTTAAATCCAAATTAAGCAAAGTAAGTTTCCAAAGTTTGCTAATTTGATTTGCAACAGAACTTATGTGATTTGCACGCATTTCAAGGCGTTTCTAAGCAGTAATTAACTCCTTAATTACGTTAAGATTCGCAGTTCCCATAACAGTGAATACATGTTCATTAAAACGACCATATCTAGAGCAAAAGGAATCCAAATTATGTAAACTCAGATCCTATGGTTTCCTTATTTAATGGGGAACACAATCAAAGTGTTATTTTTGTGTTTAAAGAATTTAAACAGTGCTGAAAATTTACACTAAACAGAGATGTGAAAATGAAATGCGATAAAACTTTTGCAACCCTAACGAACCCAAGTCGCCTTCGGTTTTATGGATCGTATCCAAAACCACCGACCTAAGGCTATGATACCACTTGAAGGATATGGTTAGATCCTCAAGTGCATCACGGAAGCGTGAGCGTCATATCGAATACGACGAGGAGTGACTAGTCGCACTAGTTGCTCGATGCAGTATAATTTAAAAAATTTTCATACAACGAAACCACATGATCCAAGAACATTTCTCGGATCTTTTCATCTAAACCACAAACAAGTAATAAGATTACCTCTTGAAGCGTGGTTACGATTGAGTCTCTAAACGAAGAGACCTCCTGTCTCAAGTCTGATCCGACGGAGGAGATGCTTGCGAGCGCGGGGATGAACCACGTGCTTCTCGCAATCCATGTTGATGATCCAAGCGGTGGATCTCCTGATCTCGACACACGAGATCCGATGTCTTCTTCACGAGCGAGGCACGCCGAAGTAGACGGAGTTTCATGAGCAAACCATCGAACAGCATAACGACGACGTTGCGGCGATGGAGAACCTCTCTAGAGAATCCATGGTGGACGGCCATGAGAGGGAGAGGAAGAGTAGACGTGTAGAGAGAAAGAGAGAGAGAGAGAGAGAGAGAGAGAGAGAGATGTATGCTTCTCAAGCATTGTGTGTGTAAAGAAGAGCAATGGGGTGCCTCTTCTTTTATAGGGTTTTGGGATCCATGGATCTCAATCCATAGGATATATAAAATCAATAAATGAGATTGATTTATGTCAATCCAATGGTCAAGATTGTTGTTGGTAAAAGCCAACAAATTTAGATTAAAATATATTTGACAAAATCAAATATAAATCAATCCTAAAATTACATCAATAAATAAGGAGAGAATATACATGGAGATTTCATCTCCATGTACATTCAAGAGGGGACGGCCACCCATTCCATATAGGAATTGGGTGCCGCCCACCTCTTTCCATATGGGGGCAATCTCATGAAAATCCATGAGATTGCATGCCTGCTTGATTTTCTCCATTATTTATTTCAAAAAACTTTTTGTTGGGGTTTTATTCATCAAAAATAATTCACAATTATATTTGGGAATATTGCAATTTTGACATTGGAAAATTGTGAATCACATTCACAATCCAAAACAACAAATAATTTACATTATCAAATAATTACACAATGTGTATCCAATACACATAATAATTAATTAACAAATATAAATTATAATTAGCTCTCTCTAATACATTATAAATCACATTTATAATATATTATGAATAATTGGATATTACTATCCACATTATTCTTATCCATAATAATTAAATCACATTTAATTATATTAGACAACTTATTCTCATGTGCTTAAATAATATGAATCACATTCACATTATTTACATATTTGATAATCAAATCACATTTAATTATCTAAGATAACTCTCCTTATAATATGAATCAAATTCATATTATTCATTATAATTAAATCACATTTAATTATCCATTTTCTCAATGCTCGGATACATATATCAACAATAGAATTATCCATGAACTCTTTCAAGGATAATGCACTTTCTCTACGAATACTTGGAGATAAGGATAAGGCGATTGTATTGTTCCACATATAGTGACATGGATATTGAGATCATATCTCAAATCCAGATCGTGGGCCTCCCATAGATGCTTGATTAAATCAAGACCGCAAATCTAATCTTCTCATTGCATCTGAATCACATTCAGATCAATGTCCAACATTTGGACTAAGATCAGATTACTTCTCTACTGAGAGGAGTCACTAAATTCCAGACCTGTTTCATCACTCCGTAGGAATGGAAGCGTCTAGGTTATACAATCGTTTATGATCACATCACCCTCAGATATTCCCAATACCTGTACATCCTGCATACTGGAAGACTCAGAATAAACCAAAAGTATTAGATCAACTTTACACTGTCTACTTCAGGGTTCTATCAGTAAGTTTCTCATTTGATAATTGGGAGTCAGTATTCATATACTTTCCAAAAGTATATCATACCTAGGTCTTGATCATATATTTTCCAAAAGTATATATCAAACCTACATATTCAGTCAAGCTTCCAAAGCAAGACGACCATGCGCATGGAATTTGATTCTTCCCAATATCTCATGAGTGAGCTCACGTCTTCCCCCTTTGAGAGATCGTATTACTCATATGCCCTTATATGCACACCAGCATGTCGGTGTATAGAATTTGGTTAGGTCATCAACCTATTGGTCTGCCAAATGTACATACTCAAACATATAGTAACACATCTGTCTCCAGTCAGAGGATGTGTGCCAGTATCGTGACAGCATACGATATAGGACTTTGGTTATCTCGATCTCGTTAAGTCAACTCTTTGACCTAATTAATGTGACACCTCCGAATCTCTATTCCTATGCAGAGGACATGCAACAAGAGGTCGATCAGATATCAGCCTAAATGAGAAAGGATTGCCATCTCCTACTCAGGCTCAAATCATCTCTTAACAATCATTTGACGGTGCTTGATGATTCCTCAATCTAACCCTTTAGATATTCATCCAAACACCAGCCTCTATGATTCAATAGTTGAATCAACAGCTGTATGATCATCAAAATGGCCATGGTACATAACCCTAATTTTACTAAGAGACCTATTATGCAAATTATTCATTCTTCATTTCAGATCAGGGAATGATATTCGCAATAACATTTATTGCATAATGGCTCGTCGTGGGCTCGCATGTCCAACACAGAGACCTAATTGAAAGAAAAAACTATTTTATTTGTAATTAGGTCACCACATAGGGATTTGCAAATAACTATAAAATTGGTTGTGCATTGGAATTTCTGGAAGTGTGTGAGGTTTCTTTGCAATTTTTCCACCATTTCATAATGGGTAGCTGAGATTAGACTCGATGGCACGATCTGGACCCTTGGTTGTGGACGTGTGTCAATAGCCTGTACACCTAGGCGGGAAGAATTGTTCTTCCCCAATTAGAAGAACTTGGTGGCAGTGACTTGATTTCTAGAAACGGTGGCTTTGGCAGCGGCTCACAAAGGGCGGATGGAGCTCTAGCAGGGCCAGAAGGGGGCTCCTTCCTCTTCAAGCTCCCCTACGAAGGAAGGCACAAAGAAGATGATGAAGTCGATGTTGTGCTAGGATTTCAGACTGAAGGTGCTTTGGCTCTGGAGCTTGGTTGCAAATGTTTGTCGTTGAAAATTTACCTCAATTGGATCTGATGCCTTACTCCAGATGAAGAACATGATCTATAAAGTATGATGGAATGGATCAATTCGAATGAATCGACCTGAAGATGTTATGCAATTCTTGAGACACATAGAAGAATATCTGAAAAGGGATTTCAGATCAAATTTCAAGAGGATTTGTATCAAATTGGAACTGGGTCTTGGATGGAATAAGTAGGTGGATCATTAACCTATATAAATTAAGGATTATTAGTCCTAATTAGGCTCTAAAATCGAGAAAAAGGGATGAAAAAATTCACATGTGGCTGGAGGTTGCATGAACCTCCTATCCTCACTTAAGAACCGATGATGTTCGTGCATGTACGATGGCCAAAGGGCGACGATACAAGGCCAAGGAGAACTTGGAACCACTCCCTTGATGGTTTGCCTTCCACATTGTTTGGCCACCTGGGTGCTGTCACCACTATGGATAACGAAACGAAGCTTGGAAGTGGTGGGTTCAGGCTGATTGATATGGGAGATGGATGATTTGGTTTGAAGTGATGATGCTCATGGAATTAAATAGAGAAGAGGGCGATGGATAGGAGAAGATCCAAGGGTTGTTGTGTGTTGTTCGTTTGATGAAGAGAATGGAATGTCTAGATTATAGGTTGGACATGAATCGAAGAGGTAATAAATTAGAGAAGAAAGGAGGCAGCAACAAAAAACGACCTCCTTCTTGAGGTTGAAGGAGAGTTGTGCGTGCCAACACCACATAAATCAAGGAATTAGTACACTATAAATTATATAGTAAATATTATATAACATTATTTTAAATAAGTATAAAAACGAAAAATGTTAATAATTAAATAATCTAAATTATAATTATTTCACATAAATAAATAATATTTATTTTAGTGTAAACAAATACAACATTGATAAATATATATACTGACGAGTATGGAAAGAATGTGCATATATATAGGAAGGCAACGATAATTGGGATGGCATTACATTGGTATTGACCTAACATGGGAATTAAATTAACTCAACATGTCAAGTTGGTAATGAGTTACCTTGGTCTTGGTCCGGATTATCACACTGCATTTGAGACTACTTTGCCTAGAGAAATTTCTTTTCAAATGTATTCCATGAAAGAATAGATATTTCGTCTATCTAAGATACCTAGATTTTTCACGTTGGATATTACATTTAGCAATAAGATCCTTAACAATTGCTCTTTAATTTTATTTTTTGTTATTAATATGTCAAACTTTAGGCTAATAATATTTGGAATACGTGAAGAAAGCTTAGAAATTAACTTTTTTTGGTTATATAATAGTGTATGTACGTAATTCTAAGGATATAATCTAGTGACACATAAATTATCATATGATGTATCATAGTTTAACATTTTAAACTTTTTCGAAAGAGAAATACAAAAGAGGATATTAAATTCATTCACATTAGTATTGTTTATATTTGGAAATATGAATCTAAGTATTACTTGGTCATAACTTGCTTGAATACTATATGCATGGTTATCGTAAGCAAGAAATTCGATGGTAGTTGATGAGTACGTTATGTCCTTTATTACTAAGTAGAATTAAAAATCATTTTCAATAGATATTTTATATGATTCATAGGGCTTACACTAGAGTGAGCCCGATTGATTATTGTGCTACGACCAATTGATCTTGAGTATCAGTGTTTGATAACTTGATTATTAGAAACAACATTCGTATCCAAGTTTTATTACATTTGTGTAAAGTTTAACATGTATGTGGGGACAAAAAGTAAATACTACAAGGTGCGTGCATATCCTTATAGTTCGGTTGAGCCAACAGTGAGTCCACCCCACTCGAGGGGCACCACAGAGTGAGGTGGTGGTAGGTACTCTGGAGAGTTTGGGTGGAAGCACGTGTGCATCGCACATTATTGATCAATATTTATGGCCATTGGTTTTGGGGCGAGTGAGACTCCCCCAACAAACTCGGTTGACAGAGTTGCAGTTCCCTAGGTTATATACCCCATGTCCCGAGAGTTAAAATACTACCTGATAGACTAGCTGACGGATCACGCTTGCGCACATGCTTTAATTTGCACTCTGAATGAAGCGGTGTAGGTTTCATTCCTAGTATCGACTTTCTCCTTTGACAGGTGAGTCCATAATTAATTAATTAATTAAAGATATGGATAAGGAATCGAAGGAAGCGGATTAATTATGTAAGGTGTCACAAAATTTGTTCGAGGCCTGGAACATATTTAGAGGTACCCTACTTTAGTTCTGTAGAATACATTTTTTATTTTATATGTTTCATTATTGCACTTTGCCTTGCCTACATACAATCATTTATTTATAATTTATTATTATATCTGTAGTGGGTCATTTGACTGACAAGTTACCTATCCTTGAAATCCAACAGGGAATCTTGAGTAGGAGACTGAGGCTAGAGTATTTGGCAGTGTAGTTGAGAACCATTTCTGAGGTTGTTACCTAGTTGAGAAATATATTTTTGTTCTCTCATTTTTCACTATTGATGATGTAATAACAAGAATTTGGATTATTCTCGGTATCATTTTGTAGACATTTTCTATCTAAATGGATTTTTTTCTTTTTACCGTTTTTATTTTTGTATGAAAGATTTATCATGAAGGTTATTTATAATTGTTGTTGGGTTACTTTGTGAATGGGTATTGAGATACACTCCGTCAAGTTGGGGCATTACATTTGGTATCAGAGTCCAATTTCCCCATCAGTTGTAGACAACTAAATGATTACAAAGATGCATTCATACATTAGACAAGTAGTCTCCTGACTCATGTTTGAAAAAAAGGGGGAGGTCTTAGTCCACTAATGTTTGTTAACACTTGATATGGTTACTAATAACCTTTACCCTATTGATGAATCTCCATTTCAATACCTTTATTCTTTCGTTTTGGCCTTTAAACCCTAGCTAAATGCATGTATATAACATTATTTTGCATAAATTAACATTCATTATTTATTGTATAAATACTGTATAAAATACATTATTTAAAGCCAAAATAAAAGAATAAAGAAAAAAAGAAAAAATAAATAAAATGCCAAAGGTAGTTTATGACTCTAAACCCCGAAACCTAGGCATCTTGATAACTAGATCGACAAGGAATAAAGTTGGGGGAGATAAGTATCAAATACAAAATAAAAACCCAAACTTTTATTCCCCAATATTGCACTTTTGGGACCTATTTTATTCTTTATTATTTACACCTCAAATAAAGAAATTTTGTACATGAAAGTTGTAGATAAGAATACATAAAAATATATATATTTGATTTTACACAAAAATAATGCAAAGTGTACATTTTATACTCAGAATATAAAGCCAAACCCAAACTTCCCAAACCCCTATCCTCTCCAAATGAACTCAAAATGCATTTCACTTTAATTGTATATAACTTTTAATAAGTTGTTTAATGAAGGTGGTTTTACTTAATTTGGAGTTAAGATGCAAAAGTTAGGTTTTGGACACTTGTTGTACTATATAGCTAAATAAAATATTCATTTTATTTATTTTTTATAATTTTTATGCTTTTATATTTTTATAAATTTGTAAAATATTATTTATAATAGATTATATATTTAGAATAGAATATATAACATATATGTGTATATATATACCTTATATGTATATCCTACCTATATCTATATATATCTTATATATTAACTATCTTATTATCATTATTAAATTACATCTATACATACATTTATTATTAATTTAAATAACTAATAAATAAATAAATAATAATAAATCGCATAAAAGACTTAAAGATAAGTATGTACATGATACACAATGATTAGCAATAATCATAGGCTTCCTAGTTAGCTCTCTGTGGTTCAACCTCCATATGCTTACATGCTATACATTTTGTCTGTAGAGTATAATAAATTATGCCTCACATTTTTGGGTGTTCATTGCTTATTGTTATATTGTGGGTACTTGTTAATCAGTCTAGGCATTCCCTTGCGGGTCACCTCAATGACAACTCATCCTCGTACTCCGTGAGGATACATTTTAGACTTGCTTGAGGAATCCATGTCCATCAGATGCACGCATCTCATCCACGTGCCCGTAAGTGCATCCATCGTTGGATTGGACTTGAGAGACGGGAGGTCTCTTCGTTTAGAGATGCACGATTGCAAATGCGCTTCAAGAGGTAATTATATAACTAGTTTGTGATCTTGATGAAATGATATGAGAATTATCCTCATATCATGTGATTTCATCTAATTAAAATTTTTAATTTTTGTTGTCCCAAGGAACTAGTATGACTAGTCACTCTTAATCGTATGTGATACGATCTTCACACTTCTATGATATGTTAAGGCATAAACCATAGCCTTCACAATGTGTAGGATCTTATGCCTTAACTCGCGACCTACACCATCTTGGAGCTTCATCGATGGGTAGTAGATTTTGGCTGGTTTCGTGAAGGTGTTTGCGTGATTGGTGGTTTACATCATATGCTAGACTTAGTCAAGTGAGAGGATGAGCATATTAAGAGTAAAGTGTGGGGTTTATTTGCACACAATAAAGTAATATAATTCATGATTTCAATCAAGGACAGCTAGTGGATGTGTTGGGAACTTTATTAGGATGTTGTACTCCATTGCATGCCAATGGAGGCACCCAACCCCAAGTATCTAAGGCCTTAGATTTATTGTGTGAGGTACCACATGAACCAAGATCACATACTATGCACGATGATGGTGTCACAAGGAGTAAGTCCTAGTGGAATGAAAATATCATATAAATGAAATTATGTTTTTAGACCACTTTATAAATGTTTGTATGCATGTTGTATGCTTAGAGAAGTTAGCATACCAGAGAGTGAGATGCAACTCTCATGGTCCCTATGAGTTCTAGATGGACTGATAGTTCCAGTTCCACAGGTATTGTCAGTGTGTTCTGTGAACCTATCAGTTGAACGTAGTGCTACGAGTTCTGTCGGTATGTTTCACATCCCTAGTATGGCACTTACCAAATATTCTTGCTTTGTCATAAGGGTGTACCCAGTGCAGTCCTTTTAGGCCACGGTGTACTAGTTCCTGGATATTCCCCTCATGGCAAGTAAGCTAGGGGAAATGAGTCAAAGTTGATAGTTGGGATTTGTTTGCTTGGGTTGGTTATTCCAGTGCACAATATATGACTATTGAGATAATATCATTATGATTTTTGAACTCAACAAATAAATGATGAAGGATGCTTTGAATAGTATCGTGGTTTGTAGATACATGTTTGATTAACTGTCATGTAGCTAAATGTGTAACTGACGAGCTCATATATGTATGATAATATAAATGCTTTAGAGTGCAAGAGTAAAATGCATGCAACTTACAATAATAATTACATATGATTTGGGATAGTGAACAACAATTCCAAGGATAATAATGGAACATGAGCATCCCTCTCTTTAGACTTTTACATTTCTATTAGTGTAGTTATTGTTATCATGTTTTAGATGTATTGGGCTTTTTGCTGATACATACTTCTTTGTAAACCCATCCAGGTTTGCATGTTGTTGATTAACAATAGTGACTTGAGCTTCCGTAGTTTGTACCAGACTCAGGGTATAATTTCACTTGTAAAATTGGTAGTACTTTTATAGCTTTTGCACTTTAAGTTTTTAATCATGTAAAAATATATTGTAGACTCTATTGAAATTTTATAACATTTTGGGAACTATGAATATATAAATATTATTGGAGCATTGTAGTCCTTACTTTTCGTACTTTACATTTTGAATGTTAATTATGACGTATGAATGTGGTTATTGCTGAGTATCTAGATCCTAGGGAGTTAGGTCCAATGCTCTCCCCACATAGAGGGACGTCACATAAAACTTCGGATATACCGAAGTCCTTCAGTATGAATAGTGAATGAGTATTGGAAATACTCAGGGTTAAATCTATCTTAATAGATCATCTAACATGACACTTCCATTCAGAGGGAATAATGAAACTGTATGGATTTTAGTGACTCTGATTCTTAGCTTAATGATTTGAGAATTAATTGGATTAAGTCTCATCTCATTTGAATCCAATGAGCAGTTTCATTTTTTATTTCAATGTTCGAATGTTGAAAAGTGAAATGGTGATGGACATGGAAATAAAAACATTCCTTGGGCATATTTCTAAACTCCAAATGATTTGAACTTTGATTAGAAATGGTCAAGAAAGTTGGATTCAACTCATTGATACTTACTCCAACTTACATAGAATGTGATGCATTTCATTGAGTAAACTTAGCGTGTGAATCGTTTAAGTCAAGTTCAAATATAGGAGTGTATTACGTTTCACCAAAAGTGGTATAAATCCTAAAATTGGATATTTATCTAAATTTCATGTCACTATATATATAATATGATCTCCCTGATATTATTTCCAAGTATCTCCATTTGTATCTCACACGTCCTAATTGGAAACTCGTACTGTGTGATGTAAATATTGAGAAAATAATTGTTATTATCATCATGTTCAATTCTTTATAAGGGTATTTTTATGAATATGATTCACAAGTATAATCTATTAATTAATGTGAATAATAATTCATAATAATTAATATTTATATGAATATGATTCATATAATCATTTCAAGTCACATATGTGAATATGATCCACATTGAAATTTAAATGTAATTTGGATTTACATTTTTGTTTGGATTTATTAATATGATTCATATGCTATGAGGGTTTTCTCATAAAATAACCAATTATGAATATTAGATTAGCATGATAATAACCAAGCAACAAACTTCAATAAATTTTGGAACAAGCTGGACATCCATGCTTGGAGAAGCATGGGACGTCCACCATGAGAGACCTAATTGGATTAGGATCTCCAATTTGTTGTTGATTTTTTTGCTTTATTTAATTGGTAATTAAAAGGAGATAACTCAAGTCCTAATTATTATTGAATAAAGACTAAATCATATCCCTTAATCCTCAATCGTATGTACCACATGGTGGACGTCTACTATGAGGAGAAGGATCCTCATAGACGCCCACCATAGCTATAAAAGAGAAGGCTATGCCTCTCTTTCAAAGCAGGCATGTTTTTCCTAATAATTCTTTTACCTTGAGAATTGAAGAAAAGAGTAGTCTTGAGAAAATACTTATCATACATGTCTACTCCTCTTTGTCCTATACATTCACATTGTTAAGCCTCTACTCTTCTCTACATTGGCATGGCCTTGAGGAGGAGAAGATCGGCTCTTTCTCCATGCTCCTCATGCATGAAGAAGGATTGATTTTGAATGATGAAAGCATGTGCTTGAACATCCTTGCATGGACAAGATCAAGAAGTTGACATTGAAGTTTGTATGAAGTTATGTGACTCATCATCGTGCCCACGAGAGAAGCAAGCACAAGTCAAACTTGATTCGGTAGGCCTCTTGCTTTAGAGACTCACGCATCAAGAGATTTCCCTGATCTCTCTCTTATATTCATTAGAATATAAGAAACCACTTTAGGAAAATTTTTCCCTAAATTAATGGTTTTGCAAAGTACATATTCATTGTGTTGAAATTGCTTATTCATGTGATGAACAATCAAAGTTTTTGCAAATAATTTGCTATTTTTATGCATTTCTATGATGTGAAGTTTTATTTACATCTATTCAAGACAAGTCATATTCCCAAAATAATCCAAACGCATATGGTGCTTCTGCAGCCATTCCATGCCCACAACCATATCAAAACCCTGTAAATTGATAAATAATAGAAACATGGGAATCACATGTCCACCTATCTAATTTCACGTCCTCTACTACATGTCATATGATAAACCATTGGCTCCACATACCCATAATGTAATATGTAGACAGAACACTCATCATCGATTTGTCTCGCATGGGCATTAAATGATATGCAATGAATAAGTGTGTGGCACCATAATCAAATAAAACATGAAGTGAAAGACGATGTAATGAAATTATACCTCTAATCCTTTACTCATTGTTTTGAGTAGAACTCATCATAGACTTCATCAATAATCTCCCATGTCATTGGCTGGGTTAGGTGCTCCTTGTGGCATACCATCAACGCTCGATGTAGCCAGCCAACGAATAATATGTGAAAGTCAACAAGTATCATGTGATTCATGAATCATCCATAGCACCTTGGACACGTGGTCCATCCACAACTCTGCCTCATCTGGTGTAGAGGTGTGGAAATGCAGCACTTGAGGTCTCGTAAGTAGTGTATGTCTCTCATGATTCTATAAAGAATCCATGTCCTCAACCCCTCCCCAACTCCAAAGACACTTACTGGTGGATACTATCCTCCTCAAGAGAGGGATGGTACGATGAGTCATGATACTATCGAGGCCTCTACTCTATAGCCTCCTAGCAGCATGGTATACAAAGTATATCTAAATTAGCAACGCCTACTATTGTGCCCCATAGGCACTACTCGAGTCAGCATGGTTCTTTTAAAGTAAACCATGACATTAATACTCGTTTACATAATTAGAGAGACATGGACATGGTATATTACTTATACAATTCTCCTTGGATTCGTTCATGTATTCCAAATACCAATGAGAATCTAATGTTCATGAGAAGGATGGAGTATATGGGCTCTGATCTCAAATTATCACAACCACTTTTGGACCACAATACTCATTAACCAACTTACAAACATGAAATTCACATTCGAAACATGACATGCAAATAAGTTGGATAATAAGTAAAAGGAAGTAAATATGTTGCATTCACTTTCTCATTTATATATTATATATAACAACCACCATGTCTGCAGACACAAATATGCCATCAAATATAACAAAATGCATATACTGTTACTGTCTCTTACGAGTAAACAAAAGTCCGACGGAAGTAGAAACTGTAAAAGTAAAACTATTAACATATGACACACACCCTATACGGTGCAGTTGAGGACAGAAAGCTCTTTAACAACAAAACTGCTCAATACGACGGTAGTGGGTCTTGTGAATATGTTGTATCGCACAGAAGAGGAGTATGTTACCTTACAAGACAAATGATCTCTAAACTCTCCAAAGGTTGGAACATAGAGGTTGGTGTACGTTTGAATATCTAAAGAGTTTGACTGGGGACTTAACCACACTGTCAAGTGTCTATCAAGAAAGGATCTCCAGCAGAGAAGGAGATGGCAATCCTTACTCCAAAGGTTGAAATCTAATGAACCTTTTGATGTAGGTCCTCTGAATAGGAATAGAGATTTGGAGGTATTGTATGAGTTAGGTCACAGAGTTAATTTAACGAGATCGAGATAATTAAGACATATGTCGTATGTTGTCACATATAGGCATGCATCCTCTGACTGGAGACATATGTATTGCTATATTTCTATGTATGTACGTTATGCAGACCATTAGGTTGATGACCTAATCAAGGTCTATACACTGATGAACTGTGTGCATACAAGGGCATATGAGTAGTACAATCTCTCAAAGGGATCATACAAGTTCACTACTGAACTAGAAGACATGAGCTCACTCATGAGATATTGGGATAAACCAAAATCCAACTCTAGTCATCTTGTTTTGGAAACAAGACAAGATTTGAACGTATGATATATGCTTTTGAAAAGAATATGATCAATACCTACTCCCAATGATCGAATGAGAAACTTAATGATAAAACCCTGAAGGAGACAGTTCAAAGAAGATCAGAATTTTAGGTTTATTCAAGTATTGACTAGATCAACTAGGAATAAAGTAGTGGTAGATAGGGAGAAATAATGTAAAAAAACATTAGAAATTCTAAGTACAACATAATGTGTAAATGGCCCAAATTTATACTATGTTATTTATCATCTTAAACATCCCAAATAATAATGTATTTAAACAAAACATATACATAATGATGTATAGAAAATAACAAAATCATTGGCAGAAACAAATCATGCACAAGTCAATAAGTACATTCAGTTGAAAAAGCCGCAAACGGAACTTCATTAATCAATATCTTATCCATATGGACTCAAAATTAATCAAATTGATCTCCATTGTAATTCAAATTAAATTATCTATAAAAGAAGGTGTTTTCATTATAATTGGAGTCAAGATGCAAAAACATATTAATTAGGGTACTATAGTACTTGTACATCTGTATATAAAGCCAATATATTTTACTCTTTGCATTTTTAGTCTCTTTATATTTTTAAATATTTGTACAAATTATAAAACATCCATAAATGAAACAAATAAAATTAAAATCACTCAAAAAATACCAAAAATAATTAATAAACCCTTAATATATATATGTATAATGTACCTATGTTGTAATTGTATATATTTATTTGTACATTTAAATAAATCATAAAAATCCAATACAAATAGGTATAAAAATATATAAATAACTATTATGCATAAAAGAATAAAGTAAAAATATAGATACATAAAATATAGGTATAAATACCTATAAATTGAGTATGTAAATACTATACACTATTAAATAAGTTGATATCAATAAATAAAAATAGCCAAAAAAGTTCAGTAAATAAGAAACAACTTTTATATTTTGTGTCTTTTTTTAAAAAAAAATCATTTTCTATTTTATTTTCTCATTATTTCTATTTTTAGCTCTATTTTCTCCTTTCAAGGTAGGGCGTAGACCAATCAGAGTGCGGGAAGTCCATGTCAAACCTTCCTCCCCCATCCAAGAACCCCATTTAGACCAGTCTGATGTTGTCTTCTTCCATTTCTTTATACAAATACAAGCCTCATCTCTCCTTGATTCCTTCATGAAATCTGTTGATTGGTTGACCCTGGCATGTCCCTCCAATCGCGTTCATCTCCATCGATTCTTACAAAACCCTAAGTCAAAGATGATTGATCGTCATTATGCAATATAACATCTTCCTCACCTCTAACGAACCCTAATATCCTTTTAAGAGCTGTAACCCCTTGGAATCATAGCTGGAGTGTGCACCTTAGTGACGGGAGGGTGTCCTCGAGGTTTTGAGGCAAGGAGAAGGTGATCGGAGGTCGATTTAACCCATCATCGGAGCTCCTCCATTGTTGTAGTTCCCAGGTCATTCCGACCAGGTAAGCCTTTTATCTTTAGTGTTTTAGTTTCTTTTTTAGTTCCTTAGCATAGGCTTGCATTTTTATTTCATTTGATTGCACTTTGTTTTCATTAAAAATAAAAAAAAATAGTTCATCGAAGCTCTAGGCTCTGACTTTTGTCCACTGTGACTCCTCCCTGTTCCGATGCATCTGATCACCTCACAATATTCCATGTTCGCTTCTCCATCTCCCCATACCATTAGACCACCTCGTCCTTGCACAAGATGAGAGATAATATCTCGTCCTCCGCCTATCGCTAGAGATCATCCGCCACTTTTTGCATAATACTCAGGTCGAGGAGCTTCATCCTCGAGGCCTGAGACTTATTGTGCAAAAATCGAACATCAAGGATTTTGGGGTGATTTTGGCCCAAGAGACCAAGTCCTAGGTGTTCTGAACAAGAACGAGCTCCAGGCCTCGATCAACGGGACCTAGACACATATGAGATCTCCAATAGTTATGGAGCTCCTCCAGGACGTCGATGAGCCACTTCTAAGCTCGATCCACCGACAAAGTTTCTAGAATAGAAGAGAAGGAGCCCATGGTGCCCAGTTTTTCCCTATTCTTCGTGAAGAGAGGGACCGTTCGATTGAAGGAGGCTCTCTAGTTTTGATCTCAACCATCAGATCTCGTGAAGCCTCATCCATCAGATCAATACCCGATCTAATCCCAGTTGTTGGATCTGAGTGAAGCAGTGCACAACATCAAATGTTGATCAACTTAAGTGGATGAGCTGCGGTCGTTGGATCAATAGCCATACGCGCACCACACACGCACTGAAGGGGTATTTTTCAACCCTCATCCCTCCTTTTTATTTGTTTTATTTTGTACTACAACTTTCATCTATAATGTAAGAACTTTAGGTTAATTTACACTTGGACCCTTAATGTTTCTTTTATTCACATTTTAGCCCATTAGTTCACCTCACATTTTGCTCCATGTGAGGCGCCTTTTGGGCTTTTTGGGGTATACCCTATACTTTCTGGATTTGTTATCAAGTGAAAAAGAAAATCATGTATTTGCATTTTAATCATTGACAGGTACATGTATAGCATGTGTTTTGTTGGATATATTGCGTATATGGCCCTGGATTTTGTTTACGTGTTCTAAAATGCATGAAATGTTTACATTAACTACAAATAGGCCCTTGTGTTTTTTATTTCGTGTGTTTTATGTTTATTTATTTCTTCTGTTTGTCTAAAAATTGTAGGAAAAATACATTAAGTGCATGTTTTCCTATCAATAAAATACAAAAATATGTTCACTTTCCTTGTTAAGAATTTAAAAAATAAAAAAAAATAAAATATCTCTGCAAACATTCCAAAAACATATTAGCTATGTTTCAGTGTATTTTAACACATATCCAAAAATCACAAAAAAAATATAAAATACAAACCCTAAATACTAGAAAACACTAAAAATCTCATAAAAATTATAACCTATTCTTGAAAATCTAAAAAATAAAGTTTCATGTTTCAGAATTTTCTTTATTACATATAGTTTCCATTAAAAATAGTTTAGGGTTAATTTTGACTGATATCTATTTTTATAACCCAAACAAGCTTGTGAATTTAATATATTCGTTGTTTTGTGTATTTTTAACTTAAACATAAAAAACTAGAAAAATACTCCAAAAATTATCAAAAATAGAGAAAACTATTGAAACCCAAAAATATTTTCTTTATTTGTTTTAACTTTATTTGACTTATTAAAAAATTCAAAATATAGATATTATCTATATCTATATTATTAATTATCTTATTTAAATAAAAAATATATTAAACATTTGCAAAATTAAAAACATATAAAAATAAATAACATTTAAAAACCATCAAATTTGCATATAATTTAAAACCCACAACAATATTAAAAATAAAAAAGCGTAAAAATTAGTAAAAGCAAAAGCCTAAAAAATATTATTAATTAGCAATAATTAATAATATTTGCTTCTACATTATTTGCTTCCCTGTGTTCAAGACTCTTCTCTACTTACACCTATAAACATTTTGAAAAGTTATAATAAATTTTAACTCTCTCTCTCTCTCACACGCACAAACTTGATTGATTCATCTAGATTGTGGGTTGATAGTTGTTTGATGATTACTCAGTCATCATAGCAATTACTGTTCCAACCTTGTTAAGAGCACTAGACCAGGGAATTCAATTAATCAAATAGCATCATTGCCGGGATGCAATGTTAGGGTAGATTTTTGGGATTATTTCTATTTACATTGTCTTTATTTTCATTTTTAACCCTTATTTTCTATTATTTCTTTTGTATAAGAATGTTCTGACCATCTCATTGTTTGAATTTCTACAAGGGCACGTGGATCGAGGGAGAACTTCTTAGGAAGACCAAGGCACCTGAGTGACATGGAGGTCGTCATTCAAACTAAGCCAATAGGATAGAGCAACAAAGGAGAACCAAGAGCTGTGAGGAACATCCACTTTATTTCCTAGATTGGATTAGTTGTATTTTATTTTTATGAGAGAGAGATATTTGACACTTAATTTCTAATCATTAGACTCTCTGAACACTTAGCTTTTTACGGGTCCATTTCACCAATTGTCTGTTCATTTGGAGGACCCAATCGGCTTTTCAGTGATTCATCGCATTCTTCTTTATTCCTTCCAATTTCCCCTTTGTTTCACTTTATTTTTCGTAGTTTGACAACTTTTTACTTTTTACCTATAATGAGTGATTGTACCCCTTCTAAGCATTCATTTATAAATTTTGATTCCCATGAACACTTTTTTAATGATGTAAATATTCCATTTCTCAATCTAATGAAAACAATAAAATAAATACAAAAATTTGAAAACAGATTTGTCTGATCTTGGAATAATTCAAATCCTGCAAATATATTTTTAGGAATGCGATTATTGAAAGACATGAAATACATGCCTAGTGTGAAGAAAGGATTGAAAGAGGCATGCACATCAAAGCGTCAACGCCACAACAATAGATACAACATAGCAGAAAAGCGCATTCTAACCATGGCCACAGTGAATGCAATCAGCAATCGCCCAACCAAAAAGAAAGACATGGGAGCACCTTTGATCAGATGTGAGATCTTTGAACAAAATTTTGAGCGCACTCTTCATAATAGCGACTCTTCGATAAACCTCATGCCCACTTCCCTCCTCCTCAAGGAATTCAGGTTGGGTCCACTGAAACCAATCATAATGATCCACTAGTTTGTTGATCGATCCATTAAGCGACCCCGAGGTATATTGGAGGATGTTATTGTAACAGTGCAAGGCATGAAATTTATAGTGGACTTCATTGTCCTGGACAGGGAATCCTATACACCATTACTTCATACCCCTATCATACTTGGTCGATCATTCCTTTGAACAATTGAAGCGACAGTTGATTTCATGTCTAGAAAGATTACCTTTTACTCTAGTAGTGATAAGGTTACCAAGGAGATGCTCGAAGAACCCAAAGCAATAGATAGCGCGTCTGAGAGAAGGGAACCAGTTACACTGCATGCATATGACTGTGACATCATTGAAGATACCAGAGATCCAAGTTTTTTCCTTGAATAACACTGAGACCAAAGAATTCCTTTTTCCGGCTGAAGACTTGGAAAGCACAGTCGAACAATGCTCCTTTGCCGATGAGGAGATATATGCAGATGAGCTGATAAAATTGTTTAAAAAAGAACTATCACAAACCAAACAAGAGGAAACAATTGCATATTTATTTAGTATTTTGTTATCTGAGATAAGAGTGGCCGAGGTGGACGACAAATTATTAGCAAAACATGCACCTACCACTAGCCTAGTGTCAGAAGTTTTTGGAAAGCTGACTCATAATCTACCAGAAAAAAACCGCTTCTAGAAAATCTTAAGTATGCCTTCCTTAGAGAATGACAACAAGCTGTCCTGTGAGTTTCGGCACCTGATGAATCCTAATCTCTGGGAAGTTGTCATGAAAGATATCATGAATTGGTATGAGGTTGGCTTTATTTATCCCATTTTCGACACTAAATGGGTGAGCCCATTGCACGTAGTCTCGAAGAAATCTGGAATCACAGTGGTTACAAATGACCAAGGAGACGAGATCTCGACCCGAGTACCTTCGTCATGGTGTGTTTGTGTAGATTATCGATTCCTAGACTCAACGACCAATAAGGATCACTTCCCTCTACCCTTTATTTATCAAGTTCTAGAAAGATTGGTAGGGAAGGAGTTCTTTGGTTTCTTGGATGGGTACTCTTGGTACAACCACGTGGTGATCGCTCCTGAAGATCAAGAGAAGACTACATTTACTTTTCTGTTTGGCACATATTCCTTTAAGCGGATGCCCTTTGAATTGTGTAATGAACCCACTAGATTCCAAAGGTATATAGCTTCCCATGGTAGGTAGTTTTCTGGAGGTTTTTATGGATGATTTCTCAGCCTATGGTGACATTTTTGGAGTTTGTCTTTTACATCTAGTCGAGTACTAAAGAGATGTTATGAAGTGAATTTAGTACTTTCTTGGGAGAAGAGTCACTTTATGGTGACCAAAGGGATTTTGTTGGGTCATCTCATCTCCAAACGAGGTATGGAGGTCATGTCATCTCTAAACGAGATACTTATACCCATCATAATATTGCTAATGATAGCTACACAACTTGATTATAATATCTGAAAGATGGAAGTCAATATTGCATTCCTCAATTAATATCTCAACAAGGATATTCATATGAAGTAGACCCATGACTTCATTACCGAGGAAGGCAAGATGTGCAAGCTAAATTACTCCATCTACAGACTCAAATAAACTTTTCGTAGTTAGAACATCAAATTTGATGAAATTATAAAGGTTGTGATTTCAGACAGAATCTTGATGAACCGTGTGAAGCTTAGTGGGAGTGTCATTGTTTTCATCATGCTAAATGTAGATACAATCATAATCATTTGAAAAGTATAAAGATAATAACAAGTGTTTTATAATTTGGTTGTTCCATACCTTGAGATAAAAGATCTCAAGGATACTTCTTAGATCTTAATTCTAAAGTTGTTCGGAAGCAAAGAGAAGAGGGCATTGGGACAATCACATAAGTGATACATCTTGGACATATTCCACTTCAGAAAATTCCAAGGAAGGATTCTCTCTTAAGATATGGAAGTGACCTATCTGAAGCGGTAGCATCTCAAAATGTTGATGACATGTATATTAAAATTGCTTGCCTTTGTGCATCAATTACTCGAAGCCCGATGTATGCTAGATGTGTACAAAAACTAGATGTCTGCCATGCAGTGGGAGTGGTAAATTGTTACCAATCCTATTATGGAGATAAAACACTTAATAGCAGTAATAATAAACATCTTCAAGGACACAAGACTTTATAAATAGTGATATCAAAGTCTTATCTTTAGGAACTTAAGACTATGTAGACAGTGGTCTAAAAGTCTTACCTACATATACCTTAAAAGACTGAAGACTATATCTTAGTCTAAGAAGATAGAGATTTCCAGGCATAAGGGTATTTTGATACGGATAATAGAAATTCCTTACTAGTTATAATAATAATTGTTGAGTTGTATTGTCAAAGGCACTGTGACTACTCTAGTAAGATTGAGTATCTGTTGCATAAGATGCAACATCTGCATTAGATGCCAGCACTATTACTGGAAGATATGCTAGTCTGTAAAAAGACTTGGCATAATCTCTCAGGACAGAGTTACTAGTCAGCTGATCAAGCTATTTCTCTAAATAGCTAATATTTATCACATGAGTGTGGATTTAAAGATTATCCCATTAATGGATCTTTGGGATAGTGAGAGATTGTTGGACATGTGAGCTCATTGTGAGCCATTATGCAATAAAATTTAATGCAATTCACTCCTTATTCTGAAATGAAGAATAACTAATTTGCATAATAGGTCCCTTAGTATAATTAGGGTTATGTACCATGGCCATCTTGACATCATATGGCTGTTGATCTAAAGGTTGGCTCATAGAGGCTAGTGTAGGGTTGAATATCTAAAGAGTTAGATTGAGGACTCAACCACACCATCAAGTGATTATTAAGAAAGGATCTCCAGCCTGAGAAGATGACAATTCTTACTCCAAAGGCTAACATCTAACCGACCTCTTGATGCAAGTCTTCTGCATGGGAATAGATATTCAGAGATGTTGGACGAGTTAGGTCAAAGAATTGATTTAACAAGATCGAGATAACTAAGACCTATGTCATATGCTATCATGTATAGGCACGCATCCTTTGACCAGAGACAGATACATTGCTATATGTCTAAGTATATACATAGGCATGCCATTAGGTTGATGTCCTAATCAAGGTTTATACACTGACAAGCTGGTATGCATACAAGAGCATGTGAGTATTATGATCTCTCAAAGGGATTTTATAGGTTCACTACTGAACCGGAAGACATGAGCTCACTCATGAGATATTGGGATAAACCAAATTCCAACGTCGGTCATCTTGTTTTAGAAACAAGACATGATTTGAAGGTATGTTATATGTTTTTGGAAAGCATATGATCAATACCCACTCCCAATGATCGAATGATAAACTTAACGATAAAACCCTGAAGGAGACAGCTCAAATAAGATAAGAACTTCTTGTTTATTCTAGATCTTCATTATGCAGGATGTACGGGTATTAGGAATACTCGAGGGTGATGTGATCTTAATGAATTGTTAAACCATTACACTTCCATTCCAATGGAGTAATGGACCATGTTTGTATTTTAGTGACTTCACTCAGTAGACTAGTTATCCAATCTTACTCCAAATGTTGGGCATCAGTCTAAATATGATTCAGATGCAATGAGAAGACTCGATATTTTATCTAACTTGATTAGACATCTTTGAACAGTCTTCTAGATCTTGGTATGAATACAGATCACATCATCCAAGTCACTATACATGGAATATACAGTCACCTTGTCCTAATATCCAAATATCCACAGATAAGGCGCATTATTCTTGAAAGATTTCAAGAATAATTCTATTGTTGACAATATCCGAGCATTGGAAAATTGATTAGTAAATATGATTTTAATAATGTGGATATGATGCATATTATTTAGATATATGTAGATAGGTATCTAAGATAATTAAATATGAATATAATTATCAAAAATAAGATTAATGTGGATAACACTATCCATAATAATCATAAATATTGAGAATATGATTGATAATATCATAGAGAGATTTAACTATAAATAACACTTACAATTTATTGAGTTAATATGAATTGGGTTCACATTGTACAATTAATGTGAATTGGATTCATATAATACAAGTAAATGTAAATATGATTTACGTATAATATTGGATGGATGGATATGATAATCAATGGTTTGTTTACAATTGTCACAAATAATTTGTAAATTACTTGATGATATTTTGTTGATAAATAATTCTACGAATAAAAATTTAATGTAATGAGATTACATTAGATGGAGATTGGAGAGAGAAAATCTCTCACATTCTCATGGGGACGTCCTCACATCCAAAAGGGGGAAGGAGGCTATCTCCTTTCCCCTTATATGGAAGGTGACTCTCTACTCCTCCTTTATTCATGATATTGATTTGATTTAATTGAAATTAAATTTATTAGAGAATGTCTTCAATTTATTTATTTCTTTTAAATTATTTAATTATTGTTCCAAATTGTTACAAAGAATCTAGGCCATTGGTTTCAATTAAGAGTGCATCCTAACCATCCAATTTTGTATAAAAGAAGGGCAAAACCTAGCTCTTTTCTACACAATTCAACACATAATTTAACAAAATCTCTCTTTCTCTCTTTCTCTCTCTTGCGCGTGCTTTCTCATACACGTCCATTGGCTCTCCATCTTAACCCCAAGTGGTCGTCCACTCTAGCGTTTGTGGAGAGCATTGATGAAGCGGAAATCACGAGGGTCTAAGATGCCTCACACAAGGTGGAGACAAAGTCGCTGTGGCGACCCTCGGTAAATCCCGACTACAATCAACAATTAACCCACAATAACAATCAAACAATGAGAAGCAAATGTGGAGTTGAAATTTATTATAACTCTACAAAATATGTGTATAGTGCAAGTATGTGTAGAGTGTCGAACACAGGGAGCAGACATGATAGAATAAGACAATAGTGCACAAAGATGTGAAAGTGATCAAACGCCTACAAGTGCTATTTTTGTGGGTTTTAAATTATATATATATATTTATTTATTTTATAATTTATATTTTGATTTTTAATTTTTGATTTTATATTTTCTTTTTATATTTTATATTTTTTTATATTTTCTTTTTCAACAAAAGATCAAATGAAATATATAAACAATATAAGAAAGGAGGGAGATAAGATATTTATAGAATGGGTAAAAATAGGCAAAAATCAAGAAATGATGTATTTTTGGGCTTTTTATATTTTTCTAATGTTTTATGATTTTTATATATTTTTCCTAATTGTTTTGGTATTTTTAAAGACTAAAATACTGAAAACAGGAAGTAAAATAAAAACTTGAAACTAAAATGGAGAAATAAAATATCAAATAGTAACAAAAATTCTCCAAATTAATTTTAAATAAAAGATAATAAAATTGGGAAGTTCTGAGATAAAAAATATATTTTTAGGCTTTTTCTGGAATTTTTAATATTTTTATGAAGACTTTTGGGGTTTTATAATTTTTATGGGTTTTCTTTTGAAATTTTTAATGATTTTTTTGGACAGAAGTTAAAACACATTAAAATGCACAAAATCTATTTTTTTTGAATTTTTCAGAGGGTTTTAATATTTTTTTGGTATTTTCTAATGCAAACAATAACAAAAATGCTTGTTTTTAATTTTTTTATAAATATTAAATGCAATAAAAATGCAAACTAAAAATATGGCATTAAACTACAATGCAACAGGAGCTCATTTTATTTTTTGGTAATTTTTCGAGTGAAAATGATGCATGAAATGAATGCAAACATCCAAGCAAAAATATTGTGCTAGCAAGGGAATAAATGTAAATACACAGAAGTACAAGGGTCTGCTTACAATTTTTCCAAAAATATATAACGTGAAACTCAACTTTCTGGAATAAATATAAATACCTAAACCCAGAGGGGGTTCCCTGCAAAATTTCCAAACTCACGTGCACTAGGCACGTGATCTTGCAGGGGTATTTCTGCAATATTACAAAGATACAGGGGCTAACATACAATTTTACCAAAATATTACAACTTAAATAAAAAGTTTCTGGACTAAACTGAAATAAACAAACCCTAGGGGGTCCTCTGCAAAATACCTACCACCCCACATGTGTGAGTCACGTAAGGTGACGTGGACAGGACCTAAATGCAAATATTAACAGTACGGGGGACTAAATGCAAATATTACAAAAATATTTAATATATACCCGGAAGTTTTGGGACTAAAAATAAAACACAAAATGGCTGGGGTGTATAGTGCAAAATACCCACGGCCTGACGATCCAACGGCTGGTGTCCTTTACTTATCCACGTGGCGCTTCGGGGACGGTCGATGACGGTTCGCGGGTGACAGCTGCGATTAGATCCTCCGGGCTTGATCGAAGGTGGTGGTGTGCGAAGATCCAACGACCGCAGTGCGATCTGGAGTGAGACCCTGATTGGACAGCGGAGAAGGGGTCCGGAAGAACGGGGAAGAATCGCCTGCGAGGCGAACTTCTATGTCCTTGATCTTCCTTCTCTGGGACTCTGGAAGCTCCAAAATGGGTCGGACGTGCTCTTGGGAGGTCTGGGAATGTGCTGGAGGGCTCAGCGTCATTGGCGAGGCGTCGAAGCGCCGCCAAGAAGGCAGCGGAGGAAGTTGAGTGCAGGTGTCTCCGGCGACGCTCCAAAATGAGCTCCAGGCTCTGTCCAATGCTCTTGACCTGCAAAATGGGGTGAAGGAGACCAGGGCAAAATGTCTGGACCCTGCGGAAGTGCGAAGGTGGTCGGATGAAGGTGGAGAGGCATCTTGGATTTTCGGTCGGAGGTGCGCTCCGGCGAGGGGGTGCGATCTGGCGATTCAGTGAACGGAACTCGAAGATCTAAGGGGGAAACGATCCTAGAACTATAGGGAATAAAAAGAAGCAAAAAGGAAGGGGAAGAGGGGTATACCTCGATGGTCAGACACCAGAGGAGGAAACCTCGATAGCGAGGTATGCCGGAGATGATGGAGACCGCCCTGGTCCACGCCGCGACTCACCAACGGACCCTGGAGGTAGCCTGTCACTCTAGCTCTCACGGGCACTCGAAAGGAGGGGCAAATTTCGGTCCGAAGGGTTCAAACTGGAGCTCGAAGGTGGCGGGTCAGTTATGTACAAGGTGGTTGTGTCTCCTTCAAGCGAGGTCCACGCGCGAATGATGAAGATTTTGGAGGATTTTGGTGCTTAGCGTGGATCAGTGATGATCAAGGAAGGAGTTCCAAGAAGAATTAGAGGCCAAAAGATGGAAGATTTAGGTGCCAAAATTTCTTGAAAATGGGGCAAAAATCACGAATGTCAGGCCTGGTAGGCCTCGGTCATGAGTTGACCGAGGTCAACTCTTGACCGCGCCTGGTTGGTCCACGTGGACCAACCAGGAAATTCCAAATAGAATTTTTTCATAAATTCAAAATAAAATAGTAAATAATTTTATTTATTTTAGGTTATAAAATAAAAAATGTTCCTTATTTTATAAAGAATTTTATGGTGATTTTTATTTGTTTTATAAGGTTTATAATTACAAGTTACCTTTATGTCCTATATAGGTATATTCTTCTATATATTCTAATATTTTATTTTTTATTTTGTATATTTAGTTTTATTTATTTTGTTTATTATTTTATAAATTTATAAATCATTTTTATACACTTAAATATATTTTTATTTGATTTTTCTGATGTATTTTGTACACTTAATAAAATATAAGTAGTATTTCTATAGGTATATGTATAGGCATTAGACCTAGGTATGCTATATATACAAGTATTTTATTTTGTGTTTTCTTTGAGTTTTTGATTCTGATTTTAATATATACATTTATTATAAATAATATTTACAAATATATAAATAGGAAAATAATGAATAAATAATAAAATGAATATTTTAATCAGTACAAGTATACAATGGGGTTCCAAAGCTGAACTTTCAAACCGTAGCTCTGCCAAACGCGAAACCACCTTCATTAAATAGCAAATTATATACAATTAAAGGTGATTTTGTTGCATTTCGAGTTTTTATTAGGGAGATACAGGTCTGGGAAGTTGGGATTCTGGAATCTTATTCAGATCAGAACTTTTTATCTGTAACTATTTTTTATTGAAATCAATTTTGTATTTTTCTACACTTAATTATCTACAACTTTCATGTACAAGGTTTCTTTATTTGAGGTATAAAAAGTGGAACCAAAAATATTACCAAAATGAATAAAGAATGAATAAAATGAAAGGGAATTTTATTGGTATTGTGGGACAAAATGATAGAATAAAGATGGTGAAATGTGGATTCATCAAGCATCACCGTCATCGCACTGCCAGATCAACTACTCGGGGATCTTTGTCTTCTTCGATGACTCGTGTTCATGAAGAAGAGTATCACCGTCGTCGCACTGCCGGATCAAACTACTTGGCAGCCAGAATGCCCTGCTCATCATCGTCTGTGACAATGATATCATCAACGTAGACAAGAATAGCAACAGTACCTCTCTGTGTCCTCTGATCAAACAATGAGCGATCCCTTGAAAACCTCACGAACCCTGTTGCTCTATTAACTCTGATAGCTTATGGTACCTAACTCTCAGACTCTGCTTCATGCCATAAATTGCCTTGTGAAGCATGCACACCTTCTGTAACTCCCCCTCAGTAGAAAACCCTGGTGAATGCAGCATATACACCTCCTCCTGTAGATCACCGTATAAAAACATGTTCTTTACATCCATCTGGTAAAGTGGCCAGTCCCGTGAAACAACAACTGATAAAAGAATACGAAGTGTCGAGTGTGGCCACAAGTTAGAATGTATCCTGATAGTCCACCCCATAGGTTTGGGTGAACGCACGTGCCACAAGTCTGGCCTTGTAGCCATCCAAACTGCCATCTTCCCTTTGCTTTACTGTAAATATCCACTTGCATCCCACATTAGATGCTCCTGGAGGGGCAGAAACAATGCTCCATGTGCCACGCGACTATAAAGTTGTCATCTCTTTCTCCATTGCAAGACGCCACCTACTGTCCTATATGGCCTCCTGATATATTCGAGGGATAGAAACAACAGAGAGTCCCACAACAAACTTCTTGTATTCCTTTGAAAGATGGTCCAATGAAACATAGGCAACAAGAGGATAAGTTGCACATTTACGATGAGGTTTTCGCAAAGCAATAGGTATGTCCAGGTCATCATCCTCTCTGTTCTCTGGTATCACCTCATCCTGTATAGCATTCAAGACACCAGTGCCATCAGATGAAACAATGTGCTCATTACATACCTGAGGCATGTTGGATGATGTGGAGGGTACATGAGCAGAGGGGCGAGTAGAAGACTTGGCGTGCAAACCAATGGTAGGAACTGTGTCTGAGGTAAGGGTGGCAGAGATGGTGGAGGTAGCGGAGATGGTAGTGGTGGCGGAGGTGGTGAAGACGTGGACTCAGCATTGGGTGCACAAGATGGAGAAGATTGAAAAACAACCACATCCTCACCAGAAGTAGCATGAGATAACCTATCACCTGTAGGAGAAAAGTACATAATATACTCAAAGAATGTGACATTGGGACTCACATAATATTTCCTACCTACAGGATCAAAACATCAATATCCCTTTTGTGTACGAGAATAACCAACAAAGATACATTTGACAGCACTAGGTGAGAGCTTGTCATGACCATGGGTGAAATTGTGGATAAATGCCACAGATCTAAAAACTTTGGGAGTCAAAGTGAACATATCCTTCTCGGGAAAGATAATCGAGAAAGGGACCTTTTCTCCAAGTATAGTGGACGGCATGCGGTTCACCAAGTAGCAAGCAGTGAGAACCGCATCTCCCAGAACGAATGTGGAGCACAACTCTGAATAGAAGAGTCCTTGTGACATGAAGAAGGTGAAGGTGTTCGTGTTCAGCAACACCATTCTGTTAAGAAGTATAGGCACACGAGGTCTGGTGAACAATACCTAGAGATCTGAGAAATTCTGATAACTGTAATGTGGAAAACTCCAAGGCATTATCTGTACAAATAAATTTTACATTAGCAGAGAAGACATTTTTGACCTCAATAAGAAAAGATTTAATGATAAGACATGCTTCAGACTTTTATTTTAGCAAGAAAGCCCACGAAAGTCTAGAACAATCATCCACAACAACCATATAAAAGCGATGTCCCTGATGATCAGGAACATGACTAGGACCCCAAATATCAAAATGAAACAACTCAAAAGACCGAATACTGCAATGATCCTAGCGAGTGAAAAGAAGATCGATGATGCTTTCCTAGATGACATGCTTCGTAGTCCAAGGTGGTGCGGGTAGATATTTGTGGTATAACATGACACAGCTTCTGAAGAGGGAGATGCCCAAACTGTAGATGCCACATGAAAGGGGAAACATAACCTAAAGGAATAGTAACAAGTCCAGCACAAGGTGGTGTGGCAAGCTTGTATAATCCTCTATGCACAAGGCCACACCGAATCACCCTGCCCATTAGTATGTCCTGAAACACAAGGGAAAAGGGATCAAATATGGCACGGCAGTGTAAATCCTTTGTAATTTGACTAATTGACAGAAGATTAATCTGAAAGTCAGGAGCATAAAAAACATCCTGTAGATGAATAGATGAAGTTAGAACAATCTTCCTTGACCAATAATGAGAAGACATACTCCATTAGCAATCACCACCGATCTACCAGGCGGGATAGACCTGTAAGAAGTGAACTATGCGCGATCTCCACACATATGGTGTGATGCACCCGAATCCATAATCCAGTCAGTCAAATCTGAACTGCTACAATTGGTAAGTGCATAAGTAATACCTGGTAAGCTAGACGAAGCTCTGGCAGTAGCTGCGGCATCTGACGAGCTTGCAGATGGAATATGAGTGGACATCATCTCACGAAGTCTAGAAACAATATCATCCAATCGTTCGTCCTGTGTAGGAGCAGAAGTAGGGCCAGTCTGCTCAGCAACCCTCGCAGACACATGATATCCATGCTTATGAAAGAATGTCTCCTCAGAATGACCAGGACGATGACAATGAGAACATAGTCCATGCTGACGTCCTCCTCCTCGACCCCGAGGTCCACGCCATCGAAACTGGGAAGTCCCCCTTCTTCGAGACACTACCATAGCTGTGGGAGGCTGGGCGACAATAGTAGATGGAGTAGTAATCATGCTCAATCGCTTGTACACATCTTCCATCGAGGGTATCATCTCTCCAGTCAGGAGTTGAGTACGTGCAACATTGTACTCAGAGTCAAGAGATGATAGGAAAACTCCTGTTATAGTGGCATTCTGATATTGCTACTGCTGCTCAGTACTGGTAGTAATAGGCATGAAGTTGTGCAGTCACTCAAACATGCCTCTAAGATGAGAGAAGTGCTGATGGAGTGGTCAACTATTCTGCTTGGTTGAGAAAATGTCAAACTGCAACTGAAGAATCTTGCTCTCATTCTTTGCTTGCCCATATGTAGCAGCTAAGATGTCCCAAATAGCTTTTGCGGTGGGCTGGTTGACTATATCGTTGACAATCTCTGTGGTGAACGTCTCGGAGAGCCTAATGCTAGCATAGGCATCATCCTACTTCCGTGAAGCATTAGCCCCAGTTTTGTCCGCTGGTTCTTTTTCTATCAACATTGGTGCTGCTTGTTATGGCACTGCATAAGTGTACGAAACTGCATGGACCACAACTCGTAGTTGGTCCCATCAATCTTAACGATGGGAGACATACGCTTAAAGACACCGTAAGAAGAAAAAACGTCACTCTTGTTTTCTGACATCCCACCAATAATGAGAACTGCAGATAACTGAGTAGATCGATCCGAGAGCATCTACACAATTATAAAGAGGAGTGGTTGTATCTGTAGACTCATACAACCATTCTCATTGATTCGTTGTGAGGTCTAGTTCCTTAAGATGTGATTTATATGAGAGAAATCACAATGTCCGATCAAAATCAGATCTCCAGGGCACAGAATAGAGGTGCACGAACAGTTCCTGGGTCACTGGAGCACAGTTGTGACTCGTAGGGGGGAATGGGGTCCCCTGTACGATGCGAGATGGAGATCGGAGGGCTGCCCGACGATGCGGAGGCCCCGTGCAGGCGCAGCCCCAGCAGAATGTAGGCTGGGTGGAGGGCCTGTGCGGACGGAGCCCCTGCGCAACGCTGTCACGCGGAGGCCCTATGTGGGTGACGCCCCCGGACGTGCGACAGCCTTCCTGAAGGCGGGCAGAGGGGTCAGAGTAGGCCGACGACAGTGCCAGAGTGGGGACCTGGCGACGACGACGACTGGGGGGTTAAGCGTGTAGGGTTAGGGTTTTAGGGTGGGATATGGGAACCCAGGTCTAGGACCATTGCTCCAATACCATGTTCGGAGAAAACAAAAGCTCATATCATAGACAAGACCCTAGGGCTCTCTCATATAAGAGAAAAGCCCTGGGTTACTTTTAGAGAGGTAC
This sequence comes from Ottelia alismoides, assembly GCA_037367405.1. Taxonomy (NCBI): domain Eukaryota; kingdom Viridiplantae; phylum Streptophyta; class Magnoliopsida; order Alismatales; family Hydrocharitaceae; genus Ottelia; species Ottelia alismoides. Next base: position 806,654 of record JAZKJV010007131.1, read on the forward strand.
ATAAAGAAAACATAAATAAGAAAAACATAACTGGAGATACAATTATCTCAACAAAACACAATGACGTTTTCTTCTCATAGTTCATTACATGCTTTGGTTGAAGCATAGCAGGAGCCATCTTGGGCATAGAGCGCATGGGCATCTGTGGGCAAAGTAGAGGATAGACTTCACAAGGTTCTTCGTCAAGGTCAGGCAGATAAAAAGCTAGACTCCAAGGTCAATCAAAACTCATACAGGTCCTTCCCAGAGGAGTTTATATGGGAGCTACAAGACAAGACTGCAGATGACCAACATGCTCAAGGATACACAACTGTTGGAAAACATCCTTATACATCCTAAATTCATGGTCAAGAGCGAGGAGGAGATGGAGGTGACTCAGGCATATATGCAGCTAACCCGCTTCCAAGTGGAAAGCCAATGATGCTAATGAGCAATTTGAAGACTAATCATTCATTTAGATAGATAGATAGATAGACGGTACACAGTTTTGTTATTGTCAAATATCTTTTCCTTGTTACCATGCTTGTAATATTGTAGAATGCAGGAATCGTCATCTGTCAAAATAAGACTAACTATATAAAATTAATGCTACGTGCATTATCGTTAATAATGTTTCACAAAATCAACATGTGAATTACATGCGGGGATCTAGCTTTCCAACAAAACATCCCTCATCATCACAGATTGGCATGCCATTTCAACTGGAAGCATGTTCACTGTCTATTACAAGCCTAGGACAAGTCCTTCTGAATTCATTGTTCCGTATGATCAATATAAGGAGTCTGTCAAAACTAATTATTCAATTGGGATGAGATTCAAAATGAGATTTGAAGGCGAAGAGTCTCCAGAGCAAAGATTTACTGGCACCGTTGTAGGCATGGAAGATGCCGATTCTAGGTGGCCGGGATCAAAATGGCGAAGCCTGAAGGTACGATGGGATGAAACATGCTCTGTTTCTAGGCCTGAGAGAGTTTCTCCCTGGAAAATCGAACCAGCATCAGCCCCTGTAAACCCTGTCCACATGACTAGACCTAAAAGGCCTCGTACAAATGCGATACCATCATCACCTGATTCTTCGGTCTTAACTAAAGATGGTTCAGCGAAAATTGCAGCTAGTTCTTCACAAGCGCATGGAATGGCCAGGGTCTTGCAAGGTCAAGAAACCATGGCCTTGCATAGCAATTTTGCTCAAGTTAACGAGTCAGATGCTTTGCAGAAAACTTCATCGTGGCTCTCTAAACAGAAAGATGATAAAAGAGACAACGCAAATCCACCGAGGTTTGGGCAGGATAACATGATATCACTTCCTAGGCATGAGCCTGTATATACAGACATGTTATCGTGTTTTCGTGTTCCTGGTGATTCACATTCTTCCTTGCCTATGTTTGATCAAACTCCAAAAGAAGGCAGTTATTTGAAAAACCACTTCCATGATCAGGAGGCTAGATATAATTTACTTCCGGGAAATTGGTCGGCAATGTCTCCTTCCGCACCATTGAATACTCAGCCTTGTTTGCAGATGCCTGTTCATTTGACCGAAACACCTTTCCAGAATGCAGGTACTATTCGATATAATGGTATAGGCGAGTATTCAACTACTGATCTTTCGGAGCGGCATGTTAGTTGGTTAGCACCTGCTCACTTGGATGGTGCTTCACGACCTGGAGTAAGTAGACCTCAACCATTGTTACCTAAAGACCGTATGACACAACCAATAGGAAGTGGTAACTGCAAGATATTTGGCATTCATCTGAATAGCAATCCCGTGTTATCTGGATTTGAAAATGCACCCACAAACTTATTTGGTACTCTTGATTCATCTTCTAAGCCTGTCACCTGTCTTCAATTCCAAGCAACCGTAGTTGGCATGCGATCCGAGCCATCTAAGGATACAGAGTCCATGGATGCTTCTCCGGTTGTCATGGAGCAGGATAAGAGTGTCGAGCCTTCTTCAAATCCCTCCAAGGATGCCCACAGCAAACTTCACAGCAGCTCCACAAGAAGTTGCACAAAGGTTCAGAAGCAGGGAGTTGCTCTTGGCAGGTCGGTCGATCTGTCAAAATTTGGTGGCTATGATGATCTGATTGCAGAGTTGGATCAAATGTTTGATTTTGATGGGGAGCTGAAGGCCGCTAACAAAAACTGGCTTTTAGTTTACACAGACAACGAGGGCGACATGATGCTTGTTGGAGATGATCCATGGCAGGAATTCTGTAACATGGTCCGCAAGATCTACATCTGTACTCGCGAAGAGGTCCAGAAGATGAACTCAAAGGCATCCTGCGAGGAAAGAACAAGTGAACAGGTCTCCTTGCCGTCATGCGAGACTAATCCGGATGACCAATAGTGATGTTCCCTACCAATGCGTATATCTCAGGGGGAGTGTAATCGATTATCGAGATAGCTAGAAAAGGAGAGGCGTAGCGAGCAGTTTTAAGGCAAGATTAACAAGCTGGGTTTGTGCGGGACAGGTAAAGCCAGACAGCAGACCCCATGCTATTCCTACTGGGGTTGCTTTCTAAATATATATATCCTATATATAATATGCAGTTTTTGATATGTTCTTTGTTGCTGGTGAGAACAGGCAGTGTTTCTTTAAAAAAAAAAAAAAAAAGGCCCACCCTTTCATTGGTATGTCGCGTCCTGGAAGTGTCTAACCTTCTATCTTATGACCATTAGAAGGTGATTCTCACCATCCATGCACCATTGCTCTTGAACGGATTTGATGATGATAGTTGGTATTTTTATTGCTTTTTTCCCACTAGATCTGGAATGGTATCGAGGAGTATCATACTTGAGATGCACAACTATTTGATTAAAGTAAGAATACTGCAGATGGAATATTATGTCACATTAGGGTCCCGCTAAAGGTGAATGGGTTAGGAAGCCTCAAATTTAATTCACTGGTGGTTTAAGCAGTTTCAGCTTTATCAATATAACTTGTTAACTGGGTTGCGCACACGGCATATTCCTTTGCTGAATGTTTTATGATGCTCAGCTGTAAACATGTTTTTGCACTTAAAATCATTAAAGAATTCACCAAGATCCAGTGATCCTGTGCCTTTCCGCTGTGGAGAATTTATGAGCTTCCTGCTTAAACAGAAGGTAAATATGGGATCCAGATCCATCATATACATACACGCACAACCTATTAATGGCCAATCATCTAAAAAAACCTATTAATGGCCAATGCATCCAAGCACCCCAAGTTCTGAAAATAACTTTACACAGTTTCATGAGCTAAAATTCATCTCAAATGATCTCGAGTGGTTATTATATCTTAAAATTCCAAATATTAGCACTCTGCACAAGCCAGACATATATTATCACGATAAGGGAACATCTCAATAAAATATTTGATTAAACCTATTACAAGCATGACACTTAACAAGTGAAGTAGAAATGCACATCAGGCAGAATATCAGATTGTATTCAATCTGTGTTCAAGATGAGCACGCCCTAGAATTGAAGCAAGAGAACTTTCAAAGAAAACCTCACTAAGCACATGGGCAGAGCCTCCTTGTATATCTATGAGAGCCATCACAGGAGAGCATACCCTCATTCTGTGTGTACAGACAAGCTCCTGGGTTCTGAAAGCAGATAATAAAAATGTTCAGTTTCAAAACAAAGTTAAAATACCACGATCACCAAAGAAAGAATAGCATAGCTAGGACTAGAAAAGACATATCTTTCAAAAGATGCTGCTATACAAACACTACAACATTTCCATTGCAATTTTTATTTAGAATCCAAAAAGAATTGTGTAACTGACCTTTTTAACCATAGCTCCTCCCTCGACACTTTTTTGCATAAAAAATATTATGATGGTGCTGCAGAATGACTTAGGTGGATAATTGGATCATTCTAGGATCCAATTATTACACCATGAGAGATAAACCCACACCGTCTGTGATATGAGTGGAACTTTGGAGTCAGTGGGACTATATAGAAAGTCACACATACCTGTACCCAATGAGAGAATGAAATAGAAGAAACCGCCCTTTGAGGTGTTCTCGAGATTTGTTTATTTCAATAACTTTTGTTCATGCATGTTTGTCCATAACTGGGTTTGAAGGAAACTCTAGGGTTCCTGTTGGCACCCTAATTCTCCCTCGCTGCATGTAGGTCCACATCTCAAATCACACACCTAACATGCCCCCCTCCCTCGGGCATATGATCTCCGATGCGACCAAGGCCGATACGTGCACACACGAGGATATCAACCATAAGTGTTATTCTCGAAGAAGAAGAAGAAAAGCCACATACATGCGAACTCCCTTGAGATCAGCGTTCCACCTATGGGTGCACAACTCCAGCTGCAAGAAGGTGCGGGCCTCGTTATCTCTACACCAATAACCATAGTGTGCAACTCTAGGCCATTGGCAGAGCCTTTACCAAGCGACTACAGAACACCAACCATACGTTCCTCGTACGCAAAGATCTAAAGTGGCATGCCTCTACGTTGCACCTCCGGATATGACCTAGCGGTGCCCCTCAGATAGCATCCTCTAAATCATGCGACCAAGTAGCACCCCAAACATAATACCACATCTAGTAATTACAAAGTATGGTAGTAGCTTATATAAGTAGTGGGGCCTACTACTAGATAACTTGGGCTTAAGCATTTTGGGTTGTGTCAAGAGCTCCAATTAGGTCCGAGCCCAACAAGTTGTCTAGGCCAGTAATCTTCGATAATAGATTAAGTCTAGGGCTCGAGACGTTATAAATGGTATCAGAGCAAACTCACTCTAATAGTAAACGAGCTGCCCAAGAGGTGGAGCCACCCCTACCAGAGGGTTAGGAGCAAAGGGCTACCCACGAGGTGAAGCTGCCACTGGGGGTAGGTTAGGGGTTATTACGCATGAAGATCTTGTGAATATAAGTGGGTTTTGATTGTAGCACCCTAAACATAATACCACATCTGGTAATCACAAAGTGTGGTACTAGTTTATAAGTAGTGGGGCATACTACTAGATAACCTGGGCTTAAGCATTTTGGATTGTGATCAAGGGCTCCAATTATCCCAAGCCCAACAGGTTGTCTAGGTCAGTAATCCCCGATAATGAACCGAGTCTAGGGCTCAAGACATTACAGATCATCTCCTTCTGTGAGCACTGATGAACGTAAAATTCGCCTCGATAATAATGATGAATTAAGTCGTAGTACAGGAGGCGAATTTTGTTCAGCAAAAACCACAGTCTTTGAATGCTGTGGAGTATTTATGCTTGGCAAGTGTACCAAGGTCGAACACAGGGACACAGCTGCTTAATTATGGCTTTTGAATTTTGATTCTTGAAGTTCAACGTCAAGTAATCTCAATTTCAGGTCCATATGCAATTTATGATGCACGATGATATTTACAAGGCGATGCCATGATGCATGTATTTTTTAGATATTTTTATGCAAGTTAAAGTGATGCATGGGCAAACAATGCAAAGAAACATGCATGATGAATCAAATGCTACAATTATACCCTAAAATATGAGCAACACAATATATAAAGAAGTTAGAGCCATTTGAACACATAATTAAAAATCGGTCATGAAATCAAGCAAAACAAGCAGAGCTAGGTCCCATTTTTGACATAAAAATTCACTTAATTTAAAACAGTATCAAATGAGACAAATAAGTATGCTAGATTGTAGAGGACAAAATAAGGATCAAAACGACACTAAAATCATGCAATTTGGACCTACGATGCTCAAGTTATGCTAAAAACAGTGCAAGGGCATAAATGTAATAAAAATGCAAGAAAAATAAAGGATAAATATTGCATTTAGGTCCCTGGGGGGACCTAAATGCAAATAAAGAAAACCGCCTGGGCCCAGTTGTAATTTTCCCAATGCGAGCAGGGGCATATTTGTAAATCTTCAAACTTTGGAGGGCTTCCCTGTATAATACCCAGGCACGCACGTGAGGCACGTGCCTGGGGACCAGAATGCGAATAGATAATTTTCCGGGGTCTTCTCTGCAATTTTCCCAGGACCCCACGTGCCTCGCACGTGGGGCGCCTAGGCTCGGGCGCCACCTCAGGTTCGGGACACGTGGCCTCTTCTGGAGATGTGTCTGGAGGCTCGGATGACCCGAGCCTGTAGGTCGGAGAAGAGGCTCGGGTCGACCACGTGGTTCCATCTTGGCCGTCCGATCCTGGTAATCGGACGGTAACTGTGCATTCCTCTTCCCCAGCGGGCCACCGGAGAAGGCTGGGCTCCGGCGGACCTGCTGGAGCTCCTCCGTGGGCCATACACCCATGTGAAGGTCGGCGAAGATATCAGGGCGCCTGGCGAAGGCCCTGGAAGTACGGCGAGGCTCCGGAGCTGGTCGGAGGTGAAGGTCGGTGAAGACTCGTCGAAGGAGAGAAGCTCGAAGGAGAGCCGATGCCAACTCCGGCCATTGAAGCTTGGAACACCTGCAAGTGTTAGATAACCGAAGTGTGCAGTGAATGGTGAGTGAAGTGAGATGAGTGAGGGCCGTGTGGGGCAACGGGAGTGAAGGCCAAGGCTCCTCCTCCGGCGAGGTGGAGGAGGAGGTGGGTCGGAGCGGCTGGGGGTTCTGGAGAAGGGAGAGTGGTCGGCGAGGGTGCTGGTGGTCGGATGGAGCTCGTGGGAGGATCAGATGGGAGCGATGGTGGTTGTAGGTGGCGGAATTAATCAGAGAAAAAGATAAATAAAGACGAAAAAATCTCCTCGCCGGAGCGAGGAGTTGGCGGAGGAGGAGGTCTGGGCTTGAGCTCAGATGAGCTCAGGGGTCTTCGCACGACGGGGGCGACCCTTCCCCGGTGCTCGGCGGCTCGCCATTGGCTGCCGCGACGTGGCCGGGGGCCACGGATCACACCGGGGCTTCGGCCGTCGACGCCCCCTTGCAAGGGCTCCTCCGCTGTCACCGGAGAGCCAGGGGCTCGGGCCGAAGCTCCCAAATGGTGGATAGGTGCTCCGGTGGCGGGGAAGGGGGTTATATAGGTGAAGGTGGTCGGAGGTTACAGAGTCGGCGAGGCGTTTTCGAGCGAGGAATAAATGGAGTGGGAGTGATGGCGAGGGGACTTGATGAAGGCGCGAGGATGGCGGAGGTATGGGCTCGGTGCTGGCGGCGTTACGAGAGGAGATGGGTGGTTGAGGCGGTGGCTAGAAATGGAAGGGGGTGATGGGCTCGCGTATCGTAACGTCTGGAGGGGGGTCCAGCCGGAGGAAGGAGACGGTGGTTGGACCGTTGGATGATGATCCAACGGTGGGGATGAGATCGCGAAGGAATGGCTCAGATTGAATGATGAGGTGATCGAGCGGCGAGGGTTAGAGGGATGACGTGGATTGAGGAGGAGCGTTGGATGAGGATTGATCGAAGGGCTGTGGATCAGGCGCTAGTGAGCGGCTTAGATCAGATCTGAAGATCAGATCCAAGGGCTGTGATTGAGGCGGGGTTGGACGGCGGGGATGGAGGCGATGCGGCGTAGATCCAACGGCCCAGGAGGCCGCCGGGTGGCAGGAAGGAGAGCGGGCCACGTGGGCGGCCCAGAGGGCGCCACGTGGCCCAATCAGAACAATTCAAACATAAAAACAAAGAAAAAAAATAGAAAAGAAATATTTAGAGGCCGAATTTGGAAAAAGTCAAAACATGAAAGTTGCTCGTCTCGACGAGATCTACAACTTTCATGTTGGTCAAAAAGCCAAAAGAGGTCATCTGTACAAAAGCTATTTTTGGGGGTATTTTTAAGAGGATAAAAACACCGATTTTGAGGTTTTTAGTTTGTTTTTGTATTTTTTAGTGGTTTTAAAGGTCAGTGAGTTATAGACAACTTATCTACCTAATTTTTAGGGGTTTTTGAGTGATAAAATATTTACAGAAAAATAAGGGCAATTAAATACAGATAATTAAAGGTTAATTATACACAATAATGCACAAGATAAAAATAGAGTTTTAGAGGTGATTTTTATTGGTTTGTTTAAGCAGGGATTTTAATACGGAGTTCTTAGCATGATGAATACGAGATTCATCATACCCCTATACTTAAACCATGCTCGTCCTCGAGCATCTAAAGAATGAAGGAGTCGGATTGATTCCTGACAGTGCGCGTGAAAAATACAAGGCTTGATCTTTCGAAGACCCTTGACCTAAGTGATCCTAAAATTCTGGGTTTATCCACGCCTTAGTCAGAAGGAATCCAACTTCTCTGATTATCAGACTCTCTTTTTGTACATATAATATAAGGATATGACATTTAGTGTACTGCATTTCATGAGAGCCAAGTTGAAGCATCACCCAAGGTTCCAGTCCCAAAGACTCTCCTCTAGACCTAATCCTCAATACTAGGGAAGAAGTCTACTCTTGCTTCAGTCAACCATCTCTTTAGTTTGTCAGACTTTAAAATGTAAATGGACGGCCAGATGATGGAGGGACATGGGATTGTGTCTAATTTTCTCACCCTCACATTGGAACAAGGGGCCTCTCGAGTGCCTTTTACTCAACACTTGTAAATTATTATCTTGTTGATCAATGTGTCCGTCAAGAGAGTTGGAGTCGTCTGCACTTGTTTTTCTGGGAGTACACCGGGGTGTGTCTTTTCTGAGTATCTAAGATACCTTCGACACCCAGACTTGTATCGCTTACGATGCAGGGCCCTTTTTGTGGTGTCAGCCCGACTCCTTGGTCCTAATTAGCGCTTGGTCCAAGTGGACACTTGAAAATATTTGGGAGCGCTCGCCTTTGGTGGAAGCTCATTTGGAATTGACTTTGGTTTTAGAGCTTTTCTTTAACATTTCATTTCTTTTGTTGGCTAGCTCCACTGCTTTTACCAAGAGATTGGCGCACACTGATCAACAAGTTTCTTTAAGTTTCATCACACCCTGGCACTTTTAGGTAAATATCAAGAGATAGCATATGAATCTTGTTCACATACTGGCTAGGGTTTTGCTGACACTCAGGTTTTCTGAAGCCTTCATTAACTTTATCCCATCCTCGAATATCCTTAGATCAGGTCTAAACTTAAATCCATGGTCCTAGTTCCTCAAGTGATATCTCATCTCAGCTCATCAATCATGCAGTTGTGGAAGTGACTGTGCTGATCATATTTTCTTGAAAGTAGAGATTAAGAGTGCAATATAGCACTCAAATCTTTCAAACCAGAGGAGTATGGATATTTAAGTCATAAAAACCCTAATGACTAAGGTATGTTAACTCAGACTCTCTAGATCCCAGAGATCCAGTGTCCTCAAATTCCTCAAGCCTTGCGTGAGTGTGAATGTGTCAGGAAAACACCAACTCCATGGGTTAGTGAATTTTTGTGTGATTTTTGATTTTTGCAGATTTTTATGGGTTTTATAGTTTTTTTTTTTGTCGGAGAGACAATGACTGACCCAGGCTCAAATAAATAAAAGTATCCACTCTCAGCCAGTATGGGTGTAAGTGCGGGTCGAGACCCGTGATCCTTAAGGACGGTGCCATATGCGGTGTCCTTTAAACCACCCACTCTGCTAAGGGAGACCGAGGTTCCCTCACTGAAAATGTTTACTAAGCCTAGTAGTCAGAGCCAAATTCCGAAAAACATTTTTAATTTTTCATTTTTTTTTTGAAAAAGGGTTATTTACAAAGATTAATCCCTCAAAATTTTAATTTTTACAGGATTTTACTCAGTTCACTAGTTTACCAAAACCCAGCCCGAAAATTAAAAAGTTTTAAAAACGCGAGCTAAGGCTAAAGTAATATACAATAATATACGGTATACCCCCCTATACTTAAAATTTTCTATGTCCTCATAGCACAAGTGCCATGAAGCCAAGGCTCGGTTCAAGTACAGGGAGATATAGCGGAACTGAGGAGGAGAGTCCCCCTATACTTAGGCCAAAATTGGCCTAAGTACAAGAAGACGGGACGAGGGAAGGAAGAGCAGGCAGGTCCCCCCTATACTTAGGCTACAAATAGCCTAAGTAAGGTCTGTGTTAGGGGGGGGGGTTTATGAAGAATATATATACACACACAGAGAGAGAGAGAGAGATAGAAATATACAGGGGGTGGGTGGGGTGAGTATGTGCAGTGTAGGTGTGAGTGTGTGGGGGGGGGGATTTTTTTTTTTACAAAATGCAATTCTGAAAATAAATATGCAGATGCAAGTTTTTTTTTTTTACAACATGCAATGCAAAATTTGACTGATAAAAATCTTAGAAATCTTCACGGCTTCTTTTGCGGCCTCTTCAGCTGAAGCTCCCGACTTCGCGCCTCCATGACGATCAGGCGTCCCCGATTTTCATGGGCCCTGCCACAAAAGAGAAAAGTTAGAACTCCGAGAAATTAAATCAGCAAAATAATGCAAAGAAATGATGCATGAAATTAGGACCAAGAAATTATTGAATTAATTAAAAAAAATCAAAATTCAAAAATTAAGCAAAGCCGTATCCCCGGCAACGGCGCCATTTGATGAACGTAAAATTCGCCTCGATAATAATGATGAATTAAGTCGTAGTACAGGAGGCGAATTTTGTTCAGCAAAAACCACAGTCTTTGAATGTTGTGGAGTATTTATGCTTGGCAAGTGTACCAAGGTCGAACACAGGGACACAGCTGCTTAATTATGGCTTTTGAATTTTGATTCTTGAAGTTCAACGTCAACTAATCTCAATTTCAGGTCCATATGCAATTTATGATGCACGATGATATTTACAAGGCGATGCCATGATGCATGTATTTTTTAGATATTTTTATGCAAGTTAAAGTGATGCATGGGCAAACAATGCAAAGAAACATGCATGATGAATCAAATGCTACAATTATACCCTAAAATATGAGCAACACAATATATAAAGAAGTTAGAGCCATTTGAACACATAATTAAAAATCGGTCATGAAATCAAGCAAAACAAGCAGAGCTAGGTCCCATTTTTGACATAAAAATTCACTTAATTTAAAACAGTATCAAATGAGACAAATAAGTATGCTAGATTGTAGAGGACAAAATAAGGATCAAAACGACACTAAAATCATGCAATTTGGACGTACGATGCTCAAGTTATGCTAAAAACAGTGCAAGGGCATAAATGTAATAAAAATGCAAGAAAAATAAAGGATAAATATTGCATTTAGGTCCCTGGGGGGACCTAAATGCAAATAAAGAAAACCGCCTGGGCCCAGTTGTAATTTTCCCAATGCGAGCAGGGGCATATTTGTAAATCTTCAAACTTTGGAGGGCTTCCCTGTATAATACCCAGGCACGCACGTGAGGCACGTGCCTGGGGACCAAAATGCGAATAGATAATTTTCCGGGGTCTTCTCTGCAATTTTCCCAGGACCCCACGTGCCTCCCACGTGGGGCGCCTAGGCTCGGGCGCCACCTCAGGTTCGGGACACGTGGCCTCTTCTGGAGATGTGTCTGGAGGCTCGGATGACCCGAGCCTGTAGGTCGGAGAAGAGGCTCGGGTCGACCACGTGGTTCCATCTTGGCCGTCCGATCCTGGTAATCGGACGGTAACTGTGCATTCCTCTTCCCCAGCGGGCCACCGGAGAAGGCTGGGCTCCGGCGGACCTGCTGGAGCTCCTCCGTGGGCCATACACCCATGTGAAGGTCGGCGAAGATATCAGGGCGCCTGGCGAAGGCCCTGGAAGTACGGCGAGGCTCCGGAGCTGGTCGGAGGTGAAGGTCGGTGAAGACTCGTCGAAGGAGAGAAGCTCGAAGGAGAGCCGATGCCAACTCCGGCCATTGAAGCTTGGAACACCTGCAAGTGTTAGATAACCGAAGTGTGCAGTGAATGGTGAGTGAAGTGAGATGAGTGAGGGCCGTGTGGGGCGACGGGAGTGAAGGCCAAGGCTCCTCCTCCAGCGAGGTGGAGGAGGAGGTGGGTCGGAGCGGCTGGGGGTTCTGGAGAAGGGAGAGTGGTCGGCGAGGGTGCTGGTGGTCGGATGGAGCTCGTGGGAGGATCAGATGGGAGCGATGGTGGTTGTAGGTGGCGGAATTAATCAGAGAAAAAGATAAATAAAGACGAAAAAATCTCCTCGCCGGAGCGAGGAGTTGGCGGAGGAGGAGGTCTGGGCTTGAGCTCAGGGGTCTTCGCACGACGGGGGCGACCCTTCCCCGGTGCTCGGCGGCTCGCCATTGGCTGCCGCGACGTGGCCGGGGGCCACGGATCACACCGGGGCTTCGGTCGTCGACGCCCCCTTGCAAGGGCTCCTCCGCTGTCACCGGAGAGCCAGGGGCTCGGGCCGAAGCTCCCAAATGGTGGATAGGTGCTCCGGTGGCGGGGAAGGGGGTTATATAGGTGAAGGTGGTCGGAGGTTACAGAGTCGGCGAGGCGTTTTCGAGCGAGGAATAAATGGAGTGGGAGTGATGGCGAGGGGACTTGATAAAGGCGCGAGGATGGCGGAGGTATGGGCTCGGTGCTGGCGGCGTTACGAGAGGAGATGGGTGGTTGAGGCGGTGGCTAGAAATGGAAGGGGGTGATGGGCTCGCGTATCGTAACGTCTGGAGGGGGGTCCAGCCGGAGGAAGGAGACGGTGGTTGGACCGTTGGATGATGATCCAACGGTGGGGATGAGATCGCGAAGGAATGGCTCAGATTGAATGATGGGGTGATCGAGCGGCGAGGGTTAGAGGGATGACGTGGATCGAGGAGGAGCGTTGGATGAGGATTGATCGAAGGGCTGTGGATCAGGCGCTAGTGAGCGGCTTAGATCAGATCTGAAGATCAGATCCAAGGGCTGTGATTGAGGCGGGGTTGGACGGCGGGGATGGAGGCGATGCGGCGTAGATCCAACGGCCCAGGAGGCCGCCGGGTGGCAGGAAGGAGAGCGGGCCACGTGGGCGGCCCAGAGGGCGCCACGTGGCCCAATCAGAACAATTCAAACATAAAAACAAAGAAAAAAAATAGAAAAGAAATAGTTAGAGGCCGAATTTGGAAAAAGTCAAAACATGAAAGTTGCTCGTCTCGACGAGATCTACAACTTTCATGTTGGTCAAAAAGCCAAAAGAGGTCATCTGTACAAAAGCTATTTTTGGGGGTATTTTTAAGAGGATAAAAACACCGATTTTGAGGTTTTTAGTTTGTTTTTGTATTTTTTAGTGGTTTTAAAGGTCAGTGAGTTATAGACAACTTATCTACCTAATTTTTAGGGGTTTTTGAGTGATAAAATATTTACAGAAAAATAAGGGCAATTAAATACAGATAATTAAAGGTTAATTATACACAATAATGCACAAGATAAAAATAGAGTTTTAGAGGTGATTTTTATTGGTTTGTTTAAGCAGGGATTTTAATACGGAGTTCTTAGCATGATGAATACGAGATTCATCAAGCACCACCTCCAGGAAGCACATCCCATGTGCCTCTCCCAGGCCGCTTGCACCTACATACGACAACATTCTACTCTATTATGGCCACCAACGACGCTACCCAACAGTGCCCACTCGAGCTCCAAACAGCATGGGGGCACGATTTTTCCTATCCTCTTGCGAGCCATCCTTGAAGGGGCTTCTGGGTCTTCTCTGCAAACAAAGCTCCAACAGGGCGCACCATATGGCGATGGCAATACCAAAGCTCGAAATAAGATATGAGTTCTCCCATTGAGTGCCCTAGAGCATCCCAAGGTCCAATGCATTCTTTAGGGCCAAAAGCATTAAGTCACGTAGAAAAGGGAATGCTTTCTCTTAAAAAAGTATTATTATTGGGCCATGTACCGTTGCTTACAAAGAGGAGACTTGGGTTGTTTTACTGAGGAAAAGAGAGAAGGGGAGATGATCTCAGGCCCAATTGGCTATTTGGTTTAGAAAAAGGAGGTTATGGCCCAAGTAAGCTAAATAAGGAGAAAATAATGAGTCATGGACCTTGGGATGCTGTATTTGCAAAAAAAAGTCGGAAGGATACAATTTTTTGCGCAATTGTTTGAAAAAAAGAAAGAATGCATGACTTACAAAAACAACAAAGCCTTTACCCACAATTAAGTAGGGTCGGCTCAGGGACTTTTTACCTACATTCAAATCTATTTTGGGTCATTCTCAGATACAACTTGCAAATAGGAAAAAGAAAATGGCCAAAAAATAGACATATGCAAAACAAATGATTATATGTGCAAAAACAATGAAAGAAGAGAAATCATGAAATAAAAGATAGAAAAGAGAGGAACAAAAAATTGATGAAGTTGTTTTGCCCCTATTCATTTGTTCTCCCAACTTGGCCAAGTACCCATCCATGTTCTGACAAGTATGGAAGAAAGGAAGAGTGAAGAGTACATGAAACACAAATTCATGATTTGGAAGATTCTACCCAGAGATTTACTCAATGTAGATAATTAAGAGTCAATGACCATGAACTCCAATACAAGATCCTTCTGAGGTTCCCAAGAGAGAGAACCTACTTTGAGGTCCCAAAAGAGTGACCCGCATTCAAAGATCTGTGTATTTCACATGACATGAAGAAAAAAGACAATTGATGACAAATCCCCAATAAGTGACGAGCCGACCCCATGGGTTTTTTGATAACAAAAGAGACTCATTACAAAGGACAACCCTCAAATTCATCTTCACTAACATGGCATGCAAAACGTCATCCTCAACATCAACCGACAGAGTATGCATTGAGTCGTTATGGTCCATAGTGTCATGTACTCAACAAGTGAGTTAATATTTTTTTACTGTTTGTCCAAGCAGAGCTTTCCATGCATTAGCCTGAGTGTTAGAGAATGACCTAGGCAGGCTATTGGATCTTTTGAGGATCCAATTACACCATGAGAGATAGTCCCACATTGCATGTGAGTGGAACTCCAGTGAATCAATGGGGCTATCTAAAGAGCCACACACACTTGTACTCATTGTGAGAATGAAATAGAAGGATCCACCCTTTAAGTCATTCTCCCGAGGTTTTATCCTGCTCCTCACATAGCAAGATTCCACGTAAAATATTTAGTGTTCTTCACGCCTTCGATCTTTTTTGCTTCCACATTATGTTTTTCCAGAGATGGATACATGTGAAATATTCTAATAATGCACCCTTAACAAAAATAAAGAATAATATGTGACTACCATTGAAAGTTGTAGAGATATTTCTATGTTCCTAGTACCTTTTTAGTTATTTTATTTCTTAATGTCTATCTTATGTAATTTATTCATAGGTCTCTCCTCTATACAAGAGAGCCTAGGGTTCCCAGGAATAAACACATCTATTATTTTTTCCTAACATGGAATCAGAGCGGCGGTCCTAGACCAAAGCACGGGTACCCAAAACCCTAACCCCACCTTCCGCCTCCCTTCCCCACCGCCGTCGCCGTCCCTCACGTGTCGCGCGTCGTCGCCCCACCCGGGTGTAGCCCCTACCGCGCACCACCTGCCCGCGCGCCCCCTGCCCGCGTGCCGCCCCTGCACGCAGCCCTTACGTGTTGCCCCTGTGTGTCACATGCACACGCATCGTTCCCAACGTGCCACCCTTGTACAACATCGCTTCATGCACGACTTCTCCATCTGTCATGCTTCCACACACCGACGTCGGTCCCCTCGTCTGGTTGACGGATTTGGGTGCATAAGTCTACATATTCATTCAAATCCACCAATGTTTGTGTAGACATTCACTTTTTGGTCTACACAGCCATAGTCTTCTACCTCCTGCGATATGTCTGAGAACAAAGTAGATGTACCCGCCACATGTGCTTTCAAAGGTCCAACGCCTACTGTCAAAATGGACGAGACAAATTATGAGCTCTGGGTTATGCAGTTCATGAGCCTTATGAAGTCAAATGGTGAGAAACATATTCTTATCGAGGAGGAGCTGGTGGAGAAGACTGGGTTAAACGCCTCGTGGGAGGCAGGCGATGCCTATGTCAAAGTTTGACTCTCTGGTACATTGACGATTGAGATAGCCAATGACGTGTTACATCAGCCTATTACTAAAGCAATATGGGATATCCTTGCAGAAACATATTCTCAGGCGAGGAATGAGACGAAGATCCTCCAACTCCAACTGATATATTCACTGTCAAGGAGAATGGAACCTGCATTCGCTGTATACATCCTTGAGGGGGATGTTTGAGAAGCTACATAGCTTCATGCCTCTCACTGCCACCCCTGAGCAGCAGAAGACATATAGGAATGCTACCATGATTGGTGTATTCCTAACTGCTTTTGATCATGAATATGATGCTGCTTGCTCCCAAATCCTCGCAGATCCTGCAATTCCTCCCACGGAGGAAGCTTTCCGCAGGCAAGCTTGCAAAAGTCGACCGACTGGGCCGACTAGTCGAGTTGGGGGGGGGGGGGGCTAGCCGACTCGACTAGGCCTAGTCGGCCATTAGTCGGTCCACCTAACTAGTCGGCCGACTACTCGATCGACTTTTAAAACAACCTTTTTTTATTTTTTTGGTTTTTCACTTTTTTTAAAGCAAACATATGCTAATATGCTGGCCGCCTCCCAAGGTAGAGGAGGCTTGTCTACATTCCGTGGACGTGGACCCCATGGTCGAGGGGGTCGAATCTGCCATCCCTGCACGTTTTGTCATTTTCCTGACCATTTAGAGCTACATGCTATTCCAAGCATGGTTTTCCTCCATCGGCCCGAGGAGCGGAACAGGTTGAGTCTCCAGCAGTTCCTACCTCAGATTAACAGGTTGATGACCTCATGTCCATACTGAGGGATATTACGCCTCCTTCCTCTTCACCATCTCCAGGAGGCCATTCAGATGTGGCAGCTTCTTCTTATGCTAGTACCTCTGCTACAATTAGCACCTCATGTAGTACTTATGCTTTTACATCTTGTCATGGATCGGGGATTACAGAGTAGTCTATGGACTCCGGTGCGACACATCATTTATGTAAAGACAGACAACAACTTTCATACTATATACAGGTTCCCCCAGGGGGAACAGTTGTGATAGCCAACGGGACTCATTCCCCAATCACAGGACAGGGGGAGATCACTTTGATGCCCTCGATGCATTTGCAGAATGTGCTACATGCTCCTGATTTCTCTATGAATTTGCTTTCTATTAGTCAGATTACAAAGGATTTGCATTGCCGAGCTATTTTTGACCCATCGTCTCTTGTTTTTCAAGACATTCTTATGGGAAGAGTGATTGGGTGTGGCCGTCAGCAGGGTGGCCTTTATCTCCTGGTTCGGACTCCCTATGCAGGGTATCTTCTCATTCGTCTGGACCAGTCTCTCCGTTCACTTGACACTTTCGGTTAGGTCATCTACCTCTTCAGAAGATGTGTCACATGTTGCCGTAGATTTTACCTGGTTCTTCCTTCTAGTACGACGCATGTCAGTTGCAAAAGTATTATCGATATGCTTTTCCTAGTCGTCAGAGTCGAAGCAGTAGCTCCCTTTTTGGGTTATTTCATCTTGATATTTGGTGTCCTGGTCATGTTCCTGATCACCAGGGACATAAGTTTTATCTTGTGGCCGTGGATGATTTTTCTCAGTTGTCATGAGTGTTTCTTTAAAAAAATAAGTCTGAAGCAGAGGATGTGATCAAAACTTTTATTAATGAAGTGCAGAATGTTTTCTCTACCTCTGTGAAATTGTGCAAACTGATAATTCTTTGGAATTCTGTACTCGTGCTCTATCCCATTTTCTTTTGTCTCGTGGGATTATTCATCAAATAGCTTGTGCTTACATTTATCAGCAAAATGGTGTTGCTGAGAGAAAGCATCGCCATCTACTCGATGCTACTGAGAAAGCATCGCCATCTACTCGATGCTACTCAGACTCTTCCAATTCAGAATCATGGCCCACATTCGTTTTGGGGTGATGCGGTTCTTACATGATGCTATTTAGTGAATCACATGCTATCGTCTGTCTTGGGTGAGAATATTCTTTCTTTATAGCTTTCCCTGTGAAGGTGTTATTCTCAGTCACTCATGTGTTTGACTCAATTGCTTTTGTTCACCAGTTGATTCAGGTCTTGATAAGCTCTCTCCTAGAGCTATCAAATGTGTATTTGTTGGGTACTCCAGGCCCCAGAAGGGATACCGATGTTATGATACTTTGCACAGAAAATACTATATCAGTACTGATGTCACATTTTTTGAGTCTGTGATGTATTTCTCTTTACAGGTGACAAGTTGGTTTCATCAGACTCAGATGATGAGGTTTACATGCCATCCCTTGTACGGGTTATTCACCACCTCCTCTTGTGCTTGTGGTTCCATTACCACAACCACCTCCACCACCACCACCTCCTCCACCCCCTCCTACTACACAGTCGCATGTGCCCATTGTTCCACCATTACCTAAATTCTATACCCGTCGGACTACTTCAGCTCATGGTCATCATTTGTCATCCAGTATGCCCCAGGATTGTTTTGATAACATGGTTTCTAATGATGGGTCTGGAGATACATATGTGTATGAATCATTGCAGGAGAATAGCCCACAGATGGAGGAGGTTCCCAATGATCTGGATATACCTATTGTAGTTCGCAAGCAGAAGCGGTCTTACGCTTCCTACCCTCTTGCTTCTCAGATCTCCTTTCATCGTCTATCAGGGGAATTTAAGAGATTTGCAGTGGCTCTATCTGCTATGGAAATTCCACGGAATTATCAGGAGGCATTGAAGGATAGTTGCTGGCACTTGGCTATGGAGGAATAAATGGTTGCATTGCATTTACGTGGTACATGGAGTTTGGTGTCTACTCCTCTTGGGGCATCTGTGGTCAATTGCAATTGGGGGTTTACTGTTAAACATCATGTAGATGGCAACCTTGATCTCTATAAGGCAAGATTAGTGGCACGAGGCTTTACTCAGACCTACGGCATGGCTTACTTAGACACGTTTTCTCTAGCGGCTCGTCACTCTACACTGTGTGTCCTACTTTCGGTAGAAATGGTATGTGATTGGCCTTTGTTTCACTTGGATGTCAAGAATGCATTTATGTATGGAGATCTACAAGAGGAAGTTTACATGCTGCAGCTTCTAGGGTTTGCTGCTGAGGGGGAGTGCCAACAGGTTTGTAGACTCCATAAGGCGATATATAGTCTTAAACAAAGTCCAATGGCATGGTTTTAAACGCTCTAGTCTTAAACAAAGTCCAGGGGATAAAGAAGGCAAAAGAGTTTCTAGGCCGTCAGTTTGTTACTAAGGATCTGGACACCCTAAAGTATTTCTTAGGGTTGGAATTTGCTAGGAATGCGCAGGGTCTTGTGATGACCCAAAGAAAATATGTTACATACATGCTTGTTGCGACGGACATGATTGGGTGTTGACCCTCTACTACTCCTATGGATCCGAGCATGAAGTTATACGATGATGATACAAATGAGGTTGATAAGAAGAGATATAGAGAGATGGTGAGGAAGCTCCTTTATGTTACTATTAGCAGACATGATATCTCTTTTGTAGTGAGTCGAGTAAGTCAGTTCATGGAGCAGCCTCATCAAGTACATATGGACGCTATATACATGATACTGAGATATCTAAAATCTTCTCCAGATGCAGGATTACTTTTCAGGAAAGGAGTAACTCTCTCAGTATCTACGTGTGTTGATGTTGACTATGCAGGTTGTCCTAAGGATGAGAAGTCTACTTCTGGCTTTGCAGTATTTGTTGAACGTTCTCTTGTTTCTTGGAAAAGCAAGAAACAAACAGTTGTGGCTAGATCAAGTGTCGAATATAAGTATAGGGCTATAGCGTAAGCAAGTATAGAAATGATGTGGGTTCTAGCAGTGTTAGCAGATTTGCATGTAGATGTTCCTCTACCCATGCAGTTACAATGTGATAACCAGGCTACCTTATTCATTGCAAACAACCCCACATTCCATGAGAGAACGGAACATATTGAGGTAGACTGTTATTGTACTAGAGATATGGTTCAGAAGGGTTTGATTTCTACCTCTCATGTTAGTTCATAGATCAAACAACAAATATCTTTACAAAGGCATTACTCAGAGGGCCATTTCAGAAGTGGTCGTCCAAGCAGAGAATGATTGACATCTATGCTCCATCTTGAGGGGGAGTGTAGAGATATTTCTATGTTCCTTGTGAAAGAATGATAAGAAAAGATGATTCGTTGTTTATTCAAGAGGTCTAGGGGTCCTGATATAGGACTAAACCCTAGAGGGCTCAAAGGAGAATATTCTATAGAATATTCTTTAGAATATAGAATATTCTCTATAGAATATTCTCTTAACAAATAGCCACATAGAATATTCTCTTAACATAAAAGCCCTCGTGAGATTACAATAGAATATAAAGAAGGAAATCTTCTACAATCTCTAACACTCCCCCTCAAGTTGGAGCATATCCATCGATCATGCCCAACTTGGAAGATATCCAGGAAAGGCGCTTCTTTGATAAGGCCTTTGTGAATATGTCTGCAAGCTGAAGATCTGTTGAGATATGTGGTGTAGAAATCTTGCCTTCTCGTACAGCATCACGAACAAAATGACAGTCGATCTCAATGTGTTTGGTCCTCTCATGGAACACAGGATTTGTAGCAATATAAGTGGCAGATTTGTTATCGCAGTATAGAGGAACAGGAGTAGTGATAGCAATATTGAGTTCTTGCAAAAGAGACAGTAACCAGGTAATTTCGCATGTGGCTTGGGCCATTGCCCTATATTCTGCCTCTGCACTGGATCGGGAAACCACCGTCTGCTTCTTGCTCCTCCAACTAACAAGGTTACCTCCTACCATCATCGCATAGCCCGTCGTAGAACGACGATCCTCAGGTGAGCTTGCATAATCAGCATCAGCATAAGCAGCAACCTTAGTGTATCCATTTTCCCCATAGAATAGACCACGTCCAGGGGATTCCTTCAGGTAGCGAAGAATCTGAAGAACATCTTGCCAGTGGCTGTAGCATGGTTTCTCCATGTGTTGGCTAGCTCTGTTCACAGCATATGATATGTCTGGCCTAGTAACAGTAAGGTACAGAAGTTTGCCAACCAGGCTTCTGTATCTTGTAGTATCTTCAAAGGCAGGATCATCTGGTGTAGAATGTTTCTTTGGTTCTGCAGGTATGCCAGATGGCTTGCACCCAAGTAATCATGCTTCAGTTAGTATATCTAAGCAGTACTTTCTTTGTGACATATGAAGCCCCTACTTGGTGCGTAAGACTTCTATACCTAGAAAATAGCGAAGTTGCCCCAGATCCTTGGTGACAAAAACCTTTTGCAGAAAAGTCTTCACTTCTAGCACTCCTTTATCGTCATCACCTGTAACAATCATGTCATCCACATATACAGCTAGTATGACAGTACCTGTTGATCGTTTTTTGACAAAGACTGAATGGTCAGATGTAGTTCTCTGAAAGCCCAGAGTGCTATCTCTGAACTAAGTCTCTCAAACCATGCCCTCGAACTTTGCTTTAGACCATAAATTGCTTTGCGAAGTCGGCAAACATACTCCCCCTCGACTTCGTAACCTGGGGGTTGCATCATGTAAACCTCTTCCTCAAGATCACCATATAGAAATGCGTTCTTGACATCCAGTTGAAAAACAGGCCAGCCTTTGTTCACGGCTACAGAGAGGATAGTGTGAATAGACCCCATCCTGGCAACAGGTGAAAAAGTCTCGAAGTAATCAACTCCATATGTCTGTGTAAAGCCTTCTGCCACAAGTCTTGCTTTCAGTCTGTCAATAGAACCATCTGGAGAATGTTTCGTAGTAAAGACCCATCTGCAGGCAACAAGCCTGACACCTTCGGGATACGGAACTAGATCCCATGTTCCTCTGGAATTGAGAGCATCCATTTCTTCATTCATAGCTTGTCGCCACCCGTGGTCCTGTAATGCAATGTGATAGTCTCTTGGGACCGAGATTGTCATAAGAGCATCTGCATATCTTTTATCAAAACATGATAGGCTATCAGTGGACGTGAAATTAGACATAGGATGGATAGTGCATTGCCTCTTTGTTCTGCGTAGGGCAGTGGGAAGCTCCTGAGGATCATCCGGAGAAGTATTGGTGGGGCCACTTGAAGATGGCATATTTTCCTGCAACAAAGGAACTGGTAGAGGAACAGGAACAAGAGGGGACACATGTTTTCTTTTATAGACAATTGGTGGAGGAGGAAGTTCTAATGGTATGTCAGACACATCTTGATTGAAGAAGCGAGTTTGTTCGAAAAAGGTGACATCAGCTGATATATAATAGTGTTTACCACAAGGATCATAGCATCTATACCCTTTCTTTGTTTGGGAATAACCCAGAAAAACACATTTAATTGCACGTGACGATAATTTGTCTGCAGTATGAAAGTTGTGAACAAAGGCGGTGCATCCAAAAATCCGCAGAGGTAGAGGAAATGGTGAGTCATTTGGATACAATAAGGCAAAGGGTGTGGAGCCATTTAGGGAGACAGAGGGAACTCTGTTGATTAGATGGACAGCAGTGAGAATAGCATCTCCCCAATAGGTTTTGGGGACCTTCATTTGGGTAAGAAGAGAGCGGGCAATGTCGAGGAGATGTCGAAGTTTTCTTTCGGCTACCCCATTTTGTTGGGAGGTATATGGGCAAGAGGTTTGATGGATAGCACCCTGGGAAGCAAAGAAGGATGTCAAATAATTTTGTGTAAATTCCAATGCATTATCAGAACGAAATTTTTTAACAGTAGTGGAGAAGATGTTTTTGACATAGTAAAAGAAATTCTTGACAATATTGTTAATTTCTGAGCGTTCCTTTAACAGAAAAACCCAAGATGATCGACTGTAGTCATCCACAAAGACAGCAAAATATTTATGACCACTTAGACTTCGGACCGGACAGGGTCCCCAGATATCACAGTGAACAAGTGCAAAAGGAGTACGACGACGAGGCTCAGTTCGTGCAGGAAAGGAGGTTCGATGATGTTTCCCGAACTGACATGCTTCACACTCAAAGGGTTTCAGCATAGAAAGTTCAGGGAACATCATGGAGAGAGCTTTAGCAGAAGGGTGACCAAGACGAAGGTGCCATAGAAAAGGATCTTCAGAGATGGAGACTGCACCGGCAAAGTTGGAATCAGAAGGGATGTCGAGGTAATAGAGGCCGTTCCTCTCATGACCCCCACCAAAAATCTTCCTCGTCCGGATGTCCTGAAAATAACAACAAACCTCATCAAAAATAACACGACAGTTAAGCTGATGACATAGCTTCTGTACTGATAGAAGGCTGAGAGGAAAAGCAGGGGCACAATGAACATCTGTCAGATGCAGCTTGGAAGAAAAGTTGACAGTACCAACAGCAGTTACTGGGGAATGATCCCCATTAGCAACCCGAACAGTCTTCACAGAGGAAGATGGCTGGGAGGAGGTTAGCAAACTTCCTTCTCCCGTCAGATGGGTAGAGGCTCCAGAATCAATAATCCATGCATGCTTAGAGGCAGAGACAGAGTTTGCTACTGTACCTGAGGTAGTAGCCAGGCTAGCAGTAGGGGCAGAAGCATTACTATCAGAAGGGCTAGATTCTTGCAGCAGTTGTCGTAGGCAAGCATATTCAGAAGCAGTGAATGGGGTTTGTGCCTCGTTGGTTTGCTGAGTAGATGTTTCTGCAGTTGCATCATACGATACTTCATTGTAGGCATTGTTAACATTAGGCTGCATGCCAAACGTTGCCCAGCAGCGATCAGAAGGGTGATTCCAGCGTCCACAGTGTACACATGCTGGATACCGAGCAGAAGAATCACGACCACGTCTACGATCACGTCCGCGTCCAGAGTCACGGATGCGTCCAGATTCACGACCACGTCCACGCCCTGAGTCACGTCCCCGTCCTCCTTGATAGTTATGACGCCCTCTGTATCCTGAGGAGGTATAGTGGGCCATCGTCTCTGTAGAGGTGTGGGTGGTAGAGTGTTGAATCGGAGCCTCTAGCTCCTGTAAGCGTCCGAAGATGGTCTCAAGAGTAGGTAAAGTATCAGCCATCAGAAACTGATCTTTCACAAGCTTATATTTTGGATTTAGCCCCGAGAGAAATCTGTAAACCTGCCATTCAGCACGTTCTCCTACTTGTTTATCACAACATGCAGGCTGAAAAATAAGGAGTTCCTCAAAAAGGCTTGTAAGAAGCCTGTAATATTCGATAAGACTTGATTCTCCCTGAGTGGCAGACCAAATTTTTGTGTATATGTCTGACAGACGAGACTTAGTCGTCTTTTGAGAATATGTACGCTCAAGGTTTTCCCACATTGCCTTAGCGGTGTCTTTGTAAAGAAGATTCGCAGCAATATTTGGATCGACACTGTTCGTCATCCAAGTGATAACCTGACAATTATCAACAAACCAAGTTTCATAGTCCTTATCAGTTTCCGCAGGTGGAACTTTTGTAAGAACGTAGCTCTTGCGCTGGCCACCAACAAACACTTGGAAAACCGAGACCATAGAACATAATTTTCGGAGCCCTTCAACTTGATAGAAGTGCCCTGTACCAGCAAAGAAGAACTAGGGTACGTGGGCTTGATCTCGGCAGACGTCATTGTGGCGGCTTAGGTCAGGAAAAAGTGACCTAGAGAGTATATCTTCCCTCAATTTATCATCAAATATCTAAACCCTCATCAAGAAATAAGAAGGATGAGGCAATGCTCGTTTGACGGCACAAGAGGGGGCATGGCGGAGTCGGCCTGGCGGCGGAAGGAGGCCCTGGGAGGGCTGGCGGAGGCGCCTGGCAGCGCGAGGCGGGCCTGGCCGACCTGGCGGTGGTACCTGGCTGCCCTAGAGCAGCCTGGCGACGCTCAGCCGAGGCGGCGCGGGCCTAAGGCAGGAGGTGCGGAGACCCGAAGCGGCACGCGGTTGTAGATAAACATGGAGGGCTGGTGGTGGCGGAGGGGTGATTAGGTCAGAACACCGGCCTAGGACCGCTGCTCTGATACCATGTGAAAGAATGATAAGAAAAGATGATTCGTTGTTTATTCAAGAGGTCTAGGGGTCCTTATATAGGACTAAACCCTAGAGGGCTCAAAGGAGAATATTCTATAGAATATTCTTTAGAATATAGAATATTCTCTATAGAATATTCTCTTAACAAATAGCCACATAGAATATTCTCTTAACATAAAAGCCCTCGTGGGATTATAATAGAATATAAAGAAGGAAATCTTCTGCAATCTCTAACATTCCTATATACCTTTTCGATTATTTTATTTCTTTATGTCTATCTTATGTAATTTACCCATAGAACTCTCCTCTATATAAGAGAGCCCATGGTTCCCAAGAATAAACACATCTATTATTTTTTTCCCAACATGGTATCGGAGCGACGGCCCTAGATCGGAGCTCGGGTATTCAAAACCCTAACCCCACCTTTCGCCCACCCTTCCCCATCGCCGCCACCGTCCCTCGGTTGCCGCCGGCACTCGCGTACCACATGTCATCGCCCACGCCAATGCGCCCCCTCGCCCGCACACCACTTTCCCATGCGCAGCCCCCGTGCGTTACTTGCGCACGCATCGTTCCCAGCATGCAGCCTTTGCACATCGTCACTTCAGGCGCGGCTTCTCCACGCGTCGGCATCGATCCCTTCGTTTGATTGATGGATTTCGGTGCATAAGTCTACATATGCATTCAAATCCACCTATGTTTGTGTAGACATTCACTCTTTGGTCTTCATAGCCCTAGTCTTCTACCTACGGCGATATGTCTGAGAACAAAGTAGATGTACCGCTACAGGCGCCTTCAGAGGTCCAACACCTATTGTCAAAATGGACGAGACAAATTATGATCTCTGGGTTATATGTAGTTTATGAACCTTATAAAGTCAAATGATAAGAAACATATTCTTACCAAGGAGGAGCCGGTGGAGAAGACTGGGGTAAACGTCTCGTGGGAGGCAGACGACGCAACGCCTATGTCAAAGTTTGGCTCTCTGGTACATTGACGATTGAGATCATCAATAACGTATTACATCAACCTACTGCTAAGGCGATGTGGGATATTCTCGCAGCAACATATTCTCAGGCGAGGAATGAGACGAAGTTCCTCCAACTCCAGCATGATATATTCACTGTCAAGGAGAATGGACAACCCATGCATTTGTTGTATACATCCTTGAGAGGGATGTTTGAGAAGCTACATAGATTCATATCTCTCACTGCCACCCCTGAGCAGCAGAAGACATAAGAATGCTACCATAGTTGGTGTATTCCTAGCTGCTCTTGATCTTGAATAAGATGTTGCTCGCTCCCAGATCCTCGTAGATACTACAATTCCTCCCATGGAGGAAGCTTTTCGCAAGCTTAACAGGATTATTGTTCCGTCCACTACTAGTAGCCAGACTTCTTTGGTGATGGCCGCCTCCCAAGGCATAGGAGGCCCGTCTATTTTCCATGGACGAGGACCCTATGGTAGAAGGGGTCGAATTCGTCAGCCCTACATGTTTTGTCATCGTCCTGGCCATTCAGAGGATACATGCTATTCCAAGCAGGATTTTCCTCCATCGGCCTGAGTAGCGGAACAAGTTGAGTCTCCAGCAGTTCCTACCTCAGATCAGCGGTTTGATGACCTCGTTGCTAGAATGAGGAATGTTATGCCTCCTTCCTCTCCACCATCTCCAAGAGGCCATTCAGATGTGGCAGCTTCTACTTCTTCTAGTACATCTGCTACAGTTGGCACCTCATGTAGTACTTATTCTTTTACATCTTGTCATGGATCTGAGATTACAAAATGTATTATGGACTCCGATGCGACACATTGTTTATGTGAAGACAAACAACAACTTGCATCCTATAGACAAGTTCCCTAAGGGAGAACGTTTATGATAGCTGATGGGACTCATTCCCAATCATAGGACATGGGGAGATCACCTTGACACCCTCGATGCGTTTGCAGAATGTGCCATATGCTCCTGATTTCTCTATGAAGTTTCTTTCTATTAGTCAGATTACAAAGGATTTGCACTACCGAGCTAATTTTGACCCATCGTCTCTTTTTTTCAGAGCATTCTTATGGGAAGAGTGATTGGGTGTGGCCATGAGTAGGGTGGCCTTTATCGCCTAGTTCAAACTCCCTATGCGCTCTTCAAAAGATGCATCACGTTGCTGCAAATTTCACCAGGTTCTTTTTTCCATTGTGGGGTATGTCAGTTGGGAAAGCATCATCGGTCTGCATTTCCTAGTTGTCAGAGTCAGAGAAGTAGCTCTCCTTTTGAGTTATTTCATGTTGACATTTGGGGTCCGAGTCGTGTTCCTGATCACCAGGGACACATGTTTCAGGATGTGGATGATTTTTCTCGATTGTCATGTGTGTTTTCAATGAAAAATAAGTCTGAAGCAGGGGATGTGATCAAATAATGAAGTGCAAAATGTTTTCTCTACCTCCGTGAAATTTGTGCTAACTGATAATGCTTTGAATTATGTACTCATGCTCTATCCCATTTTCTTTCATCTTGAGGTATTATTCATCAAACATATTGTGCATACACTTCTCAGCAAAATGGTGTTGCTGAGAGAAAGCATTGTCATCTACTCGTTGATACTCAGACTCTTCTCATTAAGAGTTATGGCCCACATTCGTTTTGGGTGATGCGGTTCTTACAACATGATATTTTGTGAATCGCATGCCATTGTCTGTCTTGGGTAAGAAAATTCCTTTCTCTATAACTTTCCATGAGGAGTTATTCTCACTCACTCCTCGTGTGCTCGACTTTGTTGCTTTTGTTCACCAGTTGATTCTAGGTCTTAACAAGCTCACTCCTAAAGTTGTCAAATGTGTGTTTATTGGGTACTCCAGGACCTAGAAAGGATACCGATGTTATGATCCTTTACGCAAAAAATACTATATCAGTGCTGATGTCATATTTTTTGAGTTTGTGATGTATTTCTCTCCTACAGGTGATAGGTTGGCTTCATCAGACTCAGATGATAAGATTTACATGCCACCCCCTCCTACGAGTCATTCACCACCTCTTACTATGCCTGTGGTTCCACCATCGTCACCACCTCCACCACCACCTCCTCCTCCCCCTCCTACTAACCAGTCTCATGTGCTCATTGTTCCACCATTACCTAAATTCTGCACCCGTCGGACTGCTTCTGCACATGGTCATCATCTGTCATCCAATATGCCCCAAGTTTGCTTTGATAACGTGGTTTCTAACGATGGGTCTGGAGATATATCTGTGCATGTACCATTGTAGGAGAATAGCGCACAAATGGAGGAGGTTCACAATGTTGTCATCCAATATGCCCTAAGTTTGCTTTGATAACGTGGTTTCTAACGATGGGTCTGGAGATATATCTGTGCAGGTACCATTGTAGGAGAATAGCGCACAAATGGAGGAGGTTCACAATGACCTGGATATACCTATTACAGTTCGCAAGCAGAAGCGGTCTTGTATTTCTTACGCTCTTGCATCTCAGGTCTCCTTTCATAGTCTAACAGGGGAATTTCAGAGATTTGGAGTGGCTCTATCTACCGTGGAAATTCCACGGAATTATCATGAGGCATTGAAGGATAGTTGCTGGCGCTTGGTTATGGAGGAAGAAATGGTTGTGTTGCAATCACATTGTACATGGAGTTTGGTGTTTTCTCCTCCTGAGGTGTTTGTGGTCAGTTGCAAATGGGTGTTTACTGTTAAACATCATGAAGATGGCAGCGTTGATTGTTACAAGGCAATATTAGTGGCACACGGCTTTACTCAGACCTACGACATGGATTACTTGGAAATGTTTTCTCTAGTGGCTCATCACTCTACACTGTGTCCTAGTTTCAGTATCAGCGATACATGATTGACCTTTGTTTCAGTTGGATGTTAAGAATGCATTTCTGGAGGAAGATCTACAGGAGGAAGTTTACATGCAACTAACTCCAAGGTTTGCTGCTAAGGGGGAGTGTCAGGAGGTTCGTAGACTCCATAAGGCGATATATGGCCTTAAGCAAAGTCCAAGGGCATGGATTCAGAAGCTCTCGAATCTGATTGAGAAGCATCGGTTCAAGAGGTCTAATGCAGACCATTTACTCTGTGCAGAGGATCCTAGAGATATTGTTGTCATAATGGTCTATGTTGATGATATTCTTGTCACAGGAAATGATATGCAGGGGATAAAGAAGGCAAAAGAGGTTCTAGGCCGTCAGTTTGTTATTAAGGGTTTGGGCACCCTAAGGTATTTCTTAGGGTTGGAATTTGCTAGGAATGCGCAGGGTCTTGTGATGACCCAAAGAAAATATGTTAGAGACATGCTTGTTGAGACGGGAATGATTGGATGTCGACTTTCTACTACTCATATGGATCCAAGCATGAAGTTATACGGTGATGATACATATGAGGTTGATAAGAGGAGATATAGAGAGATGGTAGGGAAGCTCCTTTATGTTACTATTACTAGACTGGATATCTAATTTGCAGTGAGTCGAGTGAGTAAATTCATGGAGCAGCCTCGGCAAGTACATATGGATGCTATATACATGATATTGAGATATCTAAAATCTTTTCCAGGTGCAAGACTACTTTTCAGGAAAGGAACAACTCTCTATGTATTAACGTGTGTTGATGCTGACTATGTTGGTGTCCTAAGGATAGGAAGTCTACTTCAGGCTTTGCAGTATTTGTTGGCAAATCTCTTGCTCCTTGGAAAAGCAAGAAATAAACAGTTGTGGCTAGATGAAGTGTTGAATCTGAATATAAGGCTATGACGCAAGCAAGTACAGAAATGATGTAGTTCGAGCAGTGTTAGCAGATTTGCATGTAGATGTTCATTTACCCATGCGGTTACAATGTGATAATCAGGCTTCCTTATTCATTGCAAACAACCCCGCATTCCATGTGAGAACGAAACATATTGAGGTAGACTGCCATTATACTAGAGATATGATTCAGAAGATTTTATTTCTACCTCTCATTTTAGTTCAGGAGAGTAAACAACATATATCTTTACTAAGGCATTACTCAGGGGGTCATTTCAGAAGTGTTTGTCCAAGCTGAGAATGATTGACGTCTATGCTCCATCTTGAGGGGGAGTGTAGATATATTTCTATGTTCTTATGTACCTTTTCGATTATTTTATTTCTTTATGTCTATCTTATGTAATTTACCCATAGGTCTCTCCTCTATATAAGAGAGCACAGGGTTCCCAGGAATAAACACATATATTATTTTTTCCCAACAAAAGTAATCTTCACAAACATGAACATAAGTTCTAATGGCTCCAATTTAAGGGAATATACATATAGAGGGAAAAGGGAGCCTACACCCATATGTAGGTAACTTCCTACACCTGCCCTTTTCCCTTCTATTTTTTTATTTTTTTTGAATTGAATCCTTGAGGGACTTCCTACACCATGTCGCCATTCAAATTTCAACTTATTTCGAAACTTCTAACTTATCAATCAAGACAATCAAATTTTAACAATCTCAAATTTGCTGAAATAGATCACTTCCGATGGACATGTCAGGAATGTATATTTTACATGAAATTTGAAACACATATTCCACTTAATATTCTAAGTAAATCCCATAAGGATCCATTTAAAAAAATAAAAAATTGAGGGGAAAGGGACAGGAGGAACGTTACCTCTACACATTGGTATATGTTAGAATACTCAGATGATTTATTCTATAGAGCCCTCGGGTCTCTTATATAGGGAGAGAGCCCTTGGGTAAATTACATGAGAGGTACATAAAGAAACTGAAATAACATGAAATAACATAAGAGACGAACAACTGTCTCTACACTCCCCCTCAAGATGGAGCATAGATATCTATCATGCTCAGCTTGGAAGAACATCTCTGGAAGGGTCCTCTGAGCAATGGCTTAGTGAATATGTCCGCTGTTTGATCCTCTGAACTGACATGAGACGTGGAGATGAAGCCCTTCTGAATCATGTCCCTAGTGTAATGACAATCCACCTCTATGTGTTTGGTTCTCTCATGGAAGGCTGGATTATTGGCAATAAATAATGCTGCCTGATTATCACATTGAAGGTTCATAGGCAAGGGAACATCAACGTTCAGATCTTCTAAGACTGCTTTAACCCACATCATTTCTGTGCTTGCTTGTGCCATGGCTCTATACTCGGACTCGGCACTGGATCTCGCCACAACAGTTTGCTTCTTGCTTTTCCAAGAGACTAAAGAGCTTCCTATGAAGACAGCAAATCCAGAAGTAGACTTACGGTCCCTTGGACATCCTGCATAATCTGCATCTGCACAGGCTGAAATAGATAGATCTGTACCTTTCTTAAATAGCAACCCTGTGCCTGGGGAAGACTTCAGATATCTCAATATCATGTGTAAGGCATCCATATGAACTTGCCTCGGCTGCTCCATGAACTGACTCACCCTGTTTACTGCAAGAGCAATATCCGGTCGCGTTATGGTGATGTATAAGAGTTTACCCACCATTTGTCTGTACCTTCTCTTGTCCACCTCCTCGGTATCATCATCGTACAGCTTCATACTCGGGTCCATAGGTGTACTTGAAGGTCTGCATCCAGTCATTCCTGTTTCGACTAGCAAATCTGTGACATATTTTCTTTGAGTCATCACCAGTCCTTGTGCATTTCTTGCAAATTCTATCCCCAGAAAATATCGTAATGTGCCTAGATCCTTTGTAATGAACTGGCTGCCCAACATAGACTTGGTGATCTCTACTCCCTGTGCATCATCTCCTGTAACCAATATGTCATCAACATATACCATAACAACAATGGTACCTCTAGGGGTCTTCCGGACGAACAGTGAGTGGTCCGCATTAGATCTTCTGAACCCCTGTCTTTCAATAAGCTGAGATAGGTTCTGGAACCATGCACGGGGACTCTGTTTAAGGCCATAGATAGCCTTATGAAGTCTGCACACCTTCTGAGTCTCCCCCTCAGCAGCAAACCCGGGTGGCTGCTGCATGTAGACTTCCTCCTGTAGATCACCATACAAGAAAGCATTCTTAACATCAAGCTAGAAAATGGTCCAGTCACGTACCACTGCAACTGATAGGAGGATGCGAAGGGTAGAGTGTCTCGCCACCGGTGAGAAGGTATCCAAATAGTCAACACCATATGTCTGTGTAAATCCCCGTGCCACGAGCCTGGCCTTGTACCTGTCTAGACGACCATCTGCATGATATTTCACCGTAAAAACCCACTTGCAACTTACTACTGAGGCACCTGGAGGAAGGGGAACAAGAGACCAAGTTCCCCTAGACTGCAACGCACGCATTTCCTCTTCCATTGCAAGTCGCCAGCAGTCAATCTTCATTGCATCCTGATATGTCCTTGGAATCTCAACTGACGATACAGCAGCTGCAAACTTCTGGAAATCCCCAGTGAGTCTATGGAAGGAGACCTGAGAGGCAAGAGGATACGTAGCACACTGTCTGCGCTGCTTCCTAAGAGCAATGGGCCTGTCCAAATCATCCAAGACCGTGTTGACCGGATGCTCCTCCTCCTGTAGTAAATGTTCCTGCACAGGTGCAATTTCTAAGCCATCCTTAGTGTTAGTTTCAGAACAAACCTGAGGCGTATCGGATGGTTGAGTTGTAGCCTGAGCATTGCCTTTCCGCCTTGTATAGAACTTAGTGAGAGGAACAACAGGAGGAGGTGGTGGTGGTGGTGGTGTTGATGGAGTAGAGGATTGACCCAGGCTTGGTGGTGGTGGTACAAAGACATTGGAATCTGGTGAAGTGGAGGAGGCCAATCTGTCACCCGCAGGTGAGAAATACATGACAGGTTCGAAAAAGGTAACATCTGCGCTCACATAATATTTGTCATGGACAGGATCATAGCAACGGTATCCTTTCTGTGTCCTGGAGTAACCCACAAAAACGCACTTGATAGCCCTAGGAGAGAGCTTATCAAGTCCTGGAGATAAGCGGTGGACAAACGCAACAGTGCCAAAGACACGAGGTGTAAGTGCAAACAAGTCTCTGTCTAGAAAAAGAACAGAGATTGGAGACTTTTCCCCAAGAACAGTTGTAGGCATTCGATTTACTAGATAACATGCTGTAAGGATAGCATCACCCCAAAAAGATAATGGAGCACAACTTTGAATGAGTAATGTGCGTGCAATATCAAGAAAATGTCGATGCTTACGTTCCGCAACCCCATTTTGTTGTGAGGTATGTGGTTTGATGAACAATGCCTTTTGAAGAAAGAAAGTTAGCAAGAGAGCGAGTGCAGAACTCTAATGCATTATCAGTTCGCACATACTTAACAGTAGAAGAGAAAACATTCTGGATTTCAATAATAAGATTTTGAATGACACTTCCTGCTTCAGATTTATTTTTAAGAAGAAACGTCCAGGACACTCTAGAGAAGTCATCAACCACTACTAAATAGAACCTGTGCCCCTGATGATCGGGCACACGACTTGGACCCCAAATGTCTACATGAAGTAATTCAAACAAGGAGTGACTGCTCCGACTCTGACGACCTGGGAAGCTAGATCGATGGTGCTTCCCTAACTGACAAGCTTCACAACGAAAGGAGGAACTCGGAGAGATCTGAGGCAGTAGGTGACGCATTTTCTGCAGAGGCAGATGACCGAACCGAAGATGCCAGGTGTACGGAGATACGGCGCCTTGGGAATGCAGAGAGACACCAGCGTAGGAGTTACGGACTAGACGATAAAGGCCATTGTGCTCAGAACCACAGCCAATCACCCTGCCCGTCAGTATGTCCTGAAAAATAACAGACGATGGATCAAAAATAGCACGATAGTGCAAATCACGTATAATCTGACTAATGGATAAGAGATTCATAGAGAATTCTGGCGCATGTAGGACGTTCTATAAGTGCATAGAGGGTAGCAAAGCCGTCTCCCCCTGACCGATGATAGGAGAATGAGTTCCATCAGCTATGAGTACAGATCGACCAGGCTGTACAGCTCTGTAGGACTGAAGAATCTCTTTCCCACGGCATAGATGATGGGTAGCCCCAGAGTCGACAATCCAACCTGTGAGGTCATGACAATGAGATGAGACTGAAGGACTACCTGAGGCACTGGCAGGAGCTGAAGGACCCTGAACATGATCCGCGACACGTGCAGAAGGGGGAAAGCCGTGCTTGGAATAGCACGTATCCTCCGAATGACCAGTACGGCGGCAGAAAGAACACGTGGACCGTATGCGACCTCCACGTCCACGTCCACCATATCCTCTGCCACGAAACGAGGACGAACCACCACGTCCCCTGGAAACTACCATTGCAGACGGAGGCGCATTCGCTATAGCGGATGGAACAGGTACACGACTGAGTCTCCTGTATACCTCTTCCATCGGCGGGATAGTGGCATCTGATAGAATCTGAGAGCGTGCTGCCTCGTACTCCGGGTCTAGGGCAGCGAGTAATACGCCAACCATAGTGGCGTTGCGGAACGTCTTCTGTTGTTCCGGTGTGGCTGTAAGCGGGATGGTGCTATAGAGCTTCTCGAACATGCCACGAAGCGACGTGTACAGTGAATGGAGAGGCATCCCATTCTGCTTCGTGGTAAATATGTCATGCTGCAACTGGAGCATCTTTGTCTCGTTGCGTACCTGAGAGTACGTCGTAGCCAAAATATCCCACATCGCCTTAGCGGTGGGCTGGTGAAGTACATCATTCGCTATCTCCGTCGTAAGCGTACCTGAGAGCCAGACCTTGGCATACGCGTCGTCAGCCTCCCATGAGGCATAAATCCCTGTCTTCTCCGGCGGTTCATCCTCGGTAAGAATATGCTTCTTACCACACGACTTCATAAGACTGAGGAACTGCATCGCCCACAGCTCGTAGTTAGTCCCGTCCATTTTGACGATTGGTACCGAACCTTTGAAGGCACCTATGGCGGGCATCTCAAGCTTGTGTTCTGACATAATTCCGGAGAAGAACAAGTACTGATAGACCAAGAAAGTATTGTCTACCGAGACCTTGTAGGATTCAAGTGCATAGGTAGACGATTATGCACTTGAATCGACCATCACGTCGAGTCCTAGCGAGGATGCGGTTCCTCGGCCACGAGTAGAGGCTCTGGGAGCCCCTACAACTGGATTACGGCGGCTGAAGGACTGTTGACAGCGAGCAGGAGGCTGCGGGGTGGAGGCCGGGGGGCTTGGGCGGCGGTGTAGGGGCTGGGCGGCGCTGATCGGAGGGCCGCAAGGTGCTGGGGGGGGCCCGCTGGGGCCTGGGGAGCCCGCTGGGGGCTGGGGAGCCCGCTGGGGGGCTGGGGAGGCCGCTGCGGAGGGCGCTGGGGGGCTGCGGAGCCCGCTGGGGGGGCTGGGCGAGGAGGCGGCGAGCCCGGGGAGGGAGGGTTCGAAACCCTAGGCGGCGGGAGAGGGGGGGCGGCGGTGGAGAACCCTAGGGTTAGGGTTATGGCTCTGATACCATGTTAGAATACTCAGATGATTTATTCTATAGAGCCCTCGGGTCTCTTATATAGGGAGAGAGCCCTTGGGTAAATTACATGAGAGGTACATAAAGAAACTGAAATAACATGAAATAACATAAGAGACGAACAACTGTCTCTACAGTATAGGCTCTCAATCTTATATATATATATATAAAAGAGAAACATCAAATGAGGTGGGGTCTCACCACTTTCATGGTGAGTCATCCACCTCATCTATTTATCTTTAATCATGCAGTTGTAATTAATGCCCTCTTAATTTTATTGCTTTAATGTTCAAAAACCTATTTTGGCCATTTTGTACATTTAAAAACAGAATATAGCAACCATCGATTTCATTCAACAATTGAAAACATAATACCTATTCCTATTTGTGCAAGCAATAGAGCGGGCGATGAGAAGGTGCACGTCGAGAATATGGCGGTGGTTTGTTTGATGTAGTCCATCGGTTGTTATGGTGGCCAGGGAAGGAGGTTGTTTGGTTGCGTACGACCTAGACAACGGAGGAGCGCGACAACGAGCGGTGATCACGAATCTCCCACGTTTATTTCAACGATCTTGAGGCCAATCGCCCGATCAGATCTTCCTATTGGTTTAATGTTAAACTTATTTTTACAAATATCAGATTTGTTTTACAAATCCCATATTATTTTCTACGAATGCAAGATTTTTTTATTAATGCCAGATTGTTTCACATGTATCGTTTCTTTTATCAATTACTTTTTTTTTGAGAGTTTTTATCAATTACTAATAGTATTTTTTTCTTGCAGAACACCATACAAATACTACAAAGGGAACACCGTTTTTTTAATAAGGAATCGTGAATATTACAATCATGACATGTTCTATACAAAGTCTCACAAAAGCATTGAATATTGCATTGGAATGACAATAGTGGGCTGAGAATATAAAACTAAACAAGATATTACAAAGTGGTTATCATATTTACCAAATACCAAAAATTACAAAAATATAATTATACTTAAAAAGAAATTTTTCATTCTATTGATTATCACTCAACATTGAATATTAAAAAGTGGTTATACATAATTACAAAGCTCCATATAAAATTTACAACATACAACGATAGTTTTGCAATGACTCTTTATATTCTACAATTAATACAATTTGTGACGAAAAATGGAATCGATAAATAAAGAATGGACGAAAAATACCAAAATTATATGATCCTAAAATAGTCAACTAAAAGAATATACTGAAATTCAAATTAGAAAAGAAATAGAATGACTAAAATGCCTTTTTGGTTAAGATACCGGTGGAGTGAGATCCAACGAATCACATCGATGGCTCCACAAGATTGTTGAGACGTTGCCTCATTTGAAGGGTTTCCTATATATATTTATAATTATATTCTATGCTTTCATTCCATTCACAATCTACTCCAAATAAATATAATGTATGAGCATCACCGTTGCTCCAAATAATTTACGCTCAAAATCAATAATAAATTGGGATTTTTACCTACATAATCCAATAGAACCCTCTATAATCATGAATTACATGGAAAACCGTAAATACTGCTTTAACTCTTACATGTTATTACCATGTGTTAATTTCCATCAAGTTTCTATGTTAATTTTGACGGAAAACATTAAATGTTGACAATTTTCCCCTTAAAGCATATTACATTTATGAAGAAACCATATGTATAAATTATTTTGGACATGTGAGCCCATGGCGAGCCATTTTGCAATAAAAGTTATTGCAAATCACTCCACTGAAATAAAAAATAATTAATTTGCATATAAGGTCCCTTAGTACAATTAGAGTTATGTACCATGGCCATCTTGATAATCATACATCTGTGTGATTCAATAATTGAATCAGAAAGGTTTGTGCTTATATTCTATCTAAAGAGTTGGATTGATGTCTTATTTAACACTGTCAAATGATTATTAAGAGAGGATCTCAAGCCTGAGAAGGAGGTGTCAATCCTTACTCCAAATGTTGATATCCGACCGATCTCTTGATGCAAGTCCTCTGCATAGGAATATAGTTCGGAGGTATCGGATAAAGCATACATCCTCTGACCGTAGACAAATGTATTACTATATGTCTCAGTATATACATTAGGCATACCATTAGATTGATGACGTAATCAAGGTCTATACACCGTCGAACTGGTGTATATACAAGGACATATGAGTAATATGATCTCTTAAAGGGATCATACGGGTTCACTACTGAACCGGAAGATATGAACTCATTCACAAGATATTAGGCCCAACTAAATTTCATGCATGGTTGTCTTGCTTTGGAAGCATAATAGGATTTGTATGTATGATATATGCTTTTGGAAATCATATGATCGATATCAACTACCAATGATCAAATGAGAAACTTAATGATAAAACTCCGAAGAATACCGTTCAAATGAGATCAGAAGTTCAGGTTTATTTGAGATATTCTAGTATGCAGGATGTACGCGTATTAGGAATAAAGGTGATGTGATCTTAAATGATTGCATAACTATGATGCTTTCATTCCGAGGGAGTGATGAAACATGTTTGGATTTTAGTGGCTCCTCTCAATAGACTAGATTTCCGATGTTGATCCAATTGTTTGACATTGATCTGAATATGATTCAGGTGCAATGAGAAGATGTGATATTATGTCTGACATGGTCAGCCACCTCTGAGCGGTCTTCTAGATCTGGATTATCCAAATCATATACATGGCATATACAATCACCCTGACCTTATCTCCAAGTATTTGAGGAGAAGATACACAATTGTTGAAAGAGTTCGATAATTGTTCTATGAGCAATATTATCTAAGCATTGGAAAATTGGATAATTAAATATGCTTTAATTATCGCAATTAATGTGGATAGAGATATCTAGGATAATTAAATTGGATTTAGTTATCATGGATAAGATTAACAGATAAATAATATTTTTTAAAAAAAAAACCTGGAGAGTTAATTGTGAGTGAGAATTACAATTTATCTGTTAATGTGGCTTGGATTCACATTACATAATTTAATGCAAATATGATTTACATTAAATATTGGTTGAAAGAATTTAATTCTTAATAATCAACAGTATAATTGCAATTATCACAAATAATTTGGAATTATTAGATGATAATTCAATTATTCAATTAATTGATAAATAGATGAATTAATTTAACCCATTCAAATACTTAGAGTGGACGTCCATATGTTGTTAAAACCATGGTAGACGTCTGACGGATCCGGAGATTGCGGCTTTAAAAAGATGATTTAATTTTTGTGCGTGAAAATAATATGATTTGTCGTTCGTTATAGGTTGCGATCAGAATCGTTCAAGAAATAACCACAAAAATTATTCAATTTCAATCAAGTAGTTTTATGTTTATTTTACTTGGGCAAGTCCCAAGGTCGATCACAAGGAGGCAAAGGAACAACCTAGAGTTATGTCTATCAAGATTCGTGCACGGTTTTCGAGGCGGCCTTTTTTTGGAATTTTTAATGCAAATAAGGGATGCAAGATGCAATTTCGACCTATTTTAGGGACTAAAATGCAAATTACGTTCAATGATGTCCGAAAAATATGAAACTTAGCCACAATGCAAAATATGATGAAATAAATGCTATGTATTTTTTTTGGAATTTTTGGATGCAATATGAATTTTTTTACGAATTTTTAAATGTAAATAGAATGAATTTCAATATTTAATTATAACAAATACTAAACGTACTTATTTTCAAGGATCATAATTATCTTAGATCTATTACTAGGTGATGGATGTCAAAAAAATCCTAAACCTCGAAAATATGGGGTTTAATACCTATTAAAAATTAAATACTGAAATATGCAAAATGATTTTTACATAGCAAATTATGCATGCAAATGCGAATCTTTTTTGGGCACAATGTCAAGCACAATTAACTCTACACAAGATGATTTTTCAGGAATTTTTAGAGCAATGGTTAATCAATGGCAAATTTAAGAGCCTAAACTGGGTAAACTATGCAATTTTCCACAGAATAATTAATTAATAATTAACCATCAATCACAAAAATATCCACAACATGTAGAAATGTAGAGAATTAAATGACAAATATCATGCTATTTTTGGATTAATAAAATAATGTAAAGAAGGGGTTCAAAATAGAGGGAGAACACAGGGGTACAAATGCAAATAAATATAAATAAAATAAATATCAAAAGTGTAGTGGGGGACCTAAGTGTAATTACCAGAAGTGGAGGGAGGTCTTCTGCAAAATGACCAGAGGGTCACGTGCGACGCACGTGACCTCTGGCTGGCGGGGGCTTTTACGCGAATATCAGGATCTTCGGGGGCCTCCTTGTAAAATCACCAAGTGGTCATGTGCTGTGCATGTGACCCTTGGATTGTAGTGGAAGTTGTAGGCACTCCGGGGGCCTTGCTGTAAATAGCCCAGAGGGCACGTGCAAGGCATGTGACCCCAGGGGTTGCTCCTGCTGACGTCCCCCACCCCACGTGCGCAGCACGTGGTGGGGTCTCGGGCTCCATGCCCGGCGCTGCGGTGGAGGAGCATAGGCGCCCCGGCCAAAGCGGAGGGGAGGCCGACCGTTGATGATCGACTACAGGTGGGGCTCCGATGAACGCGTGGAGGTGGGCCGCTCCAGGCGGTTGTCGGAGGAGGCGTTGTAGAGGCGTTGACGGTGGTCGATGGCAACAATGGAGGTGGTCGATGTCGGTCGATGGCGGAGCAGGTGGAGTAGTGGCTCGTCGAAGAAGATGGACCAAGGCGGAGAGACCCGACGGAGGAGACGAAACTTGCGGTGGTGCGTTGTTGGCAGAGACGAAGGCTGACGTTGATGGAGAACGTTGGGGAAGATAACGTTGTGGGAGATGAAGCGTTGATGAACGTCGTTGTCGATCGGGGTGGAGTCGCGGGGATAGTTGGCTTGACGTCGCAGAGGCGATGGAGCTGGGGCAGTCACGCAACAGAGGTGTGGCACTGCGACGAGGGGGGGGGGGGGCTCGGACCTCGCCGGAGAGAAATGAAGAGGAAGCGGTGCTGTCACCGCCGCTCCTCCAACTTGTAGCTTATCGGCGGATGAGTTGGATGAGGGGGGGGGGATGGCGAGGTCTTTTATAGGTCGTAAGGGACAAGGTTGGTGATGGAGGGAGATTGCGAGGATAGCGGAGGACGTTGCGGAGCGGTCGGCGCGGAGGAGGTTGGTAGCGACGGACGCGGAGGTCGTTGAAGAGCGGCGGTTGCGGAGGGCGACAACTGCGAGGGGGCTGCCTGAGGAAGACGACGGGTCAGCGGCCGTTCGATCGGCCATGATCGAACGACTGCTGGAGCGGCACGTGGCGACAGAAGTGAAAGGGGGCGTGCGTGTGCTTGGCGCGTGCCTGGGGGCACGTGCCTAGTACGTACGAGTATTTAATTAATTTTTTAAACGAAAAAACGAAAGAAAAGGAGCCCAAAAACCACTGACACGTGGCGGCCTCAAGGGCTGCCACGTGTCAGCACTAGAAAAATCGAAGATAAAATATTTTGTAAAATAAAAAAGAAATAGTAAATGCTCGTCTCGATGAGATCTACAACTTTCATAAATAATGCTCGTCCCGATGAGATCTACAACTTTCATGAAGACATCAAAACCAAAATCGATCAAATGCACAAAGTGAATTTTTGGGGTATCCCAAGTACATAGAATACCTAGATTTTTGGGTTTTCTAATTTTTTTGTCATTTTTTTAAACTAGATAAAAGTCCGAAAAAAATAAGGAGAAATCGAAGATAAATAAAAGACATCTAAATCTAGTTTTTTTTGGATTTTTATTAATTAAGAAAATATGTACCTAAAATACAGGTAAAAAACCGCTAAAATACACAATGTACAAAAGAGGCCTAAAACCCAACTTTCACATACGAGCTCCGATTCACTTGAACTTGGTCTTGTTTTGAAGATAATTGAATGTACATTAGTTCAAAAGTGAGTAGGATCAAATCGGACACTGGATGGGGAAGATATGGGGCTTTTAGTCCGAAAATCCTAAAACTAGTGTTTGGGTTTTTGATCCACTTAACAGGATTAGTGATTTTTTTATTTTTTATTTATTCTTGTTAGTGATATGTACACAGTGGAGGTGGTTTTTTGTCATTCGGAGTTAGCATGAAAGAGTTAAAAATCTGGGAAGTTAGGCTATTTACAGGTCATTTCTGGCTTGGGTTTTTGGCTTCTTATTTTATGCAAACAAAATGGATAAAATGCAATTCTTATGAAAACATGTATGAATGCTAATTATGCTGAATAGATGCAGATATGCTATTGTTTTGAGGGAATGGAGCTTAATAAATGTGATTTAGAGTGATGAATCCGAGATTCATCATCCCCCAATAATTAAACCATGCTCGTCCCTGAGCATCAAAAAGGAACGCCATGAGGTGAAATGAGATTGGGTTCCATACTAAGACCATGAGCTGAAGGTGAAAATGAAACTAGACTCGACCTTGGATTTTTTGTATGTCGGAACTTCTGTGAGACTTAGAATTTTAAAATCAACAGCCTTCAAGTTCTATACATCATTGTCACAGTTTCGGCTCAGAAGTCATCTTAGATCAATCCTCTTCCCAAAGTATACCCTATGAACATTGAACAACCGACTCATGTGTGTGAAGGCTTTTAGCTCTTCCCATCCAGAATGCCAGATTATCATGCTCCTCTCCTCTCCAGTAACTCATCCTCGGGGAGTTAGGTATTTCCTTCTAAGGTCTGTCACGCTGTGTTCACAATCGAATTGGGGGGAGAAGATAGAAGAAGGGGAAAAGAACTAGAGGGTGGACAGTGTAGTCACCTCTCCTTGTGAAGATGGATAGTGTAGCCGAGTCTCTACCAAGAGGTGCAGGTTTTCTTGAAGCTTGGACCTTTTTGGTCAGATTTTATTTGGTAGTTGCTTCTTTGTAATTGGAATTTTTTGTGGTTATGCTTGGATCTTGTTGTGCCCCTACGGATATAGAATCTTTTTGTTCCATACATTTTTTGGGGTCTTAGAAATACTTTGCCCAGCCGTCCATCCCTTTTCGAAGCTTTATTTCAACCCGTACTCCGGTCTTTAGATTTCCACGCTACAAGAAAAGAGACTCACACAGTCTTCCAACATCCCGTCTGAGTTGAGCAAAGTGCATAGTGCGAGAGTACAAATTAATTCCCTATTCCAGAGTTGTACCCAGAATGAAGAGACCAGGTTAGACACTAAGAGTCAAACGCTGCACATTGTCATGTGGAACTTAAAGAATTAAGTCAAAGACCTGAAGCTCTTAAAATCCTATTTCTTGGTGAAGTTTCTCTGAAAATTTAGGTGGATTAAGGTCAAGTCTAGACCACTCTCGATTTCTACTCATAACTCGGTTCAGAATCTAATGACTTTTCACAGATGCAAATGAATGCGATGTTGGATGAAGTGCAGGTGTGTGAAATGCAGACACATTTCTTTTGGATGCAAAAATGGAATAAGAAGCCTTTTTTCAAAAAATTTGGGCAATGTCAGTGTTAGTAGAAAAACTTTTTTTTCTTTTGTTGTGTTTTTTTCAAATTAATTACCCACCCCGTAAATATATATAGACTTACGCGCAAGTACGAGATATGGGTAAAATATATACAAAGTATATACACAGACCCCCCTATACTTAGCGAGTGTTGTGTCCTCAGAGCACAAGAAGCGTAAAGAAGACATAGCTCGGGCTAAGCGTAAGAGAGTAAAAAAGGAAAAGAAAAGGATGGATCAGAATGCCCCCCTATACATAGGATGTGAACAGTCTAAGTAAAAGAAGAGCGGAAAAATGAGGCGGTCGGGATATGTGAATGAGGAGAGTATATACATATGAGCATCGATTTCCCCTATACTTAGGCTCTGCTCAGCCTAAGTATAGAAGAAAGGTGGAAATGGAGCGATCGGGAGATAGGAGAAGAATGGTATGCATAGATGGCATCGGTCCCCCCTATACTTAGGCCTTGGCCTAAGTAGAGGAAGAAGCTATACAAGGAGACCGATGTGGTCGGGAGGAGTAGGCGGTTTTCGGCTGATCTTTTTGTGAGCCTGTGATGGGAGATTAGTATAACAATACGGAGATGAAGCATATGATTCCCAATTATGATCAGTGTCATCCTCAGAAAAATCATGATGGATAATGGAAGAAGTGTTTGAGTCAGATGAAAGATGTCCATCATCAGAAATATTCTCAGAGGAGTAGTATTCGAAAGTGGACATACTCCAAAAATTCTGGTCTTTTTGTTTCTTCAATTGTTTTCTCAGAATTCGTTCCTTCTTGGGGTCAATCGTTTTGTCCTCGGATGAAGACTCAGAAGCACCGGTCTCAGTCAGCTCATAAGAAATAATTCCAGTGTACTTGTAGAGGTCAGGAGCATCAACTTTGGATGAATAGTAGTTAGGAATGGGAGTTGTCCAACGAGAATTGATTTTTGGATCCTTACGAAGATATGACTTTAGAGCTGCTGAACAGACTTCACTCATGTAGACTACCTTTTCCGGACCTGATGAGGGATCATCAATTGATTCCTTTTCCGAAAGGTCAAAGGTAACTCTCTTTTTCTTTATTCGTGAAGGTGTCAGTTCACTTGAGTATCCAGATGAATAGCCATTAGAGTTCTTCTCCTTGGTCGGTTTGCATTTTGTTTGTTTATTCTTGGTCTTCTGAATGTTGGTGCACTCTCGATTTGGGATGATTTGGTCCAAGTATTCTGAGAATGTTGCTCCAGGGTGCGACCATGCATATGTCTCTGGATCGTAGTAGAAGGATTTGTCTATTTTGAGATCCGCAGGAATTGAAATACTGGGGAGAGTCTCTGCATGTTTGTTTTCAATTGATTTGATGTTGGAGCATTCCTGTGTCGAGTTGATGTGATCAAGGTAGTCAGAATAGGTCGACCCAGGGTGCGACCATGCATAAGTCTCCGGATCATATGATTCATGTACTTGGTTCTCCATGGTAAGAGCAACCGGGAATGGAGCAGGGAGGAGATTTTCTAAACCAATAGTCTCATC
Source organism: Ottelia alismoides (assembly GCA_037367405.1). NCBI lineage: Eukaryota > Viridiplantae > Streptophyta > Magnoliopsida > Alismatales > Hydrocharitaceae > Ottelia > Ottelia alismoides. The sequence continues at coordinate 850,838 of JAZKJV010007131.1, forward strand.
AACAACCGCTATCTCAGGTGTGGCATCGGGGTAGGGCTCTTCTACCGCTTCATGGTTGTGGTTGTCGGGGACTTCGTGGGTTTTCTCAGAAGATCGTGGTTCCTCAAAGACAGGGTCAGATCTAAGTGCTTCCAATGCTGTGAAATTGATTTCCTGAGTCTCACAAATCAATAATTGCCTTAGCCAATGCCAAGAATGGCTTTCCGAGAATGATTGGAGACTGGGTGAATTCTCTTTGATGCTCAATATCAATGATCGTGAATTCTACTTTAAGCGGAGCACCTTGGAATTTCATGATGACAGAAATGATTCTTCTCGGCTGCTTTATTGATCGGTCAACCAATTGAATAATTTCTCGTTTCTTCTTAATCGGTCCGAATTTGAGTTTGTCAAATACAGAGGTCGGGAGGATATTGATCAGTGAATTGTCATCAATCCGAGCATGGGTAAAAATCATGTCTTTGATTTCACAGTCAAATCTGGGCAACCGCTTCACTATGCGGCTCTTGATTTTTCTCCTCAACACCAAGGAGGAGGCCATTGACAAGGTATGTCTCTCGGTCTTAGTTCTAATCCTGCCTGACTTTTTCATAGTTAATTTGTCCATTACAAATCTTTTAAGATCGGGGAAGTGTTCAATGGCCTGTAGAAAGGGAAGTTCAAAAATCAATTTCTTCCCTAGTGCTTCCCGTAAAGAAGGATCCAAACTCTTCAAATCTTCTCCAGTCTCTATTTTTATGACATTTTCTGGATTTTCGATTTTTTGGTGTTTTTAATATTTCAATTTTTTTGGTATTTTCTGTGTGGTGTGGTGATGTGGTGTGTTCTTCAGATGAGCAGGGGTTGTGATGTTCAGAGTGGGAGTCAGAGGCATAGTCATTTCGAGGGGAATAATATGCAGAGGGGTCAATGTCAGAATCGTCCCCAGGTTTCTGAATATCCTCAAGATTTTCAGCATGAGATCAAATCATTTCCACATTCATTTTTATGTCCGAGCTCCCATAAAATAAACTGAGTCGGTTAGTAATTTCTGAATTTTTCCTCCATTAGTTCAAATTTCTTATTTATCCTCGAAATATTATCCTCAAAATTCTGTTCATGATCAATCATGGGAGCAGTCGGTATGTGTTCAATAATTGCATCTTCCATTTTCCTGTATGTGGTAAAAGGAGAGTTTCTTTAAATTACCATTATATGATCATTATTTTCTGAAAATTTCTCCTTAAAAATTATGGAAGGAGGTTGCTCATATGGTTCAGGCATGTGTAGTTGGTCTGAGTAGAGTTCAATCCTTTGATCATGATTGCTCAGACTTTGATATTGTGGAGTCAATATACAGGGTTTATATGTTTCTATGTGGTCAGCCCGGTCCTCTATATGAGCATTATGTCTGAAGAGGGGTTTTTCATGGTCAATCCAACGCTGATGCTCATTAAGTGTGAGTCTTTCCATCTGGGTTTGGTTTTTCGGCCAGTCATGAGACTCAAAGGTATTTTGATCTTGAACTGTCTCATCAGCGAGAATCCAAGAATAAGATGGTTCAGTCCAAGATGGTAGATGGTCACGTGTGGTTGGATGATTCGAATAGATATTCAATGAGGAGGCCGAATTCATCTGCAGGTGAAAGTCTCCCGCAAATGTTGGAGGATTATTGAAAGAAGAGGACTTAGTTGATTTGGGCCTAACCGAGACAAATTCATTTTCATAGTATAGCTCTGATGGATTTTCATGCAAGAGTTATTGGACAAGAGTTCCATGATGAGGTTTAAATCAAGAAGGAGAGAGATGATTGCACGGGATAGTTAAAAGAAATTTTATCAAATGTGCGGCTATTGATCTTCAAAAACGGTTCACGCACACCAATGCAAACACAATTAAAACCCCAGGTTCACCAACACACACAATGAAGCCGTAAGAGTTCGGCTATTTATCTTTTCAATTTTAGTTGGTGATAAATAAATCTTGGCAAATATTTAGCGAGTTGTTAGGTGCCGAAATTTTCGTAATGACTGGCCCGAATTTTGGTAGAATCAGTAGTCAATATGAAAATCTGGTTTTGGGCTCTAACCTTAAGTGTCGTCTCTCGCTCACTCAGAAAAAAGTAAAATAATCCAAGGTTGGGGTTGCTCTCGAGCAAAAATTCTTGATTTTATGGGTTCTTAGGATCGACTATATTTAGCAGTCTCAATTTTAATTCGGTGATCACTGAAGAATTTAAATGAGCACAAATATACTTCTATCGTCCAATCTCAATTTCCTTTAGAATTATGTGATAAAATAAGAGGGAGAAATTCGGGAAAAGCCGATGCATATGGAAAACTATGATGTATGCTCAGTTAGAAGACTTACAGTGAATCCTCGCAATCTCCATGTGGGATGCTAGACAGAATTGAAAATTATTCTAAATTGTTGGAGTAATCGATACTCTGATGTGTTATTCCATAGAGCCCTCTGGTCTCTTATATAGGGAGAAAAGCCTTGGGTAAATTACAGAGTCTTACAAAATATAAATAGAAATTACGGAACAATAAAACGTAACATATATAAGTCTCTACACTCCCCCTCAAGATGGAGCATAGATATCTATCATGCTCAGCTTGGAAGAACAACTCTGGAAAGGTCCTCTGAGCAATGGCTTGGTGAATATGTCAGCAGTCTGGTCCTCTGAACTGACATGAGAAGTGGAAATGAAGCCCTTCTGAATCATGTCCCTAGTATAATGACAATCCACCTCGATGTGCTTTGTTCTCTCATGAAAAGCTGGATTGTTGGCAATAAACAATGCTGCCTGATTGTCACATTGAAGATTCATAGGCAAGGGGACATCTACATTCAAATCTTCTAAGACTGCTTTAACCCACATCATTTCTGTGCTTGCTTGTGCCATGTCTCTGTATTCGGATTCAGCACTGGATCTCGCCACAACAGTCTGTTTCTTGCTTTTCCAAGAAACTAAAGAGCTTCCTATGAAGATAGCAAATCCAGAAGTAGATTTACGATCCCTTGGACATCCTGCATAATCTGCATCTGCACAAGCTGAAATAGACAGATCTGTATCTTTCTTGAATAGCAACCCTGTGCCTGGAGAAGACTTCAGATATCTCAATATCATATACAAGGCATCCATATGAACTTGCCTCGGCTGCTCCATAAATTGACTCACCCGGTTTACTGCAAAGGCAATATCCGGTCGAGTTATAGTAATGTATAAGAGCTTACCCACCATCTCTCTGTACCTTCTTTTGTCCACCTCCTCGGTATCATCGTCGTACAGCTTCATGCTTGGGTCCATAGGTGTACTTGAAGGTCTGCATCCAGTCATTCCTGTTTCAACTAGCAAGTCTGTGACATATTTTCTTTGAGTCATAACCATTCCTTGTGCATTTCTTGCAAACTCTATCCCCAAAAAATATCGTATCGTGCCCAGATCCTTCGTAATGAACTGGCTTCCCAACAGGGACTTGGTTATCTCAATCCCCTGAGCATCATCTCCTGTAACCAAGATGTCATCAACATATATCATAACAACAACTGTACCTCTAGGGGTCTTCTGGACAAACTGTGAATGGTCTGCATTTGATCTCCTGAACCCCTGTCGTTCAATTAGCTGGGAAAGCTTCTGAAACCATGCTCGGGGACTCTGTTTGAGGCCATAGATAGCCTTATGAAGTCTGCACACCATCTGAGTCTCCCCCTCAGCAGCAAACCCTGGTGGCTGCTGCATGTAGACTTCCTCTTGTAGGTCACCATACAAGAAAGCATTCTTGACATCAAGCTGGAAAATGGTCCAGTTACGTACCACAGCAACAGATAGAAGGATGCGAAGAGTGGAGTGTCTCGCCACTGGTGAAAAAGTATCCAAATAATCTACCCCATATGTCTGGGTAAATCCTCGTGCTACAAGTCTGGCCTTGTATCTGTCGAGACGTCCATCCGCATGATATTTCACCGTAAACACCCACTTGCAACTCACCACGGAGGCACCTGGAGGAATGGGGACAAGAGACCAAGTCCCTCTAGATTGCAAGGCACGCATCTCCTCTTCCATGGCTAGACGCCAGCAATCAATCTTCATGGCATCCTGATATGTCCGTGGAATCTCAACTGACGAGACAGCAGCTGCAAACTTCTGGAAATCCCCATTGAGACGATGAAATGAGACTTGAGAGGCAAGAGGATATGAAGCACACTGTCTTCGCTGCTTCCTGTGAGCAATGGGCCGATCCAAATCATCCATCACTGTGTTAAGCGGTTGATCCTCCTCCTGTAGTAAAGGCTCCTGCACAGGTGCATTGTCTAACCCATCATTAGTGTTAACATCAGAACATACCTGAGGCGTGTTGGATGGTTGACATGTAGCTTGAGCAGGGACTAGCCGCCTTGTATAGAACTTAGTAAAAGGTACAACTGGAGGTGGTGGCGGGGGTGGTGGTGGTGGTGGTGGTGGATGTGGTGGTGGAGTAGAGGATTGACCCAGGCTTGGAGGTGGAGGCACATAGACATTGGAATTCGTGGATGTGGAGGAGACCAATCTGTCACCTGCAGGGGAGTACATAACAGGTTCGAAAAATGTAACATCTGCACTCACATAGTACTTGTCATGAACAGGGTCATAGCAACGGTATCCTTTCTGTGTCCTGGAGTAGCCCACAAAAACACACTTGACAGCCCTAGGAGATAGATTATCAAGCCCTGGAGATAAGCGGTGGACAAACGCAACAATGCCAAAGACCCTATGTGTAAGTGTAAACAAATCTTTGTCGGGAAAAAGAACAGAGATTGGAGACTTTTCCCCAAGAACAGTCGTAGGCATGCGGTTGACCAGATAGCATGCTGTAAGTATAGCATCCCCCCAAAAGGATAATGGAGCACAACTCTGAATAAGTAATGTGCGAGCAATATCAAGGAAATGTCGATGCTTCCGTTCTGCAACCTCATTTTGTTGAGATGTGTAAGCACATGTGGTTTGGTGGATAATGCCTTTAGAAGAAAGGAAGCGAGCAAGTGAACGAGTGCATAACTCCAATGCATTGTCAGTACGCACATACTTAACAGTAGATGAAAAAACATTTTGAACTTCATTGATAAGATTTTCAATAACACTTCCTGCTTCGGATTTATTTTTAAGAAGGAAAGTCCAGGACACTCTAGAAAAATCATCAACCACAACTAAATAGAACCTGTGCCCCTGATGATCTGGGACACGACTTGGACCCCAAATATCTATGTGAAATAACTCAAATGGGGAGCGACTGCTCCGACTCTGACGACTGGGGAAGCTAGACCGATGGTGCTTCCCTAACTGACATGCTTCACAACGAAAAGACGAACTCGGAGAGATCTGAGGCAGGAGGTGACGCATTTTCTGTAGCGGCAGGTGACCAAACCGAAGATGCCAGGTATACGGAGATACGGAACCCTGGGAATGCAGTGAGACGCCGGCGTAAGAGTTTCGGACGAGATGATAGAGGCCATTGTGCTCAGAGCCACATCCAATCACCCTGCCCGTTAGTATGTCCTGAAAAATAACAGACGATGGGTCAAAAATAGCACGACAATGCAAATCACGTGTAATCTGACTAATGGATAAGAGGTTCATAGAGAATTCTGGTGCATGTAGAACATTCTGTAAGTGCATAGAGGGTAGTAAAACCGTCTCCCCCTGACCGATGATAGGGGAATGAGTGCCATCAGCAATGAGTACAGAGCGACCAGGCTGAACAGCTCTGTAGGACTGCAGAATATCTTTCTCACGGCAGAGATGATGGGTAGCTCCAGAATCGATAATCCATCCTGTGAGATCATGATTATGAAATGAGACTGAAGGACTACCTGAGGCACTGGCTGAAGCAGATGTACTAGCTGACGCCGAGGCCGCAACATCAGAAGCTTCAGCACCCTCTGACGATGACTGTGGCATGATATCACAAAGCCGTGCCACAAGCTCCTCGAACCTATGATCTGGAGTAGATGCCGGTGGACCCTGAACATGATCAGCGACACATGCAGAAGGAGGGAAGCCATGCTTGGAATAGCATGTATCCTCCGAATGACCAATACGACGACAGAATGAGCACGTAGAGCGTATGCAACCTCCGCGGCCACGTCCACCACTTCCTCTGCCACGAAATGAGGACGAACCACCTCGTCCCCTGGAAACTGCCATTGCCGAGGGAGGTGCAGTCGCTGTATTCGATGGAACAGGTACACGACTGAGCCTCCTGTATACTTCTTCCATCGGTGGGATAGTGGCATCTGCAAGGATCTGAGAGCGTGCTGCCTCGTACTCAGGGTCAAGGGCAGCAAGTAATACGCCAACCATAGTGGCGTTGCGGAACGTCTTCTGCTGTTCCGGCGTGGCTGTGAGCGGAATGGTGCTATAGAGCTTCTCGAACATTCCACGAAGAGATGTGTACAGGGAATGAAGAGGCCTCCCATTTTGCTTCGTGGTAAAGATATCATGCTGCAACTGTAGCATCTTCGTCTCGTTGCGTACCTGAGAGTACGTCGTGGCCAAAATATCCCACATCGCCTTGGCGGTGGGCTGATGGAGGACATCATTCGCTATCTCCGTCGTGAGCGTTCCTGAGAGCCAAACTTTGGCATACGCATCATCAGCCTCCCATGAGGCATATATTCCTGTCTTTTCCGGTGGTTCATCCTCGGTAAGAATATGCTTCTTACCACATGACTTCATAAGACTGAGAAACTGCATAGCCCACAGTTCGTAGTTTGTCCCGTCCATTTTGACGATTGGTGCCGAACCTTTAAAGGCACCTATGGCGGGCATATCGACCTTTTGTTCTGACATACTGCCGGAGAAGAACAACTAGAGATGATAGACCAAGAGACTGGTGTCTACCACGACATGTGAGGATTTCAAGTGCACATGTAGACATTATGCACTTGAATCCGTCATCTATCCGGAACCGACCGAAGGTGAGTCGCCCCAAGGACGAGTAGTGGCTATGGAAGCCTTAGCGGAAGAGATATGCGGCACCTAGGGGTACCCAGCAATGGGGCTGGGCGCTGTTGGCGGCCTGGAGATGCTCGACGGAGGGCTGGCGGCACCGGGGGCGGCAGGGAGGGGCTCGATGGAGGGCTAGCGGCGCCTGGGCTGGCTGGGAAGGGTCCCTGGCGGAGGGCTGGAAGCCCTGACTGAGGGCAGGGAGCCCTTTGGCGGAGAGCTGGAGCCCTGGCGGAGGGCTGGAGGACTGGCGGAGGGCTGGGGGCCCTGTGGCGGCGGGAGAAGAGAGGAGGGGGGGAGGGGCGGCGGGTGGAGAGAACAAAACCCTAGGGTTAGGGTTTTGGCTCTGATACCATGTTGGAGTAATCGATACTCTGATGTGTTATTCCATAGAGCCCTCAGGTCTCTTATATAGGGAGAAAACCCTTGGATAAATTACAGAGTCTTACAAAATATAAATAGAAATTACGGAACAATAAAACGTAACATATATAAGTCTCTACATAAATGAATGCAAGCCGATGAAAAATCGCACCTAAGCAGAAAATTCTATTAGCGGGAAAGAATTCAGTTAAATTTGGCTAAGTTGAACGATCTATGTGCGTCTCGATTAATGTGAAGTGTGGCTTAAGATCCTACGAGTCAAATCAAAAATATAAATGCTCTGAGAGTCGTATGTGTAGGTCTATCCTAATCGCCACTCAAGTCGGGCCCCACCTTCACCAGAGAGTGAAACAGGCCACGACACACCACAGAAAAGTTCAGAGTCTTTTTACACACGCGAGAGTCCAAACGGACACCGTTGTAAATGAGCAATTAATTACAGAACTAAAATTGTAGAAATTAAAAAGCTAGACTCCATGCTCTCTCACGACTCGACTCGATCATAAATTAATTGCGGTTTTTTCGGATGTTGGTGAATATACTTCGGTTTCTTGAAAAACCGCTCCACGTACGTCGGATACCTAGCAAGAAAAATAAGAGAGAAAATGTAAGAGAGTGACTAAAAAAATAAATTAGGAAAATAAATAATGGAAATAATTTGCAGGAAAAAAAATGAAATTTACAATGAAAGATTCGGGGGTCAGACTACTTGAATGCAAAAAACCAAACGAAAATTTTCAAAACACAAAACTAAGCCGTTTGCCTCCCCGACAACGGCGCCATCTGACGGATCCGGAGATCGTGGCTTTAAAAAGATGTTTTTAATTTTTGTGTGTGAAAATAATATGATTTGTCGTTCGTTGTAGGCTGCGATCGGAATCGGTCAAGAAATAACCACAAAAATTATTCAATTTCAGTCAAGTGGTTTTATGTTTATTTTACTTGGGCAAGTCCCAAGAACGATCACAATGAGGCAAAGGAAAAACCTAGAATTATGTCTATCAAGATTCGTGCACGGTTTTTGAGGCGGTCTTTTTTTGGATTTTTTAATGCAAATAAGGGATGCAAGATGCAATTTCGGCCTATTTTAGGGACTAAAATGCAAGTTACATTCAAATGATGTCCGAAAAATACGAAACTTGGCCACAATGCAAAATATGATAAAATAAATGCAATGTAATTTTTTTGGAATTTTTGGATGCAATATGAATTTTTTTTATGAATTTTTAAATGCAAATGGAATGAATTTTAATATCTAATTATAATAATAACTAAACCTACTTATTTTCAAGAATCAAAATTATTTAAGATCTATTACTAGGTGATGGATCTCAAAAAAATCCTAAATCTCGAAAATGTGGGGTTTAATACCTATTAAAAATTAAATACTGAAATATGCAAAATGATTTTTACAGGGCAAATTATGCATGCAAATGCAAATCTTTTTTGGGCACAATGTCAAACACAAATAACTCTACACTAGGTGATGTTTCGGGAATTTTTAGAGCAATGGTTAATCAATGGCAAATTTAAGAGCCTAAACTGGGTAAACTATGCATTTTTCCACAGAATAATTAATTAATAATTAACCATCAATCACAAAAATATCCACAACATGTAGAAATGTAGAGAGTTAAATGACAAACATCATCCTATTTTTGGATTAATAAAATAATGTAAAGAAGGGGTTCAAAATAGAGGGAGAACACAGGGGTACAAATGCAAATAAATATAAATAAAATAAATATCAAAAGTGTAGTAGGGGACCTAAGCGTAATTACCAGAAGTAGAGGGAGGTCTTCTGCAAAATGACTAGAGGGTCACGTGCGATGTACGTGACCTCTGGCTGGCGGGGGTTTTGACGCAAATATTAGGATCTTCGAGGGCCTCCTTGTAAAATCACCAAGTTGTCACGTGTTGTGCACGTGACCCTTGGACTGCAGTGGAAGTTGTAGGGACTCCGGAGCCTTGCTGTAAATAGCCCAGAGGGCACGTGCAAGGCACGTGACCCCGGGGGTTTCTCCTGTTGACGTCCCCCACCCCACGTGCGCGGCACGTGGCGGGGTCTCGGGCTCCATGCCCGGCGCTGCGGTGGAGGAGCGTAGGCGGGCCGGCCAAAGCGGAGGGGAGGCTGGTCGTTGATGATCGGCTACAGGTGGGGCTCTGGTAGATGCATGGAGGTGGGCCGCTCCAGGCAGTTGTCGGAGGAGGCGTTGTGGAGGCGTTGACGGCAGTCGGTGGCAACGACGGAGGTGGTCGATGTCGGTCGATGGCGGAGCAGGTGAAGTAGTGGCTCGTCGGAGAAGATGGACCAAGGCGGAGAGACTTGACGGAGGAGACGAAGCTTGCGGTGGTGCGTTGTTGGCGGAGACGAAGGATGACGTCGGTGGAGAACGTTGGGGAAGATAACGTTGTGGGAGATGAAGCATTGATGAACGCCATTGTCGATCGGGGTGGAGTCGCAGGGATAGTTGGCTTGACGTCGCAGAGGGGATGGAGCTGGGGCAGTCACGCAACAGAGGTGCGGCACTGCGACGAGGGGGGGGGGGGCTCGGACCTCGTCGGAGAGAAATGAAGAGGAAGCGGCGTTGTCACCGCCGCTCCTCCAACTTGTAGCTTATCGGCGGATGAGTTCGATGGGGGGGATGGCGAGGTCTTTTATTGGTCGTAAGGGACGGGGCTGGCGATGGAGGGAGGTTGCGAGGATAGCGGAGGACGTTGCGGAGCGATCGGTGTGGAGGAGGTTGGTAGCGAGGGACGCGAAGGTCATTGAAGAGCGGCGATTGCGGAGAGCGACGATTGTGAGGGGGCTGCCTGAGGAAGACGACGGGTCAGCGACCGTTCGATCGGCCATGATCGAACGGCTGCTGGAGCGCCACGTGGCAGTAGAAATGAGAGGGGGCGCGCACGTGCTTGGCACGTGCCTGGTGGCACGTGCCTCGCACGTGTGGGTATTTACTTAATTTTTTTAACGAAAAAATGAAAGAAAAGGGGCCCAAAAACCACTGACATGTGCCACGTGTCAGCACCAGAAAATTCGAAGATAAAATATTTTGTAAAATCAAAAAGAAATAGTAAATGACCTCGGATCGAAAAAGTTTCTTCATGAAAAATGCTCGTCTTGATGAGGTCTACAACTTTCATGAAGACATCAAAACCAAAATTGATCAAATACACAAAGTGAATTTTTGGGGTATCCCAAGTACATAGAATACCGAGATTTTTGGGTTTTCTAATTTTTTGTCATTTTTTTAAACTAGATAAAAGTTCGGAAAAATAAGGAGAAATCAAAGATAAATAAAAGACATCTAAATCTAGTTTTTTTGTATTTTTATTTATTAAGAAAATATGTACCTAAAATACGGGTCAAAAACCGCTAAAATACACAATGTACAAAAGAGCCCCAAAACCCAACTTTCACATACGAGCTCCGATTGACTTGAACTTGGTCATGTTTTGAAGGTAATTGAATGTACATTAGTTCAAAAGTGAGTAGGATCAAATTGGACACTGGATGGGGAAGATATGGGGCTTTTAGTCCGAAAATCCTGAAACTAGCGTTTGGGTTTTTGGTCACTTAACAGGGTTAGTGATTTTTTTGTATTTTTATTTATACTTGTTAATGATATGTACACAGTGGAGGTGATTTTGTTTCATTCGGAGTTAGCATTAAAGAGTTAAAAATCCGAGAAGTTAGGCTATTTATAGGTCATTTCTGGCTTGGATTTTTGGCTTCTTATTTTATGCAAACAAAATGGATAAAATGCAATTCTTATGAAAATATGCATGAATACTAATTATGTTGAATAGATGCAGATATGCTATTAATTTTGAGGGAATGGGGCTTAATAAATGAGATTTAGAGTGATGAATCCGACATTCATCAACGTCCACCCTATTTTTAGTAAATGGATGGAGCCTCTTTTAATCATATTTATCAATTAATTGTTTTACCTGAGATAATTTGGAAATTATTTTCAAATTATCTTTTTGAGTTTTCTTTTGTGTAAACTAAAAGGAAACACAAATCAATCGTAACCATTGATTAGTGAGAGCACATGGATTGATATCCATGGAAAGAAATACAAATCTATCTAAACCATTGATTAGTGTGAGCACATGGATTGGGATCCATGGACTTCCAGAATGCTATAAAAGAGACCCCAACCCTAGACCTGTTTAGACAAGTTGAATGCAAGTGTTGCATTAACAAAACTCTTTCTCTCTGTACACGTCCACTCTCTCTCTCTCTCCATAACCTTAATGGAGATCGTGATCGTCATCGTACCGCCATTGTGCTGACAGACTAATTGCTCGAGGAATTCAGTCTTCTTCGGTGCCTCGTGAGAAGAAAACAGATTTTATACGACGAAAACAAGAGGTTCCTTGCTTGGATCGTTGCTCAGGATTGCAGGAAGCACACGACTCATCATCACAGCCGCAAGTGCACTCTCGTCGGATCGGACTTGACTCAGGAGGCTTCTTCCTTTAGAAGTTCTCTGAGGATCACAAACACACTTCAAAACGTAATCCAAAACTTGTATGGTCTTGATGAAACGACATGGAAAATACTCCCGTGCCATGTGATTTCATCTTAAAATTTTTTATTTTTCCACGGCCATGACAACTAGTACGACTAGTTAACCTAGATCGAATTTGATCCGATCTCTACGCTTCCGTGATGTGAGAGGCTAACACATTGCCTTGAAATGATATCAGAGTCATTTTTTAAGGTCTTGAATATGCTCTGAATCCTAGGGAACAATGCTTTGGATATCGGGATGTGTAGGAACTCATCGTTTTTAGCATTGTTGAAATTTTGAATTGATTTTGAGCATATATGATATGTCTCATATTTTTCCCTGTTATGATCGAATTTTTGGGAAACTTAAGCATGTTCATATAGCCTAGACAGTCCCCAAAGTTTTGTTAAAAGTTGGCCAAAATTGAGTATTATTTTGAATTCGAAAACTCCCGCAGTGTTGTTTTTGCATGTAAACTCGGATCTGTAAGTAAACATTTTTGTTGCTATTTTCCTATCATGAAATGTAATAGAAACACAATAATTATCTTAAGAATCAAACCAACAAACCACCTGAATTTATTTCACGTGATTCCGACACCGATTTCCCTAGATATGTGATATTTAGTGGAAATGGGTCGGAAGATGATTGAATCATCTTATTGACATCTTTTAACGTGTTTAATCATTCAAATATAATCATAAAATTTTGGATTTTACTCTGATTAATTGACGTATCATTTATTTAGAGAAATACATGATAAACAACTACATCAAAAGATTGCTTCATGACATGAAAATCCTAATTTACCCTATAATAGTTGTAGGATAACTTTTACATGCAAAACCAACTTTGTTTGATTGACATGACTAGAAATTTTAGGGTCATTAAAAATATTTTAAGATGCCTAAAATTTCTGAGAGAATACTATATAGTATCATGCCGGTCATCAAAGGGATGATCAATAAAATCGCAAGTGCATTGACCCAATTGTATTTCTGAATCGGGATGGTGAAGGTGTCGAGACCGAGATATGATGGCTTGGTTACCTAATTAGTGCCTTGTATGTCAAGGAAATGCTCCCTCTCAGCATATTCTAGCGTCTGGCTAGATCCATTTTCAAGGAAGGGTGGTAAGAGTTAGTTAAGTTGTACACTAATTACTAAAATCAGAATGATATGTACTTGTGAGAGCTAATACTATATAGTAGTATCAACCAAACCTGAATGTTTGTTGGTTGCATTGATTTTCAATTAGTTTAATGTGATTACATTAATTTAATCTAACTAAATTTCACAATATATAATTAATATAGATTGAATTTCCCTTGGAAGGATTAATCATGTGAATATGATTCAAATGATTAATTAAAATATGAATAGGATATGGAGGATCATAAAATGACATCCATGGTCTCCCGTCAAAGCGGAGGGTTCCGTCACCATGAATTGTGCATAAGAGACGCATATACGAAGTCATAGCTCTGGTGTACAAGTGCACAAGGGTCAAGCTCTCTGCTTCTCGAAAGAGTAAGGTCGTATGTGTAGTGAACCCAATGTTGTTCCCCAAAGGACCATTGGAATATGCATATAAAGTGATATTCCTGTTGACGGCTGGTTCAACGGGTCAACATCACCTTAGGGGTGGTGGGTCCGGGTGTCAAAGACTGAATTGGGAGTGCAAGTTGGACTTGCAAAGCGGGAAGTATACCCATTTCCTTCACCGTAGTTGTACGTTCTCATATAATTGGGGTGTGTATGACGAAAGTGGAAGGGAGATCCCATATCTCGCTTGAGGTAATTTGGTTAGCATACCTCATGCTTCGAAAGTTCGCAAGGGAATGGACTTTCAAAGTAATAACAAAAAGCGAGACACATTTGATTCAAAATAATAATAACCTTAATCAAAGTGTATATATATGCAAATTATCTTGTTTCAGATAACCTTCTCTTGAACTCACTCAATTTTATACTCAATAATAACCACTGTCATGGATATGAACCACGATTAAGATGTATTGCTTGCAATTGAACAGATAATGTATGTCGTTGCAATGTGCAAGTTTCCTCATAATAATGAGGATAGACAATCTAATAGAAAGTAGGACGACAATTAATGATTCGTATGTCACTACAATCCTGATTGTTCATCGAATGTCCTTTGGAAGCAACATATCGATGTTGATCGTAATTGTCAAGATCCTTCTATGATCCGAAGGAGATGTTTTTTGACAAAGTTATGCGCTATCAACATATGATCATGAATGATAAGATTCACTGCATTATGCAAAATGGTGGCTCCATAAGGAGATGATGTGCTCAAAATGTTTGAGTACTTGTTTGAACTGAATTCATAAGAGTCGAGATGGATGTAGATATGATAAGTGTCATCATTCTACTACCTCTGAAAAGTCTTTCATAAAGCTTCGTGATATTCATATTATACAAATAGGATAAAACAAGTATATATGTTGAAATAGTCTCAGATTGAAGTCCTTTGAGGACATTTTCAATTAATGGGATCCTCTATTTTAAGCAATGGTCGTTTAATGATTGAGGAAGCACATTGGAAGTATGGTTCAGACCCATATAAGGAAGAAAGATCAAAGAGTTGACCATGTTGATGAATCTCAAATTCATCACTCTAAATGTCATTAATTAGGCTCAAATCCCTCAAAATCATTGGCATTTCTCCATTTATTCTGCATAATTAGCATTCATGAATGTTTTAATAAGAATTGCATTTTATCACTCATTTCTGCACAAAATAAGAACCTAAAAATCCCAGACAAAATTGACCTGTAAATAGCCTAACTTCCCTGATTTTTAACTAATTCATGGTAACTCCAAATAACCCAAAACCACCTCCATTGTGTACATATCACTAACAAGAATAAATGAAAAATACAAAAAAATCACTAACCCAAATAAGTGGACCAAAAACCCAAACCCTAGTTCTATGATTCTCAGACTAAAACCCTCATATCTTCCTCATCTAGTGTCTGTTTTTATCCTAGTCACTTTTGAACTAATATACATTCAATTACCTTCAAAACAAGACCGAGTTAAAGTGAATCGCAATTCATACGTGAAAGTTGGGTTTTTGGCCTCTATTTTACATTTTGTATTTTAGCGGTTTTTGGCCTATTATTTTATGTACATAATTAGCCTACTTTATTTTATTTATTTTTCATTTGTCATCTTCGATAAAAGTTTTATTAAAATACACAAAAATCCAAATATGTACTAAGCATGAAATCAAAGAAACAAATTGAGTCCAGGTCTTCACTAACCGGCTGTACAAAATTGGTCTTTTTCGTATTTTATTTTATTTCTTCTTTTTCTTAATTAATAAAAATACATAAATGGATTAATTTGTAAATATTTATCTTTGATTTTACCATATTTTTTTCTGGATTTTTATCTGATTTAAAAATGACAAAAAAATAAAACCCAAATAATCAAGGTATTTCTATGTACATGCGATACCCCAAAAATATCACTTTGTGCAATTGATCGATTTTGGTTTTTGTGTCTTCATGAAAGTTGTAGATCTCACCAAGACGAGCAATTTTCGTGATGAAACTTTTTCGATCCGAGGCGGTTTGCTATTTATTTTAGATTTTACAAAGTTTATATTTTCTGAATTTTGTGATGATGACACGTGGCAGCTCCTGCAGCCGCCACGTGTCAGCCATTTTTCGAATTTTTATATATTCATTTTTATAAATAAAATTAAAAACCCGCACGTGCGAGGCAAGTCCCTCTCGCACGCGTGCCGCGCACGTGCACCGCCTGCCCCTGTCACCCATTCGCCCGCCACATGGCACCCATCTGGCCGCCCGATCTCGGCCGATCGGACGGCCATGGCTCATCGCCCTCCCAGTGCCTTTCTCGATTTCTCCGCCGTGAAATACGCCACCACCGCCGTGAGATCTCCTTTTGCCCGTGATTTCCTCGTCGAATCCACTTCGATCTTCCTCGTATCTCCATCGAATCCCTTCAAAATCTCGTCGCATCTCGTTCGATCACGATCCCGCCAATCTCCAAATAAATCGAATCCCCCGAATAAGCTTCCATCTCCGGCCACCCAAACCCTCTTCTATTTAAATAAAACAGCCCAAACCACTGACTTCATCCTCCGGTTGCACCTAATCGTACCCTCGTGACAGTGACAACACCATGAGGCTTCCCTTCCGGCGAGATCCAGGGCCCATCGCAAACACCGTCGCAGCATCGCTCCAAGCGTCCTGCTGCGCTCTGGGCAACTCCGTTGAGCCAACGACAACGACTCCGACCTTCAACGTCTCCGACAACGCATCAACGACCATCTTCAATCAACTACTTCATTGACAACCCTCCGTCTCTGCAGCAACCTCGTTCGCTCTAGCTTTATACCCCAACCGGAGCCCTCAGCCAGAAGGGGCAATCGCCAGAAGCTTCGACCTTTGACGCCGCTCCACCGCCTGAAGCTTCACCCTCTTCTCCGACATCTCCGGTCATCGCCGCCCTTCACCAGCGATGCAACCACTGGGGCCCCCTTCGCCACCGGCTCCGCTTCTCCACCATAAGCGCCAGCGCCGAGCTCCAGTCCCGAGACCCCCACGCATGGGCGAGGAACGTGCGTCGGGGGGGCGTCAGCAATCGTCACCAGGGGTCATGTGCTTCGCACGTAACCCGCTGGGAAAATTGCGAAGCAGCCCCCGGTGGTTCTCCTTTTTACAGACGTGCCCACCGACCAGAGGGCACGTTCCCATCTAGCAAAAATGCAGCAGAACCCCCATCCTTCTTGGTAATTACGCATAAGCCCCCTTTTGCATTTTCATAATTATTTTAATTATTGCAGTTATACCCCTCTATTCTTCTACTATTATGGACCTTTACATTACATTATTTAATTATCCAAAAATAACATTTTGTTTCTCAATTAATTCTATATGTTTTTACATATTGTGGATATTTTTGTGATCAATGGTTAATTAAAAATTAATTGTTCTATGTAAAATTGCATACTTTGCCCAGTTTGTGCTTTAATTTTCATAATTGATTAACCGTTGTTATAAAAATTCTCAAAAAATCAAAGATTGTAGAGTTAATTGTGTTTAACATTGTACCCAAAAAGAAGTTCATTTGCATGCATAGTTTGCCTTGGAAAATTATTTTGCATATTTCAATGTTTGATTTTTAATAGGTATTGAATCTCACATTTTTAAAGTTTAGGATTTTTCTGATATCCATTACCTAGTGATAGATCTTGAATAATTTTATCCCTTGAAAATAAGTAGGTTTAAAATTTATTATAATTAAATATTGAAATTCATTTTGTTTGCATTTAAAAATTCATAAAAAATTCGTTTGCATCCAAAAATTCCAAAAAAATTACAGTGCATTCATTTCATCATAATTTGTATAATAGCCAAGTTTCATATTTTTGGACATTGTTTGATTGATATTTGCATTTTAATCCCTAAAATAGGCCAAAAATTACATGTTGCATCTCTAATTACATTAAAAAATACAAAAAAAGACCGCCTCGAAAACTGCGCACGAACTTTGATAGATATAATTCTAGGTTGTTCCTTTGACTCATTGTGTTCGACCTTGGTACTTGCCCAAGTAAAATAAATATAAAACCGCATTAATTAAAATTGACAATTATTTCGTGTGGTTATTTTCTTGACCGATTCCGATTGTCACCTACAACGAAACAACATTAATTTTTAAGCGAATGACAATACACGACTATATATTTAACGTAGTGCAGTTCGGACTCGTCAGATGGCGCCCTTGCCGGGGAGGCAAACGACTTGGTTTTTTGTCTTAAAATTTTTTGTTCGGTTTTCCGCATTCGGGTAGTCTGACCCCCGAGTTGTTCATTGTAAATTCCATTCTTTAGCATTTATTTTTTGATTTATTTTTAAGTCACTCTCTTGCATTCTCTCTCTTACTTTTCTTCCGAGGTACCCTGCGTACATGGAGCGGTTTTTCAAGAACCAACGCATCTTCACCAACTTCCGAAAAGTCGTAATTAAATTAAGATCGAGTCGAGTCGTGAGAGAGCATAGAGTCTAGGATTTTAATTTCTGCAATTTTTATTTTTTTGTAATTAATTTCTCATTTATAGTGGTGTCCGTTTGGACTCTCGCGTGTGTAAAACGACCTTGAAATTTTTCTGTGGTGAGTCGTGTCCTGTTTCACTCTCCGGTGAGGGTAGGGCTCGACTAGAGTGGCGCTTTGGATAGTCCTGCACATACGACTTTTAAAGCATTTTAAATTTTTGATTGTGTTCGTAGGATCTAACGCCACACTGTAGTTTAATTGAGACGTACATTATATCGTTCAATTTAGCCAAATTTAACTCAATTCTTTCCCGTTAATAGAACTTTCTTATTAGGTACGGTTTTTCATCGGCTTGCATCCATATAGACTAATCTTTCAATATAGTATTGCATCCCATATGAATATTGCGAGGAATCACTATAAGTCTTGTAACTGAGCATACATCATTGTTTTCACGTGCTTGGCTTTTCCCGAATTTCTCCCTCTTGTTTTGACACCTAAATTTTAAAGGAAATTGGGACTGGACGGTAGATGTGCATTTGTGCTCATTTGATTCTTAAGTAATCACCTAATTAAATTTGGGACTGCTAAATATAACCGATTTCAAATTAACCCATAAAATCAAAAAGATTTACGGGAGAGCAACCCCGACCTTGGATTCTTTTATTTTTCTGAGTGAGCGAGAACGACACTTAAGGCTAGAGCCCAAACTCGGATTTTCATATTGACTACTGATTCCACCAAAACGATTAGCTACTTCTCAGTGACGATCTAACAGGTAGCCGGTAAACGGTCCGGATTTCCTTAGTAGAGTGGGCGGTTTATAGGACACTGTGTAAGGCTCCGTCCTCAAGTAACGGGTAGCCGTTCTATGGTCCGTACTCACTACCATACTGGCTGAAAGTAGGTACAACTAGTCGTAAGAATTCGGGCCAGTCATTACGAAAATTTCCGGCACCTAATAGTTCACTAAATTCTTTCCAAGATTGTCTTATCTTCAATTAAAATTGAAAAGATAATAGCCGAACTCTTACAACTTTATTGTGTGAGTTGGTGAACCCAGGGTTTGATTTGTGTTTGCATTGGTGTGCATGAACCGATTTCAAAGATCAAAAGCCGCACAATTGTGCCATCTCTCTCCTTCCTTGATTTGTCAGCCAATAAACCTCATTACAAAATCATGGAACTTTTGTCCAAGAACTCTTCAGATCCAGATCATGAAAATCAATTCGTCTCGAACAGACCCAAACCGTCATTCCTTTTAGCTCTTTCAAAAATGGTGGAACATTTAGCTGAAAATTCATCAGATCTATATTATGAAAATGAATTTGTCTCAGTTAGGCCCAAATCAACTAAAACCCCTTCTTTCAATAATCCTCCGACATTTGCGGGAGACTTTCACCCGCAGATCAATTCGGCCCCGTCATTGAATTTCTACCCGAATCATCCGACCGTAAATAACCACCTACCATCTTGGACTGAACCGTCTTCTTCTCGGTTTCTCACTGATGAACCATTTCCAGCTCAAATCACTTTTGAGGCTCATGACTGGCCGATAGACCAAACCTAGATGGAGAGACCCGTATTTAACGATCATCAGTGTTGGATTGACCGCGACAATCAAATCCCTATTGACCAACCTGAATACCACTCCTTCGACCAACCCACACATACAGAGGACCAAATGGATGATATCGACACATATGCACCCTGTATGATTCCAATATTTGAGGATACGATCAATCATGACCATGGAAGTAAACTCTACTCAAACCAGGATTACATGCCCAAGTCACGGCATATTGAGTACGAGACCTACACATTCTCGCAAAATCCTTCCACTGAGAAACCTCCTTCCATAATTTTTGAGGAGAAATTTTCAGAAAATAATGATCATATATTGGATATTTCAAGAGACTCTTCTCCTAACACATACAGGAAAATGGAAAAGTAAATTATTGAATGTCAAATACAAAAACACACACCGATTGCTCTCATGATTGGTTATGAAAAGATTTTTGAGGATGATATTTTGAGGATAAATAAGAGATTCGAATTAATGGAGGATAGATTTCAAAAATTTGCCGACCGATTAATTTCACTCTCTGGTAACTCAGACATAAAAATGAATCAAGAAAAGATTGGATCTCATTTTGAGAATTTTGAGGATATTCAGAAACCTAGGGATGATTCTGATAGCGGCACTTCTGCATATTACTCCCCGAGAAATGACTATGCCTCTGACTCTTACTCTGAACATCAAAACCCCTGCTCATATGAGGAACACACCACATCACCACACTATATAGAAAATACCAAAAACATTGGAATATTCAAAAACAACCAAAAAATCGAAAACCCAGAAAATTACAAAAAATTGAAACTGAAGAAGATCTGAAGAATTCGGATACTGCTTTACGGGAAGCAATGGAAAAAAGATTGATGTTTGAACTTCCCTTTATAGAGGCAATTGAACACTTCCCCGACCTTAAAGGATTTGTAATGGATAAATTAATGATGAAAAAGTAGGGTAGGATAAGAACAAAGACTGAAAGACATATCTTGTCAATGGCATCCTCCTTGGTGTTGAGGAGAAAAACCAAGAGCCGCATAGTGAAGCGGTTGCCCAGATTTGGCTGTAGAATCAAAGACACAATTTCCACCCATGCTCGAATTGATGATGATTCAGTGGTCAATATCCTCCCGACCTTTGTATTTCACGAACTCAAACTCGGACCAATCAGGAAAATACGAGAGATTGTTCAATTGGTTGATCGATCGATTAAGCGGCCGAGAGGAACCATTTCTGTCATCATGACATTCTAAGGTGCTCCGCTCAAAGTAGACTTCACGATCATTGATATTGAGCATCAAGGAGAATTCACCCAGTCTCCAATTATTCTGGGAAAGCCATTCCTAGCATTGGCTAAGGCAATTATTGATTATGAGACTCGGGAAATTAATTTTACAGCATTAGAAGCACTTCGATCTCAACAAGTCTTTGAGGAACCACAATTTTCTGAGGCAACCCACGAAGTCCCCAACAACCGTAACCATGAAGTGGTAGAAGAGCCCTACCCCGCTGCTACATCTGAGATAGCGGTTGTTGATGAGACTATTGGTTTAGATACTCTCCCCCCTGCTCCATTACCAGCTGCACTCACCATGGAGAATCAAGTATATGAACCATATGATCCGGAGACTTATGCATGGTCGCACCCTGGGTCAACCTATTCTGACTACCTTGATCACATCAACTCGACACATGAATGCTCCAATGTTAAATAAATTGAAAGCGAACATGCAGAGACTCTCCCCGATATTTCAATTCCTACAGATCTCAAAATAAACGAATGTTTCTTCTACGATCCTGAGACATATGCATGGTCGCACCCTAGGGCAACCTACTCTGAATATCTTGGCCAAATCATTCCAAATCGAGAGTGCACCAACATTCAAAAGACAAAAAACAAACACGCAGGACGAACATTGACCAAGGAGAAAAATTCCAATGGTTATTCATCTGGATACTCAAGTGGACTGGCACCTTCACGAAATAAGAAAAAGAAAGTCACCTTTGACCTTCCGAAAGAGGAATCATCTGATGATCCCTCCTCGGGTCCGGGAAAGGTAATCTACATGAGTGAAGTCTGTTCGGCAGTTCTAAAACCATATCTTCGCAAGGATCCAAAATTCGACTCTCGTTGGATGACTCCCGTTCCTCACTATTATTCATCCAAAACTGATGCTCCCACCCTCATCAAGTACACTGGAATTATTTCTTATGAGCTGACTGAGACTGGTGCTTTAGAGTATTCATCCGAGGACAAACCACTTGATCCCAAGAAGGAATGAATTCTGAGAAAACAACTGAAGAAACAAAAAGACCAGAATATTTGGTGTGTGTCTACTTTCAAATACTATTCCTCTGAGGATAACTCTGATGATAGATACCTTTTATCTGACTCAAACGCTTCATCCTATCCATCATTATTTTTTTGAGGATAGCTCTGATAATAGTTGGGAATCATATGCTTCATCTCCGTCTCGTCATTACGATCTCCCATCACATGCTCACAAAAAGATCAGCCGAAAACTGCCTTAATCATCTGCTACCCACCCTCCCTTCCGACCACATCGGTCTCCTTGTATAGCTTCTTCCTCTACTTAACCAAGGCCTAAGTATAGGGGGGGAACGATTCCATCTATATATACCATTTCCCTCATCACACTCCTCACGATCACCTCATTTCCACCCTTCTCCTATACTTAGGCTGACAGAGCCTAAGTATAGGGAGAACCGACACCCACCTGTATATACTCTCTTCATCCACATATCACGACCACCTCATTTTTTCGCTCTTCTTCTATACTTAGACTGTTCACAGCCTAAGTATAGGGGGTGTTCCGATCCATCTTTTTCTTTTTCTTTTTCACTATCTTACGCTTAGCCTGAGCTATGTCTTCTTTACGCTTCTTGTGCTCTTAGGACACAACATTCGCTAAGTATAGGGGAGTCTATATATATACTGTGTATATATTTTACCGATATCTCGTACTTTTGCATAATTCTATATGTATTTACGGGGTAGGTAATTAATTAAAAAACAACAAAAATAATAAGAAAAAAATTGGCTACTAACATTGACTGTGTTCAAGCCAAAATTTTTGAAAAAATGGCTTCTTATTCATCTTTGCATAATTTTTTGAAAAAAAACAAAAAAAATCCCTTGCATAAAAAAATAAAAATTCAAAAAAATCACAAAAAGAAAAAACGTGTCTGCATTTCACACACCTGCACTTCATCCAGCATTTCATTCATTTGCATCTGTGAAAAGTCTTTGGGTTCTGAACCGAGTTATGAGCAGAAACCGAGAGTGATCTGGACTTGACCTTAATCCACCTAATTTTCAGAGGAACTTCACCGAGAAATAGGATTTTAGAAGCTTCAGGTCTTTCACTTAATTCTTTGAGTTCCACATGACAATGTGCAGCGTTTGACTCTTAGTGTCTAACATGGTCTCTTTATTCTGGGTACAACTCTAGAATAGGGAATTAATTTGTACACTCGCACTATGTACTTAGCTCAACTCAGACGGAATGTTGGAAGACTGTGTGAGTTTCTTTTCTGGTAGTGTGGAAATCTAAAGACCGGAGTACGGGTTGAAATAAAGCTTCGGAAAAGGGATGGACGGCTGGGCACAATTTTTTCTAAGACACAAAAAAATGTACGGAAACAAAAATATTCTATTTCTGTAGGGGCACAATAAGATCTGAGCAGAACCACCAAAAATTACAAATACAAAGAAGCCACTACCAAATAAATAACAGACAAAAAAGGTACAAGCTTCAAAGAAAACCTGCAGATCTTGGTGGAGACTCGGCTACACTGGCCAGCTTCACGAGGAGAGGTGACTACACTGGCTACCCTCCAGTTCTTTTCTCCTTCTTCTAACTTCTCCCCCCAATTCGATTGTGAACACAACGCAACAGACCTTACAAGGAAATACCTGACTCCTCGAGGATGAGTTACTGGAGAGGAGGTTTGCATGGTAGTCCGGCATTCTGGATGGGAAGAGCTAAAACCTTTCACACACATGAGTCGATTGTTCAATGTTCATAGGGTATGCTTTGGGAAGAGGATTGATCTAAGATGACTTCTGAGCCGAAACTGTGACAATGATGTGTAGAACTTGAAGGTTGTTGATTTTAAAATCCTAAGTCTCACAGAAGTTCCGCCAAACTAATAAACCAAAAGTCGTGTCTAGTTTCATTTTCACCTTCAGCTCATGGTCATGGTATGGAATCCAATCTCATTTCACCTCATGGCATTTCTTTTTGATGCTCAGGGACGAGCATGGTTTAAGTATAGGGGGATGATGAATCTCAAATTCATCACTCTAAATGTCATTAATTAGGCTCAAATCCCTCAAAATCATTGGCATTTCTCCATTTATTCTGCATAATTAGCATTCATGCATGTTTTAATAAGAATTGCATTTTATCACTCATTTCTGCACAAAATAAGAACCTAAAAATCCTACCAAAATTGACATGTAAAAAGACTAACTTCCCTGGTTTTTAACTAATTCATGCTAACTCCAAATAACCCAAGACCACCACCACTGTGTACATATTACTAACAAGAATAAAGAAAAATACAAAAAAATCACTAACCCAAATAAGTGGACCAAAAACCCAAACCCTAGTTCTAGGATTCTTGGACTAATACCCTCATATCTTCCTCATCCAATGTCCATTTTTATCATAATCAATTTTGAACTAATATAAATTCAACTACCTTCAAAACAAGATCAAGTTCAAGTGAATCGAAGCTCATACGTGAAAGTTGGGTTTTGGGCCTCTTTTGTACATTTTGTATTTTAGCGGTTTTTACCTATTATTTTATGTACATAATTAGCATATTTTATTTTATTTCCTTTTCATTTGTCTTCTTCGATAAAAGTTTTATTAAAATACGCAAAAATCCAAATCCGAACTAAGCTTGAAATCAAAGAAACAAATTGAGTCCAGGTCTTCACTAACCGACTGTTCAAAATTGGTCTTTTTTGTATTTTATTTTATTTCTTCTTTTTCTTAATTAATAAAAACCCAAAAAATTAAGGTATCCTATTTACATGGGATACCCCAAAAATATCACTTTGTGCAATTGATCGATTTTCGTTTTTGTGTCTTCACGAAAGTTGTAAATCTCATCAAGATGAGCAATTTTTGTGAAGAAACTTTTTCGATCCGAGGCCGTTTGCTATTTATTTTAGATTTTACAAAGTTTTTATTTTTTGAATTTTATGGTGCTGACATGTGGCAGCTCCTGCAGCTGCCTCGTGTCAGCCATTTTTCGAGTTTTTATATATTCATTTTTATTAAAAAAAATAAAACCCCGCATTTGCGAGGCACGTGCCTCTCGCACGTGCCGCGCACGTGCACCGCCTGCCCCTGTCACCCTCGCCCGCCACGTGGCACCCACATGGCCGCCCGATCTCGGTCGATCGAACGGCCAGGGCTCATCGTCCTTTCAATGCCTTTACTGATTTCTCCGTCGTGAAATATGCCACCGTCGCCGCGAGATTTCCTTCCACCCATGATTTCCTCGTCAAATCCACTTCGATCTTCACCGTATCTCCATCGAATCCCTTCAAAATCTCGTCGCATCTCGTCCGATCATGATCACGCCGATCTCCAAATAAATCGAATCCCCTGAATAAGCTTCCATCTCCGGCCGCCCAAACCCTCTTCTATTTAAACAAAGCAACCCCAACCTCCGACTTCATCCACCGGCTGCACCTAATCGTACCCTCGCAGCGGTGACAACACCACAAGGCTTCCCTTCCGGCGAGATCCGACCCCCATCGCAAACACTGTCGTAGCACCGCTCCAAGCGTCCTGCTTCGCTCCGGGCAACTCCGTTGAGCCAACGACAACGACTCTGACCTTCAACGTCTCCGACAATGCATCAACGACCATCTTCAACCAATTACTTCATCGATGGCCCTTCGCCTATGCAGCAACCTCGTTCGCTCCAGCTTCACATGCCCACCGGAGCCCTCAGTCAGAAAGGGAAATCGCCAGAAGCTTCGACCTTCGATGCCGCACTATCGCCTGAAGCTTAACCCTCTACTCCGACATCTTCGGTCATCGCTGCCCTTCACCAGCGGCGCAACCACCGCCCCCCCTTCGCCACCGGCTCCACTTCTCCACCGTAAGCGTAGCGTCGGGCTCCAGTCCCGAGAACCCCACGCACAAGCGAGACACGTGCGTTGGGGGGACGTCAGCAATCGTCACTAGGGATCACGTGCTTCGCACCTGACCCGCTGGGAAAATTACGAAGCAGCCCCTAGAGGTTCTTTTTACAGACGAGCCCACCGACCAGAGGGCACGTACCACGCACGTGCCCATCTGGCAAAATTACAACAGAACCCCTATCCTTCTTGGTAATTACGCATAGGCCCCCTTTTGTATTTTCATAATTTTTTTAATAATTGCAGTTATACCTCGGTATTCTTCTATTAATCTGGACCTTTACATTACATTATTTAATTATCCAAAAATATCATTTTATTTGTCAACTAATTCTCTACGTTTTGACATATTGTGGATATTTTTGGGAGCAATGGTCAATTAATAATTAAATATTCTGTAGAAAATTGCATACTTTGCCCAGTTTGTGCTTTAATTTTCATAATTGATTAACTGTTGTTCTAAAAATTCTCGAAAAATCAAAGATTGTAGAGTTAATTGTGGTTAACATTGTGCCCAAAAAGAATATCATTTGCATGCATAGTTTGCCTTGGAAAAATCATTTTATATATTTCAATGTTTGATTTTTAATAGGTATTGAATCTCACATTTTTGAGGTTTAAGATTTTTCTGAGATCCATTACCTAGTGATAGATCTTGAATAATTTTATCCCTTGAAAATAAGTAGGTTTAATATTTATTATAATTAAATATTGAAATTTATTTTGTTTGTATTTAAAAATTAATAAAAAAATTCATCTTGCATCCAAAAATTCCAAAAAAATACAATGCATTCATTTCATCATAATTTGCATCGTGGCCAAGTTTCATATTTTTTGGATAATGTTTGATTGATATTTGCATTTTAGTCCCTAAAATAGACCAAAAATTGCATGTTGCATCTCTAATTACATTAAAAAATACAAAAAAAGACCACCTCAAAAACCGCGCACGAACTTTGATAGATATAATTCTAGGTTGTTCCTTTGCCTCCTTATGTTCGACCTTGGGACTTGCACAAGTAAAATAAACATAAAACCACATTAATTAAAATTGATAATTATTTCATGTGGTTATTTTCTTGACCGATTCCGATTGCCTCCTACAACGAAACGACATTAATTTTTAAGCGAACGACAATACACGACTATATATTTAACATAGTGCAGTTCGGACTCGTCACATGCTTCTTCAACTTCTACATCCAAATGGTTGTATAAATGCTAATATTGCAAAAAACATGTATTTTGATAGTATAACTATCCATACTATCTAGAGTCCTTAAAGGACTCGAATAATGCATCAGCCTAATATCATTATTCGAATCGAATTACTTATTAATTAAGCTTTAAATTCGATAATTATATCTCATTATTTTAATAACACTTACAATTGGTTGCATTTGCTTTAGAAGATTATTAAGTTTGATCTAAAGGTCATCCACATGAAATTTGATGCAGTTGTTGCAACAATCATCATTGGATAATAAGACTACTCGATTCTAGTGGGAGAACCCTTAGTCTTAGATATTGTCTCTTTGATATAGATGTTAGAAAGGACTCACGGTCTATTTCTAAATTTGTTGAAAATGGACATACATTCTGAGATAGACCTATCAGAAAGTGTTATGATGAATATATTTCAGAAAGTAATCTAACATCAGAAGGACTCTATAAAACTAGAATATTAATGAATGATTCATTAACATTTCTAATACCGGGAATTAAAAACCTTTAAAGATCAATGAAGGATGAAGATTATTTGATAATGATCCGGCATTAAAACATGGACATATGTCTATTGATAAGATCAATAAGACTAGTAAGAGATGAACCTTTAGATTGTCTAAGAGTTCAAAACTTACTTACCTCCAAATAATGTATTCAGAATAGCTTATTCAAGGCATCCTCTTTGGGAATGATGTAAGATGCATATGTATTCTTGACCTCATACATGTTGATGTATGTGGACTCTTTATACCATAATTAACATTAATGATATGTGATATCCATTGATGATTATTCGTGGTATGAGATTTCTTCCTTACACATTAGAAATTTTTGAAATGTTCATAGATTTCATAATTTTGGTTAAGAACAAAAGTTAAAAGGAAGACGAAAAGAACTCAATCGAGCCAAGTTAGCTAGTACCTATTGGAAGAATTCAGAGAATACCTTATAGATATTGTTTCTGTCTCACTCCTCCAGATATACCTAAGCTCAATGGAGTTGTAGGAAGATACAACTAGATCATGTTTGACATGATTTGATCAATGATGAATCTTAAGAATAATTACCTCTTAGTTTCCGGATATTTGCAGTGGAGACTGCAACATATATTAATAAAATTCCAAGCAAATCTATACTAAAAAACCCTCATGAGCTATAGTTTGGAACAAAGCCTAGTGTTTAATACTTGAGGATTTAGGGTTGCTTGATCCATATCTTAACATGGATGCAAGTAAGTTGGAATCTAGCACTACATAGCGCCACTTCATTGGGAATATCAAGGATGGCATTGGATATATACTTTATGACCCCGAGATTCTTAAAGATTTTACCTTTGAGAGTATGATTCTTAGAGGATTACTTTTATTAAGACTTAAGATAAGAATCAAGTAAAGAGACTCGTCAAATCCTAGAAGGATAATGAGGTTCGTAATATTGGAAACTAAAAGGATAATTGAAGATGAAACAATTATACCTCTTCAAAATCAGTTTGAGGGTGGTAAGACCTCTTAAAGGATATGGAATCCCTACATCAGTGAAATCTGACAATGATAGGACTTCTTATGATGAAGCTTCTGAGGATCATGACATGGATAGATGGAAGTTGACAATAAAGTCTAAGGTAACTTCATGCACAAGTGTTGTGTATGGACCCTTGAAGATCCACTAAAGGGGTCAGACCCATTGGGTGTAAATGGATCTTCAAGAGAAAGAGGGAACCTGATGGGAAGGTAGAGACCTTCAAAGCATGGCTCGTGGCCTAAGGTTACATACAGATAGAAGGCATCATTTACGATAAGATGCGCTATCATGTGACCATGCCCATCTGGACATTACTAACTATAGCTGCAAATCTTGACTATATGGAACTTAAGATTGCATTCCTTAATGGATACCTCAACAGGGATTTCCACATGAAGTAGCACCATGGCTTCATAATTAAAGAATGCAAAGTATGTTGGCTGAAGACTCCATCTATGAGCTTAAATAAGCTTCTGGTACTTGGAACATCAGATTTGATGAAATCTTAAAGGTTGTGATTTTAGACAAAATCTCGATGAAACATGCGAAGCTTAGTGTGAGTTCCATTGTGTTCATCGTGCTAAATGTAGATGAAATCATAATCATTTGGAATGATATAAGTATGAAGAAAGTGTTTAAAATTCGGTTGTCTCATACCTCTGAAATCAAAGATCTCAAGGATGCCTCTTAGGTCTTAGTTCTGAAATTGTTCATAAGCAAAGAAAAGAAGGCATTGGGACCATCAGATCAAGGGTACATCTTGAATAGTTCTCATATGTGAAATTCCAAGGAAGGCTTCATTTCCTTAAGATATAGTATTAACTTATCTAAAATGAATGTACCTAAAAGTGTTGAGGGTGTGATTGCTATAGCTGCATACACTTATGCATCAATTATAAGAAACCTTGTGTATACCATGATGTGTACAAAAACCAGATATCTGCCATTCACTGGGAGCGGTAAAGTATTGCTAGTCCTACAATGGAGATAAAATACTTAATTGCAGTAATAAAACTTCTTCAAGGACTTAAGAGTATAGAGGTAGTGATCTCTATGTCTTCAAATACCTTAAAAGACTTAAGACTTTGTCTTTGTATATGGAGATTAAGATCTCCAAGCATAAAGATATTTTAATGAGGAAAATAAAAATTACATACTGGTAATGATAATTTGTGAAACTACGGTGCCAAAAGATAAAACTAGCATAGAATCGGACAACTTGGACAAGATCGAATATTGGTTGCATAAGATGCAACATTTGCATTAGATGCAATCATTGTTTCCAGAGATATGCAAGTCTGTAAAAAGACTTGACATATGTTGAAGTATTTGTTATGTACGCCTATTGAGTTGTAGATGGGTAAATGGATACCTCCAGGATCCATTTACCCCATCCTGTTGTTTAGTCCCACATGTCCAGTGGTGGGACTTGGAGGCTCTGTGGAGGCTATATAAAGAGCCACAGGCCTCCTGTAACAGATGAGAAAGTCAATAAACAAACACGACCCTTTGAGGCCTTCTCCCGTGGTTTCATCCTGCTCCTCACGGAGTAGGGTTCCACGTAAAAATCCCGCATTCTTATTTTATTTATCCCTTTTACCTGTTTTTGCTTCCGCTTCCTATTTTTCTAACATGGTATCAGAGTGGGTCGATTCTCGAGGATTTCATGTTCTTATTTCTGTTCGAGATTTGATTTTGATGATGAAAGTTTATTTGTGGAGATTAGTTGTTTAAATATCTGCCTGAGTATTCTAGGGTTTATTCTTTAAAACCCTAATCATCATTCTAGGGTTCCACGGTTATGTTCAAGAAAAAGAAGTTTCAGAGCGGTGCAACAGAACTCTAGAGGCATCAGCATGGATGGGCTCCTCCAACCTCGCGTCTTCCTTCTGCAGGCAGCGCAAGGCACAACCTTCCTTGTGCATCGTGTGCCCCTGAGTGCACATCCCAGAGCAACGCATCTCTATGCTTCCTCCAGATCTTCCAGGAGATGGTGCCATCCCCAGCACGACTAGGCAGTGGCGGCCCTCCGCAGGCCCCTCGATCGAGCGGCCTCTCCAGATCGCACCCCTTGATCGGAGGCCTGGCTTTAAGCGCATGAACTCCCCTGCGCGCATCCCCTCGGCTTCCTACTCCAGCACCAGCAGGTGGCGCAGAAGCTCCACGTACGCCACCTGAAGCCCTCAGGCGGCGCTGCACGATCCAGGCTGATCCAAATCGGCCAGTCGCGGCTCCAAGCACGCAGAAGGCCACGTAGGCTGCTGCTCTTCTCCAGGCAAGGCGATCCTCCCATGCGTGATTCCTGTAACCCCTCGGCATCGATCCCCCCCACCCTCCTCTCCACGCGCAGGAAGGCACGAGTCCAAAGCGCCTACTCCAAAGCACGCCAGCAGGCGCGAGTCCAAGCGCCTCCCTGAGCTTCTGTCGCATATCTCCTTGTCGGGGGCGACGTAGAGAAATGTGAGGGTTCCCAGGGAACCCTATTCCCAGGGAGTGGGAACCCTAGGCTCAAGGCCTGTTTTTATTAAAAAAATATTTTTTTGATTGATAGCCCAAAAGGGGTTGACCTGTACGTTTAAAAAAAGGAGGAGGAGGAAAAGAAGCCCACTGTTGGGCTAAAAAAAAGAAAAGAGGCTGAAAAAAGGGAAGAAAAGAAAAGAAGGGAAGAGAGAAATAAAGCCTTGTTGGATTGTTGCATGTTTTTGGGCCCAAGTGGGCCGAGTATTAAAAAAAGAAGAAGAAAGCGGCATGCACAAAGAAAAGCTGTACGCAAATTATTAAAAAAAAATGAGTTGCAGAAGCCGATAAAAAAATCAAACGGCTTAAAAAATGTTAAAAAAGCGGCTTATATAAAAAAATAAAAAGCCGCAAGAAATTTCTGTGGATATTAATGTTTACCCCTATTTATCTTGTCTTCTCCCAACTTTGTCGATGTCATTTTCCGACAAGTATGGGAGAAAGGGGGAGTATTATGTAGAGTCATAGGTCTTGATCCAGATTCCAGATTCAAATGTCAGTCTCCAGACCAGCCAATTGTTCAGACTCTACAGTTCGGTTTCAGACTCGACGATCATGGTTCCCGAGTCTCCAGTTTCAAACACGCACACGTATGTGGTCTTCTTTCAGATGTGCACATGTTTGCCATCATTGTCAGTGGTCCCCATCCATTCTTTTTAGTCGACCAGAGTTTTCATGTGGTATCATAGGTACTCCGGAGTAGAGTACCATTCTCTGAGCTAGATGGGAGAGATCCAGTTCTCTAACGAGGAGACTCCAGGCGCAGTTTCAGACTTGATGGTCAGATTCCGAGTCTTCAGTTGACTCACACTCCGGCCCGTTCATCCTCCTCACCTACACGGCATGAGAAGCAACGTCCTCGACAGCAACAATTGTACGTATTGGGTTGATATTGTCCGTAGTGTCCTGTAGCATTGAGTTGAGTCTCTTTCTATCTGTCCAAGCTGACCATTGCGTGCTCCAGCTTGAGGGGGGTGTCGGAGTATTTGTTATGTGCGTCTATTGAGTTGTAGATGGGTAAATGGATACCTCCAGGATCCATTTACCCCATCCAGTTGCTTAGTCCCACATTGTCCAGTGGTGGGACATGGAGGCTTTGTGGAGGCTATATAAAGAGCCCCAGGCCTCCTGTAATAGATGAGAAAGTCAATAGACAAACACGGCCCTTTGAGGCCTTCTCCCGTGGTTTCATCCCGCTCCTCATGGAGTAGGGTTCCACGTAAAAATCCCGCGTTCTTGTTTTCTTTATCTCTTTTCCATGTTTTCGCTTTCGCTTCCTATTTTTCTAATAGCATAGTCTCTCTGAACATGGTGATGGTAAGCTAACCAAGTTATTGCTTATATGGTAACATAACTTATTGATTAATACTTGAGTGTGAATTTAAAGATTAGTCATTTAATGGCTCTTTGGGCAAGTGGGAGATTGTTGGATATGTAAGCCCATGACGAGCCACTTTGCAATAAAAGTTATGGCAAATCATTCCCTAATCTGAAATAAGGAATAAGTAATTTGCACATAAGGTCCCTTAGTACAATTAGGGTTATGTACCATTGCCATCTTGATACGCATATAGCTGTTGATTCAATAGTTGAATCATAAAGGTTGGTGCTTAGATGATATCTAAAGAGTTAGATTGATGACTTATCTAACACCATCAAATCATTAATCCAAAGGTTGATATCTCGACCGACCTCTTGATGAAGGTCTTCTGTATAAGAATATAGAATCGGAGGTATCGGACAAGTAAAGTCAAAGAGGTGACTTAGCGAGATCGAGATAGCTAAGACCCATGTCGTATGCTATCACGATACAAGCACGCATCTTCTGACCGGAAATAGATGTATTATTATATGTTTGATTATTTACATTAGGCAGCCGATTAGGTTGACCTAATTGAGGTCTCTACACTGACGAGCTGGTGTATATACAAGGTCATATTAGTAATACAATCCATCAAAGGAATCATACAAGTTCATTACCGAACCTAAAGAAATGAGCTTACTTATGAGATTGGGACCAACCAAATTCCATGCATGGTCATCTTGCTTTGGAAGCATGATAGGATTTGTAGGTATGATATACGCTTTTGGAAAGCATATGATTGATATCAACTCTCAATGATCAAATGAGAAACTTATTGATAAATCCTGAAGAAGACAATTCAAATGAGATCAGAACCTCGGATTTATTCTAGGTCTTCCAGTATGTAGAATGTACAAGCATTAGAATTACTCGAGGGTGATGTGATCTTAAACAGCTGTATAACCCTAATGCTTCTATTTCAAGGGAGTAATGAAACATGTTTGGATTTTAGTTACTCCTTCAAGTGGACTAGATATCCGATCATGATCCAATTGCTGGACATTGATTCGAATATGATTCAAATGCAATGAGAAGATGTGATATTATGTCTGACGTGATTAGACACCTCTGAGCGGTCTTCTAGATCTGGATATGAGATAAGATCTCATTATCCAAATCATTATACATGGCATATACAATCACCCTTATCTTATCTCTAAGTATTTGAGGAGAAGGCACATAATTCTTGAAAGAGTTCGATAATTGTTCCATGAGCAATATTTTTTAAGCATTGGAAAATTGGCTAATTAAATATGATTAAATTATCACAATTAATGTGGATAGAGAGATCAAGCATAATTAAATTTGATTTAAATATCCTGGATAGATTAATATGGAAACACTATTCACAAAAATCATGGATAATGGGGATATGGACCACAATATCCTAGAGAGAGTTAATTGTGAATGAGATTCATAATTTATATGTTAATGTGGAATGGATTCACATTACATAATTTAATGTAAATTTCATTTATATTAAATATTGGTTGGAATAATTTAATTCTCAATAATCAATGATATAATTGTAATTATCACAAATAATTTGGAATTATTTGATGATAATTCAGTTATTCAATTAATTAATAAATGAATAAATTAATTTTTGTAACGCCCTCGCATCTAGGTACCCGTTTACACGGCATTCGCGATGTTACATTCAATAATGATCACATTTAGACAACGAAATATAAAGGGAAATTTTTCGTGTTTTGCATTTGACATTCACATTCAATGTAACAATCACATAATCAACCAGAAGTTGTGCCACCAATTTGTATTGCATTAATTTCCATATATATATAAATATAATATGTAACAAAAGAAGTTGACAGTGTATACATGTATCCAAAATGTACAGAAGATAAAGAAAAGCACCACTACAGAAACTGAACAAAAAACTGTAATAACTTTACCGTCTAGTATAGCAGCGGATGCTCGGTATAATCAATCTATTACTGTGACACAAGCTTTTTGCCTGCCAAGCATAAAAGTGACAATAAGATGTCAACAAATGTCATTACAACCCAACATATAACTTAAATAACATAATTTAATGTGTCCAAAAGAAAGATGTAGAAAGGCAATGATATTTAAAATTTACAAACTACCAGAGTAGAAAATGGTTTTCAAGTGTTTTGTATGTATGCCCCATTTTCACCAAGTACCCCATAACCTTTCTTATGTATACATATATTTTCATTTATCGATTATACGATCTTTACATATGATATTATCGTTCTAATATCAAATCGATAGATCTTTGTGTTGATGATGATAAGTCTCTGATCTGGCCATTGTTTCTGTCTGAATCTCATGTCTTTAGTGGATAGTCTGTGGTCTTGGTCGGAATGTGACCTCACACTATGAATCTAAGGCGTGAAGAGTACCTTAGGGTTGGAGTGTCTCCATAGGCATGCGGTGAAGTGTAATGCATCCTAACTAAGTTTCCAACACGTCCGCTAGTTTAACTTATCACTTGTAGTAGTAGTCCCAAGATCCGATGCATTGTCGATGATCGATGATTAGATGATGATGGTGATTAATTATGTACTATGGTCAATCGTAGTCTTCTAGATGATAGTCACATAATTGTAACTGATCTTGTCTCTAACCAAGTTCAATTATAACCAACTCAAATCTTAAACTTTTGACCAACTTAATTGTAATTGATTTAGATGTAGCCATCGTCAAGCCTATTGGCGGAACGGTAACTAAAACTCAAGCGGTGAGGAAGTCTCCTAAGAGACCCTTCCATCTCGCCTTCTAAGTGGAAGTACGGTCCAGTAAAGAGATATGTCTACTCTAAAATTACGCCACTGAGACGGGTGAGAGATACTCTCGAAAAAGTCACTCTAGAAACTAGCTCGACGAGTACGGGCTAACAAGCTCGTAAGAAAAACTAAAACTAAGGGCTCCCCAGACTAGGTACCCTAAACAGATGGTCAGGGGAACTGGTCAAAATTCAAGATCCCAACAAGATGTAAAAACACTCCGAGATCGCGTAAAAATCGTGAAAAAGACTGGGATCCTAGACCCGCGCACTTGACGATCGCTACCCTAACTGGGCCTCATTTCCTCCACCCAGATGAAGGTCACCGCGCCCTCCCACGGTCAAGTGTAAGAGTGCCACGACCGACACTAAAATTTGTCAATCATCGTTGATTCTCAATATTTTCACTTGATCATTGATTCCCAATAATTTTACTTAATCACTGATTTCTAATATTTTCTCTTGTTGGCATGTATTTTAATATATGATTGCTATCGTTAGATGGTTAAGATCTTGTAGGAGAAATCAAGGAAAAGCCTAAACTAGATGTTGTAAAAATCTTATTTACTTGATAACATGAGAATATATATCACCTAATTTAGGCGTTGATTGTTTCAATAACTTCATTCAGTGATCATGATCTTCTCCAAATATATTGCTTGCACATGTTAAGTACTGACTATACTCATTCAATATTTTAAATTTAAAATTGTTATTATTATTATTTTATAATAAATAATCTTACTAAACCTCTTAGTTGATAAATAAGAAATTCCTCTGTCAAACCTTTCCATCAATACTTTTCTCTTAGAACTCAGACCTTGTGCAGAACCAGCACTATTATTTAAGATTTATGCAAGGAACAAACAACAAAAAGACAGTGATATAAATTTTAAATATTTATATATATATATATGTATGTATATATATATTTATAAACAGATATTCAATTGATGAGGTTCACATATTTCAGAACTTAGTCCTTAACATAACCCATCACCACAACATTACACAAGGATTCTAGATATTACTTAAGTAGAAATTAACACAATATAAGGTTTATATGAGATTTAAGAGATAAACTGTAAATTAAAGAGAAATCTAGCAGCAATGTTTTAGTCCATAAATATCCAAATATAATTATAAAATGATACATCAGTTTACATTATCTACTTCAACATACTACAATAACTATAACCTGTAACCAAACATATATTATTATTATTTTTAAATTTTATGGCAGTCTTCGATAACTACAGAAGCAAAGCTTCAATTAATCATCATTTTTTACAATAGTTTACAAAAACAGATCTTAAATTCATCATTTTCTTTTTTTCCTAAAATTTCAATCGTAGATACAGTAATTTACAACAAAGCTTAAGTTTATCATTTTTTATAAACTTTCTGTATATTTCTATATTCCACTTTATGTTCACTTCATGAGTCTATTTTCTGTTTATTTCCAGAGTTTATAATAAACACTACCACCAAATTTATAAAAAAAATTGAATCTTTTAATTATAGTTTAAGCAGACAACAGACAATGTTTGAATAAATATTTTTTTAAAATTAATATCAAGCATCGAATGCAAGCTTTATCCAAATATCAACTTCTAAGTCTAAAATTCAAGAACCCCAATTTTTCCAACATATATTACTGAAGAAAAATCATAACAATATGTAATTCATCATGCATGGCAACAAAAAGGGGAAATAGGATTGTACCTAATTATATTTTCTCCGAGTTTGGAGAACGGTCTCCAACATATAGTGACTCTAGTTGAAAAGGGGGACAACAACTCCTAGCTGCTTTTGAAATTGCAGAGGGAAGTAGCTGCACCTTTGGTTGCTTGGAAGCAACCCTAGCAGCTGCTTTGAAGGAGCAGCAGTGGCTCCCATATGTTGAACAACCAAAGTTTGAGAAAATAAGGCTCCTTCGGTGGAGATTGAAATAGGAATTAGTGACTAATAGAGAAGGGTTTGTTATATATATAAATAAAAGAATGCTGATGTCGGTTGCTGCTCATGCTGCTGACATGAGCAGCAACTGCTGAAAATATATATATCTATATATATATATATATTTTAAAAAAACAACTTTTCTTCTTTTATTTGAGAAACCAAAATCGATCGTATACACATGTTGAGTCTCGGATTTCAAAGTACAATATTTTGATTTGACCGCCTCTGAACGACGAACAATATGAGTATAATATTGATATACTTCAGATCATGTATAAACTCTCGAAATTTTCGAGATACGGTTTTGGTTTGGGGTTAATTTTGTAATTTAAAAATATTAAATGACCTACGATTGACTAACGGTCGATTCCGTTGATTTTTTATCGTCGAATCAGATTTTTAGGTGGTCTTGATTTGTTTAGGGGTTTTCGAATTTGCATCGCGGCTTTTCTGTGGCATGATTTATTATCAATTGATCAATTTAAGTTAAATTTTCCTGGATCATACGGACCCTAATTGACTCGGGTTCAGGTTTATTTGGATTCGGATGCTACAAATATAATACCTTAAGGATGTCTCATCCTCGAGACTCGAGTCAAGGTAACTACAAATCTTATTTCGATTTTATCTGACCAACAAAACCTCAAATGATTTTAAAACCATAGAAACCTCAATAGGAAAACAAGTCATATCATTTTAACATGTAAATAATTACAAGGGCTTGTTATGATGATTATATGAGGAAAGATGTGGGTATTGTGTCTGCATATCTGCTTCGGTCTACCATATCTCCTCTTCGGCTCCATATCGGTGCCACAACACCTTGACCAAGGGAATCTCTTTGTTGCAAAACTTCTTCATATCGTTGTCAAGAATACGCACCGACCTCTCTTCATATGTCAAATCTGGCTCCACATCAAGATTCTCGTAACCGATGATGTATCGAGGGTCGTGCGCATACTTCCTTAGGTTGGATATGTGGAGGATGTCGTGAATGGCCGAAAGATGTGGAGGAAGGGCTACTAGATAGGCCATCTTCTCCACTCTAGCAAGAATCGCGAATGGTCCAACATATCATGGCACAAGCTTGCCATGAACACCGAATCTCGAAAATCCCTTCATGGGAGATACTCGGAGGAATACCCAATCTCCCACATGTATTTATCAATATAAGAGATTAAGTTGAATGTTAATGAGTCATACTTGAATGGCTTAAGAGAAACGATTGAATTATCTAAAACTCCAAGTCTCTTCTTCAATGGTCTGCATAGCTCCTCTGGTTACTCTATGCCGTCAGAAGCTTCCGCCTCACTAGATCAACAGTCCTCGCAGTCTGCTCAAATAGATCTACGGAGTAGAGAGCATGATCACCTATCACACGCCAACTGAGAGGTGTGAGGCATCTTCGCCCGTATAGGGCTTCGAACGATGCCATGTCGATGTTGAATGATAACTGTTGTTGTATGTGAATTCCACCATCAACAAGTGGTCCTTCCATGACTCTTTCCACTCCAAAGTGCATGCGCGTAGCAAATCCGTGAGCATCTGTATGGTGCACTCACTCCGTCCGTAGGTCTGCAGATGGTATGTAGAATTCATCTTCTGCTCTGTCTGTAGTGCTGACATGAACTGATGCCAATAGTGCGGTGTGAACCTCGAGTCTCTATCAGATACCACCTCACGTGGTATAGCATGAAGTTTGATAATGTTCTATACATACAATCT
Organism: Ottelia alismoides; assembly: GCA_037367405.1. NCBI lineage: Eukaryota > Viridiplantae > Streptophyta > Magnoliopsida > Alismatales > Hydrocharitaceae > Ottelia > Ottelia alismoides. The sequence goes on from JAZKJV010007131.1 coordinate 889,619, forward strand.
GGCCAGCCTAGATGGAGTGTAGATCATGCTGACAGGTATGAAACGGGCTGACTTGGTCAGCCTGTCAATAACAACCTAAAGAGAATCAAGGCCACTCGATGTCGTCAACAACCCTGTGACAAAATCCATAGAGATACTCTCCCACATCCATTCAGGAATGGGGAGAGAATGCAATAGCCCTGGTGGTCTCCTATACTCTGCCTTGACCATCTGACAAGTCATGCATCTGCTAACATGTCGTGCCACATCACACTTCATTCTTACCCACCAAAATTGTCGGTGTAAATTACGATACATCTTCGTGCTGCCATGATGGATAGATAATCATGAGCTGTGTACCTCGTCAAGAATGTAGCTGCGTAACAGCTCATCGGGGGTACAATGACCATGCCAACCTTCCATAAAATAGACTCTGCCACAACAAAATCATCAATCTCGTATTTGACAGTGCACATGTATCTGTCTTGAATCCAAGGATCTGACTTCTGGCCTTCTACTATACGATCCCAAATACTGTTGAATCGTGGAGGCACAACAGTAGATATGGATGTACTCTCCTGAGGATGCCAATCAGTCAAAGCTGCGATCATATCCCATGTGTATAGTAGTTTGTCGTACGCTCAACATGAGCACTCCTCCTAAGCGTATCAACCACCATGTCTCCCTTACCGAGATGGTAAGAGATCGTGAAATCATAATCCTTCAAATGCCTAAGCCACCTACGTTGTCTCATGTTCAATTCAAATATGTACTTCAGGTCCGTGAAAAGCTTGAAATTCACCCCATAAAGATAGTGATGCCATATCATCAAAGCGAAGACAACTATAGCCAACTCCAAGTCATGGGTGTGGTAATTCTGCTCATGCGACTTAAATTGATGTGATGCGTAAGCAATCGCATGACCTCTTTGCATCAACACTGCTCCTAGACCTTCTCTGAAGCATCTGTGTAGATTGCATAGTCCTGGGTACCTAAAAGAAAAGCAAGAATAGATGTAGTAGTCAATTTCTCCTTCAATGTCATGAATGAATGGAACACCCTCCTATGTCAACCACGTCAAAGGAAGAACAATGCGTGAAAACCCACTGACGAAGCGTATGTAATAGCCCACTAGTCCAAGACAAGTTTCAAATGTGAGTAACTGTCTTCGGCATCTCCCAAGACATGACTGTCTCAATCTTCGCAGGATCAACTGTGATACCTGCCCCGGAAATGACATGCCTAAGAAATGAGACTTGGGACAACCAGAACTCGCACTTGCTAAGCTTGGCATATAGCTTGTGCTCTCACAATGTATCCGGGACAATCTTCAGATCATTCGCATCATCCCATTTATTCCGCGAATATATCAGCACATCATCAATGAACACCACCACAAATTTGTCCAAGTATGGACAGAAGATCCTGTTCATCATATCCATAAAGCCTGCAGGGGCATTGGTAAGTCCAAACGGCATCACCACAAACCCATAATGCCTATATTGAGTCTTGAAAGCTGTCTTCAGAATATCGGACTCTCGAATCCTCAGTTGATGGTAGCCAGATCGAAGGTCCATCTTTAAAAACACCGAAGATCGCTAGAGATGGTCGAATAAATCATCAATGAGCGACAAAGGATAACAGTTCTTCATCGTTCTCTTGTTCAGTTGTCGATAATCAATGCATAATCTCATCGATCCGTCCTTATTCTTGATAAAAAGAATTGGAGCACCCTAAGGTGAAGAGCTCGGTCTCATGTAACCCAAGTCATGTAACTCTTGCAGCTGCACCTTTAGCTCTCTCAACTCAGCTGGTGCCTTGTGATAAGGAGCCATCGAGATCGGTTGTATATCTGGTAGCAATGTGATCTTGAACTCAATCTTTCTCAGGAGGTAACCCTGTTAACTCATTACGAAATACATCTGGGTAGTCTGACAATACTCTGATATCCTATGTCATTGCCTCATGATCTGATGTCTCTCGGACAAATGATAGATATTAATCGTATCCCTGGTCAACAAGTCTCTGAGCTCGCAACACTGAAATGTACTTCATTTTAGATGTCATGTAATATACCCTCAAAGGTGAACTCAGACAAGTCTGGAATCATGAAGACAAATGTCTTCCTAAAGCAGTCAACAAGAGCATGATGAGCTAATAACCAATCCATACCCAAAATCAAGTCAAACTCATCAAGCTGTAATAGCTGAGAATCTGCGATCATCTCAAGATCGCCAATCAGCACTGGTAACTCTCTGACTATCAGCAAAATGTCAAATAACTGACCACCTGGCCCACGGATGTGGTAAAAGGATATAGAGTCTCTGCAACTCTACCTAATGAAGCTAGTAATCTCGAAGAAATGAAAGAATGCGTAGCTCCAGAGGCAAACAAAACATGAAAAGGTCGGCCTAATATTGAAACAGTACCTTTCAAGGTCTTAACATGTAACTGTCCTTGCCTATCTGGTACTGTACTAGAACTTGTCATACTCTGTGTCTGTCTCAACGGCCTCCTGAAGTTGGAGTTCCTGCTACGGAAACTCATAGTACGCTGTGATTATAGCTGTGATGGTTGTAGCTGCGGTCGAGGCTCACCGGAAGTCTTTGGGCACTAAGATCAGTAATGTCACCATTCATTGCACAAGTAGCATCTCACAGATGGGGTAGGCGTGGTAGTCGTGCATGTGCTCTGAGTCAGTTCTGCTGGAGGTCTGTCTGCTCGCTGTGACCCAGATGGTCGAGATGAACTGGTGCCACGTCTGGCAAGTGCTCCTCCTAAAGTAGTCATTGAAGATGAGCGAGCACTGCCTGAAAATGTCAAACCTATAGGACAAAACTGCCTAGCTGACCTCTGCAGCTGGAATGATCGACATATCGATTCGAATAATCGTCGTGGCGTAGGTGCTACTCCAGATGAGCTCCCAAAGTGTCTCTCTCGGATGTCCTCAAACTTCTCCATTGTGTCGTAGCCTCGGAGATAGAGGTGATACACAGTCCGTCCAGTTTCTTCTGTACATCTTCCCGCATCCCTCTGATTAACTTCTCTAGATTCTCATCTGGAAATACAATAGTTGATGAAGTGTGGCGAGATAGCTCGGTGTATCATAAAAAGTACTCTCTAGCTATCATCTGTTCCAGTCGAAGCTCTGCAAACAGTCGGCGTTGGGACTCCTTCCACTTTCCAGAAAAGAAAAGGGATTTGAATCTCATCTTGAAGTCGTCCCATGTGGGCTCGCATCCCAACTCTGAAACTGTCGCCTCCCACCATCTCTCTGTGAAATCTGTCAATGAATACCCCATGAAAGATAGCCATGAGTCTCATGGTGCGCGTATCATCCGAAGTACCTTTCATGACCCTCTTCAGCCACCACTCAGCCTGGTCTAACATCTGGGTGCCCTCGAACATGGGCACATTGGCCTGCTAATACGATATAAAAACCAGTGATGCCTGTGAATGACAGAGTACTCGGGTGCGTCCTAATCTGCAAAGTATACAGGTCCTGCTCCATATTATAGTCTCCATCCTCTGATCCATGTGCTGGCATCTCCTCATGTAAGCTATCAAATTGAGGTTGTTGTATCTCAATCGATTGTGGTCGGTCATGTCGTGTCCCATCCTGAGATTGATGGTATGTGAAATCTGACAACTCCTCGAATCTCATCTCCATATATATCTGCATGTCAGCAATATTAGTCTGTTGGGCCAAAAAATCTGATCTTGTTGACCTCACATGGCAGCCTCCTGCTGCTGAAGGTCAATAAGTACAATAATGATGTGCTCCAAACAATCCACCATCTCCTAGTCTGGTCTGGACATCATAGTTATGCATGAGAACCAATATTATTAATCATAAAATTAATGTTCACTGACATTTCTCACATTCTTTTCTCTTCTTGGGATACTATATGAAAATTAATGCAAATTGGTGACATCTATGGTTATTGAATTTTAATGTCATATTTCCCTCTCGGACCCGTGACAAGTCAAAAGACTATCGTTATCCGAGAACTTAATGCGATCAGAATCAAAATATTACAAATGCGTGTAGTGTGAAACCTCAAACCCGAGCAGGGACTTAACTGCAAAATCCATCTGGACCTGGGCTTAATTGTAAATATGCTTTTATTCCAGTATCCAAAAAATTTATTTGAGTAGTACATTACGTAGGGCTCGTCGATAGATTTCCAACGAGTCCAAGAATGCGAAAATCCGATTTCGGTAGCCCGGGTTATGGTCATTTTTACGAGAGGGGATGCAGGCCATATACGGATCCGGACCGGATCCGAATCCGAGTCCCAACCAATATACCCAGCCCTCCACCTTCGTGAAACTCGCCCAGAACGCCCCCAAATCTCCCCCCTTCGACCTCCAGCTCCATTACTCTTCCCTCTCCTTCACCAAACATCATCGGAGTACCTTGAATCGGCGACCCCAAGCCGCACTCGTGTAGCAAAGGTACGACGTCCCCATCCTCTTGCTGCGGATTCCACACAAATTTTGTTCATCTATCTTTCTCACTACAACCTTAGTTACAACTGAAAAGAGGAATTTATTGGGGGGGGGAGTTCTTTTATTTAGGCCAGGTATTCAATATTGAAAATGTAGACCCAGGGCTGAGATTGTGCATTGTAGTCCTTAAAGGGGTTTGTCCCTTCCCTGAGAATCTGCATACAGATCGAGCTTCTAGCTATGTGGGAAGACACCATTAGTGTGGCTAATCCTGGAATCCGATTCCTTACGCAGTACATTGCACAGTAGTAGCTGACATTACCTGTTTAACATTATCATTGTTTGAACGTTTTATAGCATCCTATTTCTCGATCCACTGCCTAGTGGATTTCTAAGAGATATTGTCTGAATATACTTACCCCGGTTTAACTTGTAGCCTGAATAGATAATTTCATATGGCAACCTGCTGAAGTTCTATGTTGACTCAACAAGGGAATAACCTTAAAAACACACTCAACATCTTTATCAGATTTGGAGATCTTGATGCCATTTTAGTCACATCGAATATGAAAAAAAAGTCATTTGTATCCAACGTGGAACCACATCCTCCTCATTTGTGAGAACGTGGAAAGGTTGCAAACGTAAAGATAAGTACAATGTTACAAACATGAGACAGCAACCAATAACGACTTTTGATGTTGTTGTTAGAAGGAAGTATAGCAACCCAAGGCAGCTGCTTATTTTTCACCTTGAGCAAATATTTCTGGTGAAAAAAAGTTTATTCGTTTTGAAGAAAACACCTGCTATGTAAATTGTTACATTACCCTTTCTTTGTTGTCATGCCTCATTACCAGCATTATGCTGCCGAAACAAAACTACAGTTGATCTTGACTTCAAAATTGATAATTTTAGCGGATAGTATACAAATCATCTCTTACTAAAGATTATTCTTTATTACATTATCCTATGCCACTATTCAGATGATATTCTGTTTATATACATATGAGTGTGGATTTAGATCCGAACACTGCTATCAGAACTCGATATTCAATTGCAATAGGTTTCAGCATTTTCTTCCTATACACTGGAATTAATCTTCATAGTTGGTAAGTGTTGAAATCTATGGTATGGACGGTTGCCCTCAATATCCTACAAAGATAATTATCTTGCCTTCATCTTTTAGTCTTGACCCTATTCCTCATGTTGTTGAAGCCTGATGTTATAAATCCCCTTGGGAGGTGCTTGCCAATTCACGAGTCTTGTGCATACTTAAAATTCTTTCTGTTGAAATGAAAGATATATGGCAATGAGCACTCTCTCCCTACAACATCGGAAATCTGATCCGAATCCCATACTTATGCAGTTTACTTGTGGCTTCTGTGTTTGTTTAGTGCATTGTTTCCAGCACGAACAACATCATAAATCTGTTCATTTACTTTGGTTGATTGTTGAGGTTTATATATCCACATACATTTACAAATCGGGGGTGCTCTAAAGCATTGTAATTATATTCCTTAATCTATACAAGGTGAACATGGTCAAGAAAACGGATGAGATTTCCATGGTATGTGGTTAGCGGAGTAGTGTCACCAAGGGAGGGGCATGCACCCTTGGGGTCCCGGGTAGAAGCCTAGATGATCGCAATCCCAACTGCTACTGTAGCTGCGATGGTTGGGGGACATGTTGCTTGGCACACCGAGGTGCCAATCTGATGGTGTTGGCCTCGGCACTTGCATGCTTTAGCCCGGTGCTCTAGCGCGGGCCAAGCGGTCATGATTGGTCGGCTAGTGTTTCGCTTGTCATTTAGAGTTAACACTCGTGTATAGGCCAATGTAGGCCACATTGGTCCGTATTCCGAGTGGGAGCGTTAAGTGGGGAGCTCCAGGAAATGTGGTTAATGAAGTTGGTGATGGGATGTGAATCTCATGTGCATAAGGAGGATGGGATTACCCCGATGATTCGCGGGTTGGAATCAAATTTGTGAATCAGAAGTATCATTGGGAAGTGGAGCTAAGTGGACGTATTGGGAAATTAGTTAGGATGCATTGTACCCTACCGCATGCCTACAGAGGCGCCCCAACCCTAAGGTGTTTTCTTTTACCTTAGAGTCATAGTGTGAGGTCTCATCCAGACCAAGACCACAGACTATCCACGAAGCTTGGTTACTCATATTCATATCCAGATCAAATAATAATAATAAATAAGATGTAATTCTCATGACACCAGTTAAATAGTTGTTCTTTTGCACACCTTTGAATTATATCATGCTTGTTGTTGTATAGTTTTGTTTCATTCGTAATGGGCAACTTTGCTCAAAATTTACCTACGTGTGAATCCGCAGGTCCGCAGCAGTGAGCAGTTTTGGAGTCACCACTTTTTGTGCAGCTCCATGACTCCTTGTGGTACAATTGGTAGAAGTTCTTTTGTTTTTCCTTGTAGCTCTTTGAGATACATGACATGTATAATGTATTTCGAGACACATTTCTTTTATACATACATGTATATTTTGTGGACATGGATGGATGTTGCAAATGTAATGTATGGAAATTGAATGTATGGAAATGGACAATGGAATGCAATGCAACCAAAAATTTTAAATTCTTGTGCACGATGTTATTTTCTCTTGCTTATGTGTATGTTAAGTATTCGAATATGGAATGTGTGTGCGTTGATTTGGTTTGCCGAGTACCCGGATATTAGGGGTGTCACAGCATGGTATCAAAGCAGTGGTACTCTATTCCATTTCACGCATATCATTCCTTAGTGGTATTCGAATTCTGGATAGTGTGAAAGTCTTCTGACTCAACACGAGTCCACAGGAGAATAACATGTTTACATCCATGTCCATATGTATCTCTTAAGTCAAGAAACACATCTGATGGTGGGATTGAGTGCATCTCCGCCTTGAGGGCACTCCAATTTCTCAGTTAGGATTGTGTAGGCTACCTCGCCTATGTAGTAGACTCAACGGCACATGACCAGATGATAGAGGATGTTAGAGTTGTGCGGGAGTTTTCTGATGTTCTTTCAGAGGAATTACTTGGACTAACATCAGTGAGGGAGATAGAGTTTGAGATCATGATATTGCCAGATATACAACCGATCTCCATCCCTCCATACTGGTTGGCATCTGCAGAGCTCAAGGTACAATTGCAGGAGATATTGGAGAAGAGATTCATCTGCCCCAATACATCCCATGGGAAGCACCAGTCATTTATGCGAAGAAGAAGGATGGATCCTTGAGGCTATGCATAGGCTACATACAGTTGAACTAGAAAATAGTCAAGAACCGTTACCTACTCCTACAGATTGATGATCTCTTTGATCAGTTACAGCGAGTAGCAGTATCTTTAAAGATTGATCTGCGATCAAGATACACTAGTTGAGGATCAAGGATGCAGACGTGATGAAGTCTGCATTTTGCACTCGATAATGTTATTACAAGTTCCTAGTTATACCTTTTGGACTTACGAATGCACCTGTTGCATCCATAGATTTGATGAACCGGGTCTTCTATCCTCATTTGGACGGATTTGTGATCGTGTTTATTGACGATGTTCTAGTCTACTCTCATGATGAATACGAGCATGAGTCTCATCTTTGCACCGTACTAGAGACACTCCAAGAGCACTAGTTTTATGCTAAATACAGCAAGTGTGAGTTTTAGCTTTCTGAGATGGCTTTTCTTGGCCACGTGGTTTCTGGGGCAGGGGTGTCAGTTGACCCCACCAAGATAAAGGTAGTGGTGTTTTGAGAGCGGCCCAAGACAGTTACGGATATTCATACCTTCCTTAGCATCGCTGGGTACTACAGTAGGTTTGTTAGAGGGTTCTCTCAGTTGGCTCTACCTCTCACCCGGTTGATGCAGAAGGATGTCCCATTTGTTTGGAGCGACAGATACGAGTTGAGCTTCCGAACAGTCAAGGAGTGATTGACTTCTGCACTCATCCTCACCCTTCCCTCCAGTACCTTGGACTTCACCGTGCACACAGATTCTTCGAAGGAGGGATTGGGTGCAATGTTGATGCAGCGTGGACAGGTTGTGGCGTACGCGTCATCACAGCTGAAGAACCATGAACGCAACTACCCCACTCATGACTTGGAGTTGGCGTCCGTAGTCTTTGCATTAAAGATATGATGTCGCTATTTATATGGGATGACATTTGAGATCTTCACAGACCACAAGAGCCTCAAATACATTTTTTATCAGAAGGAGTTAAATATGAGGCAAAGGCAGTGGATGGAACCGCTAAAAGATTATGATTGTACCATCTCCTACCATCCTGCGAAGGGGAATGTGGTAGCAGATGCCATGAGGAGGCAACCATACACTGAGGGTTCAGCAGCCTGGTTGCAGACTTGGGATGTGCTCACTGCACTTAGTGAGTGGCATCCATTTGAGGGCACATCTGATGCAGTGACAGTGCCAGCCAAGTATAGCAGCTTGTGGGAAGGATCGTTCAAGGGCAACAAGCAGATCAGAGGATCCAAGACTTGTATCACAGATGCTTGAAGGATGAATTCAACGGATTTCAAGTCCGTGAATCCATTGTATGGAAGGGGGACCGTGTGTGTATCCCAGATGATGAGGAGCTAAGGAGGGAGATCATGGATGAGGTGCATAGCTCGAGACTTTCCATACATCCAGGTGGCACCAAGATGTACATGGACCTCCGCCAACACTTTTGGTGGGAAGGCATGAAGGACATAGCCGAACACGTTAGCAGATGTCTTACTTGCCATATTGTGAAGGCAGAACACCAGAGGCCTCCTGGTTTATTGCAGCCTCTTTTCATTCCGATGTGGAAATGGGAAAGCATCTCCATGGATTTTGTCACATCACTGTCGTGCACCACTGGAGGGCATGATGCGATATGGGTCATCGTTGACCAGTTGATCAAGTTAGCCCATTTCAACCCGGTCAATATGACATATACCCCAGTACAGCTACCCAAGTCATATGTCCATTACATCATTCGGTTGCATGGGATACTCAAGGAAGTAGTGTCAGATAGATATTCTCGTTTCACATCACACTACTGGGGAGAGTTCATGAGAGCCTTGAGGGAAGAGCTACATATGAGTTCAGCCTACCATCCACAGATAGATGGGCAGTTTGAGAGGACCATTCAGACCTTGGAAGATCTACAACGAGCCTGTGCGGTTGAGTGGAAGGGATCTTGAAAAGATCACCTCCCACTAGTTGAGTTTACATACAACAATAGCTACCACGATAGTATAGACATGGCACCATTCGAGGCATTGTACGAAAGGCGGTACACCACTCCTTTGTATTGGCGGCAGATGGGTGACAACAACATGTTCACCCTTCAGATCATTGAGGAGACCTCCTGGGTGGTGGAGACTGTTAGGAGAAAATTGCTGACCGCACAGAGCCGTCAGAAGAGTTACACCGACCGTCGGCATAGAGACCTCGAGTTTCAGGTATGTTGTCATGCATTCGTGTCCTGATGGGCAATTTTTAGTCAAACATGTGTGACTAAGCGTTTCTCATAATCACAGGTCGGGGACTTCGTGTTATTACGCGTGTCCCCAATGAAGGGTGTACAACATTTTGGTGCAAAGGGCAAGCTAGCACCACGTTTTGTGGGGCCATTCGAGTTTTTGGTCTGTGTTGGGAAAGTAGCCTACAGGGTGGCCCACGTGTCGAATCTTAGGAAGTACATCTGAGATCCCCGACACGTGATCACCTACGAGGACTTGATGGTGGAGCCAAACCTCTCCTTCCTAGAAGAGCCGGTGCAGATATTAGATCACGCGGTCAAGAGGCTGAGGAAGGAGATCCCTTTGGTCAAGGTCCTATGGTGAAGTCAAGACGTCGAGGAGGCAACGTGGGAACCTGAGGCAGACATGAGGGAGAAATACCCTCAATTGTAAACTGGTACGGAACTGAAAACCGTAGTCGAGTTCTTTTGAGATTTATGGGCTTTGCTCTCTTTGAGATTTTTATGGGCTCATTTCTCTGTGAGACTAGGATACAGTGGGGTTCAGATGTTGAAATTGATTAGAATCATCTCAAGTCTCGGGGACAAGACTTCCTTTGAGATTTTTATGATGTGAAACCTCAAACCCGAGCAGGGACTTAACTGCAAAATCCATCTGGACCTGGGCTTAATTGTAAATCCGCTTTTATTCCAGTATCCGAAAATTATTTGAGTAATCCATTGTATAGGGCTCGTCGATAACTTTCCAAAGAGTCCAAGAATGAGAAAATCCGATTTCAAGAGCCCGAGTTATGGCCATTTTTACGAGAGGGGTACATGCCATATACGGATCCGGACCCGGATCCGAATCCGAGTCCCAACCCATATACCCAGCCCTCCCCCTTCGTGAAACTCGCCCATAGCACCCCCAAATCTCCCCTCTTCGACCTCCAGCTCCATTCCTCTTCCCTCTCCTTCACCAAATGTCACCGGAGTACCTTGAATCGGCAACCCGAAGCCGCACTCGTGTGCCGAAGGTACGATGTCCCCTTCCTCTTGCTGCGGATTCCACACAAATTTTGTTCATCTATCTTTCTCATCTATCTTTCTCACTACAACCTTAGTTACAACTGAAAAGAGGAATTTGTTGGGGGGGGAGTTCTTTTATTTAGGCGAGGTATTCAATGTTGAAAATGTAGACCCAGGGCTGAGACTGTGCATTGTAGTCCTTAAAGGGGTTTATCCCTTCCCTGAGAATCTGCATACAGATCGAGCTTCTGGCTATGTGGGAGGAAACCATTAGTGTGGCTAATCCTGGAATCCCGTTCCTTACGAAGTACATTGCACAGTAGTAGCTGACATTACCTGTTTAACATTGTCATTGTTTGAACGTTTTATAGCATCCTATTTCTCGATCCACTGCCTAGTGGATTTCTAAGAGATATTGTCTGAATATACTTACCCGGTTTAACTTGTAGCCTAAATAGATAATTTCATATGGCAACCTGCTGAAGTTCTATGTTGAATCAAAAGGGAATAGCCTTAAAAACACACTCAACATCTTTATCTGATTTGGAGATCTTGATGCCATTTAGTTACATTGAATATGAAGAAAAAGTCATTTGTGTCCAACGTGGAGCCACATCCTCCTCATTTGTGAGAAAGTGGAAAGGTTGCAAACGTAAAGATAAGTACAATGTTACGAACATGAGACAGCAGCCAATAACGACTTTTGATGTTGTTGTTAGAAGGAAGTGTAGCAACCCAAGAATGCTGCTTATTTTTCACCTTGAGCAAATATTTCTGTTGAAAAAAAAGTTGATTCGTTTTGGAGAAAACACCAGCTATGTAAATTGTCACATTACCCTTTCTCTGTTGTCAGGCCTCATTACAAGCATTATGGTACCGACACGAAATTACAGTTGATCTTGACTTCGAAATTTATAATTTTCGCGGATAGTATACAAATCATCTCTTAGTAAAGATTATTCTTTATTACATTATCCTATTCCACTATTCAGATGATATTCTGTTTATATACATATGAGTTTGGATTTAGATCCGAACACTTTTATCAGAACTCGATATTCAGTTGCAATGGGTTTCAGTGTTTTCTTCCTACACACTGGAATTAATCTTCATAGTTGGTAAGTGTTGAAATCTATGGTACGGATGGTTGCCCCTAATCTCCTGCAAAGATAATTATCTTGCCTTCATCTTTTAGTCTTGACCCTATTCCTCATGTTGTTGAAGCCGGATGTTATAAATCCCCTTGAGAGGTGCTTGCTAATTCACGAGTCTTGTGCATACTTAAAATTCTATCCGTTGAAATGAAAGATATATGGCAATGAGCACTCTCTCCCTACAACATCAGAAATTTGATACGAATCCCATACTTATGCAGTTTACTTGTGGCTTCTGTGTTTGTTTAGTGCATTGTTTCCAACATGAACAACATCATAAATCTGTTCATTTACCTTGGTTGATTGTTGAGGTTTATATATCCACATCCATTTACAAATCGGGGGTGATCTAGAGCATTGCGATTATATTCCTTAATCTATACAAGGTGAACATAGTCAAGAAAATAGATGAGATTTTCATGGTACGTGGGTAGCGGAGTAGTGTCACCAAGGAAGGGGCATGCACCCTTGGGGTCCCGGGTAGATGCCTAGATGATCGCGATCCCAACTGCTACTGTAGCTGCGATGGTTGGGGGACATGTTGCTTGGCACAACGAGGTGCTAATATGACGGTGTTGGCCTCGGCACTTGCATGCTTTAGCCCGGTGCTCGAGCGCGGGCCAAGGAGTCATGATTGGTCGGCTAGTGTTTCGCTTGTCACTTAGAGTTAACACTCGTGTACGGGCCAATGTAGGCCATATTGGTTCGTATTCCGAGTGGGAGCGTTAAGAGGGGAGTTCCGAGAAATTTGGTTAATGAAGTTGGTGATGGGACGTGAATGTCATGTGCATAAGGAGGATGGGATTGTCTCGATGATTCACGGGTTGGAATCAAATTTGTGAATCGGAAGTATCATTGGGAAGTGAAGCTAAGTGGACGTGTTGAGAACTTAGTTAGGATGCATTGTACCTCACCGCATGCCTACGGAGGTGCCCCAACCCTAAGGTGTTTTCTTTTACCTTAGAGTAATAGTGTGAGGTCTCATCCAGACCAAGACCACATACTATCCACGAAGCTGGGTTACTCATATTCATATCCAGATCAAATAATAATAATAATAATAAATAAGATGTAATTCTCGTGACACCAGTTAAACAGTTGTTCTTTTGCACACCTTTAAATTATATCATGTTTGTTGTATAGTTTTATTTCATTCGTATTGGGCAACTTTGCTCATAACGTACCTACGTGTGAATCCGCAGGTCTGCAGCAGTGAGCAGTTTTGGAGTCACTACTTTTTGTGCAACTTTACGACTCCTTGTGGTACAGTTGGTAGAAGTTCTTTTGTTTTTCCTTGTAGCACTTTGAGAGACATGACATGTATAATGTATTTCGAGACACATTTCTTTTATACATACATGTATATTTTGTGGACATGGATGGACGTTGCAAATGTAATGTATGGAAATTGAATGTATCGAAATGGACAATGGAATGCAATGCAACCAAAAATTTTAAATTCTTGTGCGCGTTGCTATTTTCTCCTTCTTATGTGCATGTTAAGTATTCGATGTGGAATGTGTGTGTGTGGATTTGGTTTGCCGAGTACCCGGATACTAGGGGTGTGACATGTAGTGAGGTACCAAAGCTCTGATACCAAATTGTGACGCCCTCAGATCCGGGTGCCCGTTCGAACGGCATTCACGGTGTTACATTTAATAATGATCGCATTTAGACAATGAAATTTTTGCACTTCACGTTTGACATTCACATCCAATGTAACAATCACATAATCAACCAGAAGAAGTTGTTCACAAATTTATATTGCATTTAATTCCATATACATAACATTTAACAAAAGAACCTGACAGTGTATACATTTATCCCAAAATGTATAGAAGAGAAAGAAAAGCACTACTACAGAAACTGAACCAAAAACTGTAATAATCGTACCATCGGTATAGCAACAAATGCTCGGTATCATAAATCTGCTACTGCGACGCAGACTTTTTGCCTGCCAAGCATGAAAGGGACAATAGGATGTCAACAAATTTTGGTACAACCCATCATATAACATAAATAACAGAATTTAATGTGTGTAAAAGAAAGCAAGCAGAAAGGCAATGATAATTAAAATTTTCAAACTACCTGCATAGAAAGATTTTCAAGTGTTTTGTATGTATGCCCCATTTTCACCCATTACCCCATAACCTTTCATATGTATACATATATTTTCATTTGTTGATTATACGATCTTTACATATGATATTATCTTTCTAGATATCAAATTCATAGATCTTGGTGTTGTTGATGATGAGTCCCTGATCTGGCCATTGTTTTGTCTAAATCTCATGGTTTTAGTCGATAGTCTGCGATCTTTGTCTGAATGTAACCTGACACTATGACTCTAAGGCGTGAAAAGTAGCTTAGAGTTGGGGTGCTATTGTAGGCATGCGGTGAAGTGTAATGCATCCTAAGTAAGTTCCCAACACGTCCACTAGTTTAACTTATCATTTGTAGTAGAAGTCCCAAGATCCGATGCATTGTCGATGATCGATGATTTGATGATGATTATGATTCATTTTGTACCATGGTCAATTTTAGTCAACTCGATTATAGTCCACATAATTGTAATTGATCTTGTCTCTAAAAAAGTTCAACTGTAACCAACTCCAATCTTAACTGTGATTGATCTCAACTTTTAGCCAATTTAACTGTAATTGATCTCAGATATAGCCAACGACAAGCCTATTTGCGGAACCGTAACTAAAATTCAAGCGATGAGGAAGTCCCCTAAGAGACCCTTCCGTCTCGGCCTCTAAGTGGAAGTGCAGTCCAGTAGAGGGATAGGTCTACTTCAAAACTACGTCACTGAGACGGTTGGGAGAGACTCTCCAAAAAAGTCACTCTAGAAGCCAGCCCGATTAGTACAGGCTAACGAGATCGTAAGAAAAACTAAAACTGAAGGCCCCCAGACTAGGTACCTTAAATAGAGGATCAACGGAAAAGGTCAAAAGTCGGGATCCCAACGAAGCGTAAAAACATCGAGCTTGTGTAAAAATCGTGAAAAACTATGGGATCCTAGACCCCACACTTAGCAGCCGCTGCCCTAAGTGGGCTACCTTTCCTCCGTCCAGCTGAGGGTCACCGTGCCCTCGCACGGTCAAGTGTAAGAGTCACTATGACCGACACTAAATTTTGTTAATCATCGTTGATTCTCAATATTTTCACTTGATCATTGATTTCCCAATAATTTCACTTGGTCACTGATTTCCAATATTTTCTCTTGTTGGCATGTATTTTCATATACGATTGGTATCGTTAGATGGTTAAGATCTTGTAGGAGAAATCAAGGAAAGGCCTAAACTGGAGGTTGTTAAAATCTTATTTACTTTATAACTGTTAGAAAATAGGAATGTGGAAGCGAAAATGATAAATAGAGCATGAACTAGAAATATAAACTTGGAACACAAACTTTTAACGTGGAACCCTACTCTTTAAGGAGCGGAATGAAACTACAGGAGAATGCCTCAAAGGGCTGATGTATGCATTGCATTTTCTCCTATGATACAGAGGGTGAGGGGTTTCTTATATAGCCCCATTGAGTCTCTACATCTCACAACCGGTAGATGTGGGACTAAAGACTTAGATGTGGTAAATGGATCTTGGAGAGATCAATTTACCCATCTCCCACATAAGTGACACATAACCAAATACTACAACACTCTCCTTCAAGCTGGAGCATGCAATGCTCAGCTTGGAAAAACAAAAAGAAAACTCAACCCACGCTGCAAGACACTGCAAACAATATCAACTCAATGCGCACAACTGTCGGCTGCTGTCGAGGATGTTGCTTCTCATGACGTGCAGGTGAGGAGGACAAACTGGATGGAGTGTGAGTGAAACTAAATCTCCTCATTGGAGAGCATGTGCTCTGTACTACGCCTATCGGAGTCACTGCAACTGAAAATGAGACTGCACCTGGAGAACTCTATCCCACCACAATATGTGGACAACTGCTTCATCTCTGAAAAGGGCTGAACTGAAAAACCATGGAGTGCAATCCTCGTCGGAGTCCACGGTTGCTGGAGAATGGAGTCTTAAAAAGTCTCCTCGTCGGAGAACTGGGTCTCTCCCATCTGGCTCAGAGAATGGTACTCTACTCTGGACACCTTATGAAACCACATGAAAACCCTAGCCCACATGGCATAGGGAATGGGATCTCTACTCTGGAGTCCCTTTGGAACACATGAAAACTCTGGACAAAAACAAAAGATGGAGACCACACAAAAGGTGGCAAATATGTGCACATCAAGAACGCATACATGTGCGTGTCTGAAACTAAAGACTCGGTAACATATGATCGTCGAGTCTGCATATCAACTGCAGAGTTTGGAAATCTGACTGACTTCTGGACAGGAGAATCTGAACTGTAGCCCGTAAGTCTACACAATCCTCCCCCTTTCTCTCATACTTGTCGGAATACAATGGCCTTGGCAAAGTTGGGAGAAGACAAGATAAATGGGGAAAATATGAATCAAATAAGCCGACTTCATTTTCATTTTTTTCCGGCTTTCCTTTTTTTAATTTTTTTCGAATAATCCAACTTCATTTTGAAATTTTTTCTGATTTTCTCTTCTTATTTTATTTTATTTTTAAATTTGACCCAAATAGGCCCGAACAAATGTTGTCTCCCTTTTTCTTGGAAATCTTACGGCCTCTCTCTTATTTTGAACTGACGGCCCACTTGGGCTCAAACTTTTTTTAACTGCTCTCTTCTTTTTTCACGTTTTTTTCTTTAAACTTTTGGGCTCTCCCCCCGTTCATTAAAGAGGGCCATCGGGCCCTTTTTACTTGCAGGAAGGAGAGTAAGGTTCCCACTATGGGAACCCTTTCCTTGATCTTTGATGCAACGCCGCCTAGAGGTTCTGAAGGGGGAGTCAATGCCACCTTCGCTTAAGATTGAGGAGAAGATGTTGTTGTCGCCGCCGAAGAAGTTGTCGCTTGGAGGTCTCATGCCTCTAGGAAGAGCTGGAGGGATGATCGGTTGCCGCTTTAAGGGTTCCCTAACGGGAATCTCTCTTTTCGAACAAACCGCATCCCACAATGGGACTTGTTCTCTTGATGACGCCGCCGCCGCCAAGGAAGGAACCTCATCTTGTAGCCAAAGGATGGGAGGAGATCACATGCGATCTGCAAATCTGTTGTATGCCTACTAGGGTTGCACGATGGAGGAGTTGGGGAATCACGTGAAGGAGGAGCTCCCTTTGCGTATCGTGTCGTCGAGTTTGCGATGTCTATAGTGGTTCCCCTCTACCTGTAGCGGACTGCACCGAGAGGCTGCAACACCATCGTGGGGGGACTTCGGTGACAAGCGGTGCCTCCAAATATGAAGAAGGAGATGCGGAGGCACCTAGAAGATACTACATCACCGTGTCTGGAGAGCATGGAATGAACACACGACTTTCAGATGGATTCGTTGCCGTAGCGGATGCTTCGCGCGACTTCAAATCTTGCATGATTGGGTATTTAGGAGCCCAACTTGGACCATATTTCAAGGCCTCCTCCCGTGTGGGGAATTTATGGTTTCAAGATGAAACCCTAGCCGATGTATTCACGTTGGAGAAGATTCAGCGGCACAGACTTCCAGAATATTATGATAATAATCACAATCAGATTCGAAAAACTTGAATCCAACGGCAAATCGATCTGTCTTTAGGGTATGGAGGGCGCCTGATTGTTGCTGGAGATGATTATCGTTGTGCAAATTTAGGTTTCTTCAGAAACCCTAGAGCTTCTCAAACTTGAATCGATCATAACGTGAATGATATAAACTAATCTTTAAATAGAAATCTTCAAGAACTCTAACATTGAATCCTGAATAAAAATAAGGAACTTAAAATCCTCAAGATTCAACCCGCTCTGATACCATGTTAGAAAATAGGAATGCGAAAGCGAAAATGATAATCAGAGCATTAACTAGAAATATAAACTTAGAAAACATAGATTTAATGTTGAATCCTACTTCTTAAGGAGCGGGATGAAACCACGGGAGAATGCATTGCATTTTCTCCTATGATATAGAGGGCGATGAGCTTCTTATATAGCCCTCACTGAGTTCACATTTCACAACTGGTAGATGTGGGAGTAAAGACTTGGATGTGGTAAATGGATCCTCGAGTGATCCATTTACCCATCTTCCACATAAGTGACGCATAACCAAATACTCCAACGATAACATGATAATATATATCACCTAATTTAGACATTGACTATTTCAATAACTTCATTCAGCCATCTTGATCTTCTCCAAAATATTGCATGCACATCTTGAATACTGATTCTACCCAATTCAGTATTTTGAATTTAAAATTATTATTATTATTTTATAATTAGTATTATTAATCAACATATTATTTGATAAATAAAAAATTCCTCTATCAAACCCTTTCATCAAGACTTTTCTCTTAGAATTCCAACTTTGTGCAGAACTAGTAAAGTTATTTAAGATTTATGCAAGGAACAAACAACAGAAAGACAGTGGTCTAAATTTAAATTTAAACATTTGAATTATATATATATTATAAACATATATCCAATTGATGAGGTTCACAGATTTAAGAATTTAGTCCTTAACATAACCCATCACCACAACATTACACAAGGCTTCTAGATATTACTTAAGTAGGGATTAACACAATAGAAGGTTTATATGAGATTTAAGAGATAAATTGTATATTAGAAAGAAATCTAGCAACAATGTTTCAGTCCACAAATATCCAAATATAATTATAAAATGATACATTAATTTACCTTATCTACTTCAACATAGTACATGACCAAACATATATTATTATTATTTTTTAAAACTTTATGGCATAACTACGGAAGCAAACCTTCAATTAATCATCGCTTTTTTTTACAGTAATTTACAAAAATAAAGCTTAAAAATCATTTTAAAATTTCAGTAGTAGATGCAGTAATTTACAGCAAAACTTAAATTTATCATTTTTTATAAACTTTCTATTTATTTCTAGAATCCACTTTATGTTCACTTCATGAGTCTACTTTCTGCTTATTTCCGGGGTTTATAATAAATGCTACCACCAAATTTATAAAAAAATTAAATTTTTTAATTATAGCTTGAGCAGACAACAGACAGTACAACAACAACAACAACAACAAAGCCTTTTCCCACAATTAAGTAGGGTCGGCTATATGGATTCTTCGCCTCCATTCAGATCTATCTTGGGTCAATCTCGGACTTATATCCAAAAAGCTAAGATCCCTTCGTATAGTCTCTTTCCAACACTTCTTGGGCCGTCCTCGCCCTCTCTTAGCCGGCTCAACATCCCAACACTCGCATCTCCTAACCGGTGCATCCGTTGACCTTCTTTGTAAATGACCAAACCATCTTAAGCGGTTTTCTCGCATCTTATCCTCGATCGGAGCTACACCAACTTTCTTTCTAATTGCATCATTCCGAATCCGATCTTTACGTGTATGTCCACACATCCATCTTAGCATTTTCATTTCTGCTACAGCCATTCTCTGCACATGTCTATGGTTCACAGGCCAACATTCAGAACCATAAAGCATAGCAGGTCTCACGGCTGCTTTGTAAAACTTTCCTTTAATTTTTAAAGGAATTTTCTTATCACAAAGAACAGCGGAGGCTCCTCTCCACTTTAGCCAGCCTGCATTTATTCTATTAGTAACATCTCCATCAATTTCCCCATCATGTTGCAAAATAGATCCCAGATATCTAAAAGAATCTCTCTTCTGAATGTTATCGTCACCAATCTTCACATCGATTCCTTCACCATTGCTTCCATCAAAGGTGCATTCCATATATTCCGTCTTAGCCCTACTTATACGAAAGCCTTTAGTCTCCAATGCATGTCTCCAAACCTCAAGCTTCTCATTTACTCCATCTCTAGTCTCGTCAATCAACACAATATCATCAGCAAATAATATACACCAAGGTAACTCATCCTGAATGTGACTTGTCAACTCGTCCATAATCAAAGTAAAAAGAAATGGACTCAAAGCTGAACCTTGATGTAAACCAATGTTGATACCAAAATAGTCAGTCTTCCCCGTCGGGGTCCTTACACAAGATAAAGCCCTATCATACATATCCTTTATGAGATTAATGTATAGGACAGGTATTTGTCTCTTCTCCAAAACTCTCCATAGTATCTCTCGTGGGACGGAATCATAAGCCTTCTCCAAATCAATAAAGATCATATGGATATTCTTCCTTTTAGCTCTATAAATCTCCATTGTTCTCCTCAGCAAATGGATGGCTTCAATAGTTGAGCGACCTGGCATGAATCCGAATTGGTTTTCTTTTACTTGGGAAACTTGCCTCAACCTTCTTTCGATCACACGTTCCCAAATTTTCATAGTGTGACTCATCAGCTTGATACCTCTGTAATTTGAACAATTTTGAATGTCTCCTTTGTTCTTATAAAGATGCACCACGATACTCCTCCTCCAATCTTCAGGCATTTTCTTGCTTCGCCAAATAACATTGAATAGATTTGTAAGCCAAGTCAAACCACGCTCACCTAAAACTTTCCACACTTCTACAGGGATGTCATCCGGTCCAACACCTTTCCCAGGTCTCATAACCTTCAAAGCCTCCTCTACTTCTTTTCTTTGTATTCGTCTATAGCATGCACGATTCAAGTAACTTTCACTACTAGCTAGATCACCCAAGGTGATCTCTCTACTTCCTTCTCCAATGAAAAGTTTATGGAAGTACTGCTCTCATCTAGTCTCTATATCCTTCTGAGTAACAAGCACGTGACCTTCCTCGTCCTTAATGCATCTCACTTGAGAAAGGTCTTTGGTCTTTCTTTCTCTTGCTTTGGCCAACCTGAATGTATCCTTCTGGCCCTCCTTAGAGTTGAGATTTTTATACAAAACCTCATAAGCTTTTCACTTAGCTTCGCTTACAGCCTTCTTTGCTTCCTTCTTCGCTATTTTATAGTCTGTGACAGTTTCCTCTATTCTATCCTTAGACGTAGCTTTAAAGCAAGCTCTTTTAATTTTTAGCTTCTCTTGCACCCCTTCACTCCACCACCAAGCCTCCTTTTGACCCGGAGCTCCTCCTTTTGACTCGCCTAGCATCTCTTTGGCTACCTTTCGAATACAAGATGCTACTGCCTCCCACATCTCGTTTGCACTACCGCTACAATCCCAAGATAAGTCTTCTAAAACCTTCTCCCTGAAGCTTGATTGCTTCAGCGGAAGATTCCACCACCTAGTTCTAGTGATCTTAGGAACCTTCATTTTCTTTACTAGCCCTTTTATTTGTAAATCCAAGACTAACAAGCGATGTTGGGTTGTCAAACTCTCTCCAGGGATTACTTTGTAATCTTTGCAACACAACTGATCTCTTCTCCTCAACGCGAAGTAATCTATCTGGGTTCTAGTTGAGCCACTCTTATAAGTAATTAAATGCTCCTCCCTTTTCTTGAAAATAGTGTTTGCTATGAAAAGATCATATGCAGTTACAAAATCCAGAATGACTTTTCTGTCGACCCCTCCGGATCCGGGTACCCGTTTACGCGCATTTCGCAATATATCATTCACATTTAATCACACAAGTCGCACCAATACAGGGAAAATTTTTTTCGCGTAATTATGACATTCATTCTCAACACATGACCACAAGTAAAAGGGACAATATGGCACCAAAATTTTTTTCATTAATATTCATATCAGTTTTCAACATGTACAATTATCTTCCATTTACAACATACATCCCAAAGTATGATACAAAAGAGATAACATTTACATCATTATCTGAACAAAAACTGAGACAAAGTAATTCATACCGTCGGGTATAAACTCTATCTCCTGGAACCATGTATAGCTACTGAGCTGCAGGCTGTTTGCCTGCCACACACAAAATAGGAAAGAAGAGGCGTCAGCCATTGCTGGTACCTCGCTAAAATTTATAAAAATAACTTGACATTTAATATGTACAAAAGCAGGCAAGTAGAAAGGTGGTACCAGTAAAATCTACGTCTACTTGCGTAAGTAAAAAGGGTTTGTTTGTAATGCGTTTCTAATGATTTCCCCAGAACCCGGTATTTCCCATATGTAACATATTTATATAGCAGTTGTATAATCATAAGTGTATGAGTGTGAATGCATATATCAATTTCTTCAGAGATCATGTTGGTGAGTGAAAAATGGAAAAGTTGAGATTGTAGAGATCTATTAATTTATTTAAATTCTTGGGTAGAGAGAATGGTCTTTTGATCATAACTTCTCCAATTCTTAACTTCAATGTTTCAGATATAGCTCCAGATGTTGTAGATGTAGATATGGATGATCTAGATATAGAATCGCCAAGTCTATTTGGCAAAGTAACTCAAGCGGTGAAGAAGCCTACAAATGGCTCTTCCGTCTCGCCCTCTAATTGGAAGCGCGGTCCAATAGAGGGATAGGTCTACTCCCCAACTACGCCACTGAGACGGGTGAGAGACTCCCTAGAAAAGTCGCTCTAGAAACCTGCCTGACTAGTACAGGCTAACGAGTTCGTACGTAAAACTGAAAACCAAGGATCCCCCGCCTGGGTATCCTAAAAGTCAGGGTCAACGGAACTGGTCTAAAGTCAGGATCCCAACGAGGCGTAAAAACACTGCGAGCTCGCGTAAAAAACCATGTAAAAGACTGGGATCCTAGACCCGCGTATTAAGCGGTCGCTGCCCAAACTGGGCTTCCTATCTCCCGCCCAGGTGAGAGTCACCGCGCTCTCGCACGGTCAGGTGTAAAAGTCACAATGACCGGCACTATGTTTTATCATCATTGATTCTAATCAAATCAATAATTCAAAGGGGTAACATCTTTGATCATGATAAGCAAATTATAAACCTTTTCTAGCAAATTCAAAGGTGATTTACTCATGTCAGTGGATGATAGTCAGTTATTGATAAATACAAAGATCCATAATAATCATGCAAACGGGAAAAATAATGTATGAGTATTGGTGGTTAAAAATAATATTATACCAACCTCACAGTCCTTCTACCAAAGGTTATATTTACAAAACATAAGCGATTTAAGTTGACATCTATACCATAGAGTTCCATTAAATTTTAACAAGTTTGAAGCTTCACTAATGTCATCCTTCTTGTAAGCAAACTGTGAATACCGAAGTATTTAGTGGAGAGAAGTGTTGAAGATAAAATGAGCCAACAAGGGCAGTTAAAACGGCTTAAGTTAGTACTTCTATAAAGATTCTCTCTTGTAGATCATCTTTAATCTTTTTATAGGTATCCTTTTTAGACTCACGACTTAATCCTACAAATACTAATCTAATATTATGCAGGTCAAATTTCAATGTAACTCTGTTTACTGCATTTCAGACTCTCTTCTTTATGATTTACAGAAGTATCTGATTTCCAAACAATAGTTAATCCCCCCAATAAGGCCAATCATTATTAATAACAATCAGTACTGCGAAGTGATGAATGAAGAAGGTATTCCCTTTTTTTTCCGTCTAGCCAAGCTTATTCCTTGCAGCAAAATGTAATTTAGAAAATCCTAATATTTTTTTTTCACATTTGAACCTCATACGACATTTTCTAGCTTCTTCTTGAACTCTATTCGGAGTATATATCATTTTATTATATACGAGTGGCTATTTAATGTATATATATGATATGTTTCCTGTTTACCAATCACACTAAGAACAAGTATCAAGTTGACACACTTAAGAGAGAAGTTGTTAGGGCCTATTAAGCATGGAAAAATGTATCTACATTAATAAGGTATCTAAACAGTGATTTGCTTTTCATTATTTACTCATTCACTCCGCTCCTGTGTTGTATCTATGATATGATATAGGGAAGAACTGAAGTGCTATGATGCAGAACAACCAATTTCTTTTGTGGAGACAGTATACTAGAGAATGTGGAATTTAGTTCCTGGAATTCAACATTTAGTTCCAGATTTATTCTCAATATAATGAAAACAACTTTATCATTATAATTGATCAATTTTTAGCTTGTTGTATTCCAAAGTATCCCATGCAACCTTATTTCCAGAATTAATTATAACTTAGATTGATGGCAAGAGAGATCTAATCCAACAAAATGAAGAAGTTTGACTATGAACACAGTGAGTCTAATAGAAAATTGAGACCAAAATAATCTATATCCACATGCATGGCAGCAAAGAGGAGGGAAAGAGGATGGTACCTATTTAGATTTGTCCAGAAAACTTGGAGTAGATGAACAGTGCTGGAGGGAGGGCTGCAATTAGGGATGTAGCAGCAACTTCAAGCTCTAAGGGAGCAGCCACACTTCTCTTGACTAAAGCTCCAGCAGTTGCTCCAACTGGAGCAGCAATAGGGCTCTAATCTTCTCTTAATATGCTGGAATATAAGGTCCAGCAGTTGCTGGACAGCAACAAGAGTTTAAAGATTGGGGATTTTTGGGAAAGGAAAATAGGATGGAAGGTTCTATCGGCTGGAAATTTAGGAGCAAAGAAGGAAATGGAGGTGTTTATATAACCAATGAGGAGAGGCTCTAGGGATTACAAGTGGAGGTTTCTTGAGTACTAAGTGGAGGGAGGAGAATAAGCCACATGGCTATTGTTCCAAACTAAATGGTTAAAATATATATATATATATTTATTTACTTTACAACGACAGTCTCTGTTTAGTTTTATTTGTTATATATATATATTATATTTTCTCTTATCTATTTGACAAAACTTAAAATGCACCGTATGCGCACCTCAGATCTCAGATTTTGACACGAAATATTTCGATTTGATCGTCTTTCAACGACGATCAAAATGAGTATAATGTTGATATACTTTTGGTTGGGTGTTGAACCCCCGAAATTTTCGGATACGGATTTCGTTTAAGGTTAAATTTTACGAATTAAAAATATCAAACGACCTCCGATTGACGAACGGTTGATTCCGTTGGTCTTGTATCGTCGAATCGGATCTAATGACGGTCTCGGTTCGTTTCACGGTTTCCGAATTTGCGTCGCAGCTTTTCACGGCGCGCGTTATGGTGTGACCGATTTTCGGTCGATTTCGCCCGAACGACTTTTGATTTATGATCAATTGGTCGTTTTAGGTTGTTTAGTATTGACCGACAACGTTTTTTGGGTTCATTAGACCCAAAATCGGACGAGTTCGGATTTACGCGAATTCCCGGATGTTACAATTATAAAAACCTCAAAGGGAGTCTCGTCCTCGAGACTCGAGTTAAGGCTATTCGGTGTCTTGTTTAAATTTCATATGTCCATAAAAACCTCAAAGGGTTTTGAACCCATAAAAACCTCAAAGAGAAGACAAGCCATATATTTATAATGTATCTAATTACAAAAGCTTGTTTTGATGATTACATCAGAATAGCTGCGGGTATCGTGCCCGCATGTCGGCTTCAGTCTCCCATGTCGCTTCCTTGACGCCGTGTCGGTGCCACAAAACCTTGACCAATTGCTGCGAAGTTTCTTCACGGCACGGTCAAGTATCTGAACTGGCTTCTCCTCATAAGTTAGATCCGGCTCTACATCGAGATTCTCGTAACTGATAATGTGTCGAGGGTCGTGGACATACTTCCTCAGATTGGATATGTGGAAAACATCATGAATAGCTGAAAGATGTGGAGGAAGGGCTACTCGATAAGCAACCTTCCCCACTCGAGCAAGAATCTCGAACGGTCCAACATATCGTGGCGCCAACTTGCCACGAACACCGAATCTCTGCACTCCCTTCATGGGAAATACTCGCAAAAATACCCAATCTCCAACCTATAATTTATAGGAATGTCATTAGTATGAGATTAAGTTGGACATATATATATATATATATATATATATCATAGATGAAGAAGAAATAATTAGATTACCTGGAACTCTAAGTCTCTCCTCCGACGATCAGCATAGCTCTTCTGGCGACTCTGTGCCGTCAGAAGCCTCCGTCTCACCAGATCAACAGCTCTCGCAGTCTCCTCCAAGAGATCTACGGAGTAAAGAGCATGATCACCTACCTTACGCCAACTGAGAGGTGTGAGGCATCTCCGGCCGTATAGGGCTTCGAATGGTGCCATGCCAATACTGGAGTGATAGTTGTTGTTGTACGTGAACTCCACTAACGGCAGATGGTCCTTCCAGGACCCTTTCCACTCCAAAGTGCATGCACGAAGCAAATCCTCAAGCGTCTGAATGGTGCGCTCACTCTGTCCGTCTGTCTGCGGATGACAAGCAGAACTCATCTTCAGCTCTGTCTGTAGTGCTGACATGAACTGATGCCAATAGTGAGATGTAAATCTCGAATCCCTGTCAGACACCACTTCTCGTGGTATACCATGCAGCCTGATAATGTCCTGCACATAGAGTTTGGCCAACCTGGATGGAGTGTAAGTCGTGTTGACAGGTATAAAATGGGCTGACTTGGTCAACCTATCAACAACGACCCAAATGGAATCATGACCTCCTGGCGTCTTCGGCAATCCTGTGACAAAATCCATAGAAATGCTCTCCCATTTCCACTCGGGAATGGGGAGAGACTGCAGTAATCCTGGCGGTCTCCTGTGCTCAGCCTTGACCATCTGACAGGTCATGCATCTGCTAACATGTAACGCCACATCGCGCTTCATTCCATCCCACCAAAAATGTCGACGCAGATCACGGTACATCTTCGTGCTACCTGGGTGGATAGATAACCGTGAACTGTGTGCCTCGTCCAAAATGTCTCTGCGAAGCTGCTCGTCATTGGGTACCACGACCCGTCCTGCCTTCCATAAAATAGACTCTGTCACGACAAAATCATCAAATTCATCCTTGATGGCGCACATGTATCTATCCCGGATCCAAGGATCTGTCTTTTGTCCATCTATAATACGATCCCAAAGACTGTTGTATCGTGGAGGCACGGCGGTAGAAATGTATGCGCTCTCCTGAGGATGCCAATCGCTCAAAGTTGCAAGCGTATCCCATGTGTATAGCCAGTTCGCCGTACCATCAGCATGCGCTCTCCTGCTAAGTGCATCAGCTACCACGTTTCCCTTACCGGGATGGTAAGAGATCGTGCAATCATAATCCTTCAGCAGCTCGAGCCATCTGCGTTGTCTCATGTTCAACTCCTTCTGATCAAAGATGTACTTTAGGCTCTTATGATCTGTGAAAATCTCGAAGTTCACCCCATATAGATAGTGGTGCCAGATCTTCAAGGCGAAGATAACTGCCGCCAACTCCAAGTCATGTGTGGGGTAATTCCGCTCGTGCGGTCTCCACTGTCGTGATGCGTAAGCAATCACCTGTCCTCTCTGCATCAACACTGCTCCTAGACCTTCTCCAGATGCATCCGTGTAGACTGCATAATCCTGAGTACCTGAAGGAAGAGCAAGAATAGGCGCTGTAGTCAATCTCTCCTTCAATGTCTGGAAGGCCTGCTCACATGGATCGTCCCAAATGAATGGAACTCCCTTCTGCGTCAACCGTGTAAGAGGGCGAACAATACGTGAAAATCCACTGACGAAGCGTCTGTAATAACCTGCTAGCCCAAGGAAGCTCCGAATCTGCGTGACAGTCTTGGGCTGCTCCCAAGACATAACTGCATCTATCTTCGCAGGATCAACTGCAATGCCTGCTCCAGAAATGATATGCCCGAGAAATGAGACCTGGGATAACCAGAACTCACACTTGCTCAACTTGGCATATAACTTATGCTCCCGCAATGTATCTAAGACAATCCGTAGATCATTCGCATGATCCCATTCATTCTGTGAATAGATGAGCACATCATCGATGAACACCACAACAAACTTGTCCAAATATGGATGGAAGATATGGTTCATCATTTCCATGAAAGCCGCAGGTGCATTGGTGAGCCCAAACGGCATCACCACAAACTCATAGTGTCCATAGCGAGTCCTGAAGGCTGTCTTCGGAATATCCGACTCGCGAATCCTCAGCTGATGGTAGCCTGAGCGAAGATAGATCTTCGAGAAAACCGAAGATCCTTGGAGCTGGTCGAACAAATCATCGATACGTGGCAAGGGATAACGGTTCTTCACCGTTCTCTTGTTCAGCTGCCTGTAATCGATGCATAGTCTCATGGATCCATCCTTCTTCTTGACAAATAGAACCGGAGCACCCCAAGGTGAAGTGCTCGGTCTCACGAATCCCAAGTCAAGTAACTCCTGCAACTGCACATTCAGTTCCCTCAACTCGGCTGGTGCCATGCGATATGGTGCCATAGAGAACGGTTGTGTATCTGGAAGCAATTTGATCTCGAACTCGATCTCTCTTTCTGGAGGAAGCCCTGGCAGCTCATCAGGAAATACGTCTGGATATTCAGATACTACTCGGATATCCTGTATCATCGGCTCCTGATCAGACACCTCCCGAACAAAAGCAAGATATGAATCGCAACCCTGGTCAACAAGTCGCTGGGCTCGCAATACTGAAATGTACTCCATGGTGGAGTCCTGTATAGTACCCTCAAAGGTGAACTCGGGTAAACCTGGAATCCTGAAGACAACTATATTCCTAAAACAATCAACTAGTGCATGATGAGTAGATAGCCAATTCATGCCTAAAATCAAGTCGAACTCATCAAGCTGTAGGAGTAGACAGTCTGCGATCATCTCATGACCGCCAATCAGTATGGGCAAGTGCCTGACTATCAGAGATATGACAAATAATTGGCCACCTGGCCCTCGGATGTGATATGGAGACGATAGCGTCTCTGCAACTCTATCTAAAGAAACAAGCAACCTCGAAGCAAGGAAAGAGTGTGTCGCGTCGGAATCGAATAAAACATGGAAAGGTCGGCCCAAGACTGAGACCATACCTTTCACCACAGTAGCCGCTGAACGTGCCTGCTCCTCAGTAACGGTATGTAACTGCCCCTGCCTGGCTGATGCAGCACTAGAACCTGCCACACTCTGCGTCTGTCTCTGCTGCTGCCGCCTAAAGTTGGAGTTCCTGCCACGGAAACTCCCTGAACGCTGTGACTGTGAAGGTTGTGGCTGAGGCTCGCCAGAAGCCTGTGGGCACTGTGCTCGGTAATGTCCCCACTCATGACATCGATAGCATCTGACTGGCCGGGTAGGTGGAGTAGCTGTGCCTGTGCTCCGAGCTGGTCCGGCTGGTGGTCGGTCTACTCGCTGCGACCCATATGGTCGAGCGGACTCTGTGCCACGTCTGGCGAGTGCTCCTCCTAGAGTAGTCGATGGAGAAGAGCGAGCACTGCCAGAGAATGTCGAACCTGTAGGTCGAAACCGTCTTTCTGACCTCTGCTGCTGAAACGGTCGACGTATCGGTCCAAAAGATCTCCGTGGTCTAGGTGCTGCTCCAGACGAGCTCCCGAAACGTCTCCCCCTGATGTCCTCGAACTTCTCCGCAGCATCGGTAGCCTCGGAGATGGAAGTGATGTGTAGTCCTGCCAGCTTCTCCTGCACCTCCTCGCGCATGCCGCCAATGAACTTTTCCAGATTCTCCTCTGGAAATGCGCCAGCTGCTCGGGTATGTCGTGATAGCTCTGTGTATCGGATGAAATAATCTCAGGCGGTCATCTGTCCCTGACGAAGCTCTGCAAAAAGTCGGCGCTGGGACTCCTTCCACTTCGCAGAAAAGAAGTGGGCTCTGAACTTCGTCTCGAAATCGTTCCAAGTAGGCTCTCGGCCTAACTCGGACACTACGGCCTCCCACCATCGCTCGGCGAAGTCTGTCAGTGAGTATTCTATGAAAGATAGCCACGTGTCTCGTGGCGCATGAATCACTCTGAGCACCTTCATCACTCTCTTCAGCCATTGCTCAACATCATCTGGTGAACCTGTACCCTCAAACAAGGGTATGTTGGCCCGCTGGTAAGAAGTGAAGACCGACTGGTGCCTGTGAATGGCTGAATACTCGTGTGCATCCTCGCCAGCAAAGTCAACAGGGCCCTGCTCCCTGTCCAAATCTGCATCCTCCTGAGCTCCATGCTCTGGTATGTCTTCTAGTGCATCATCGGGGTGAGGCTGCTCCACCTCAACGGACTGGTGCGGATCTTGCCGTATCCCATCCTGTGATGGACGGTACGTGAAATCTGATAGATCCTCAAACCGCATCTCAATATCCGTCTGCCTGTCAGCAATCTCGGTCTGCTGGGCCAATATCTGCTCCTGCTGGCCTCTCATAGCAGCCTGCTGCTGCTGAAGATCAGTAAGTGCGCTCAGTATGCGTGCCAGCTGATCAGAAGTCTCCTGGCCTGGTCGAGATGCCATGGCTCTGCATAAGAACCATAATTAGTCATAAAAATGTCATAGACAGATACTTATCATAAATGCTTTTCTCTTTTTGGGATATAACATGAAAATTAATGAACTTGGTGACATTTGTGGTTATTGAATAAGAATGTCATATTTCCCTTCTCGGACTTACGACAAGTCGGAAGACTGTCGCTATCCGAGAACTTAATGCGATCGGAATTGTAATACCGCGAATGTGCGTATCGGGGTACCACTGCTCTGATACCAAACTGTCGACCCCTCCGGATCCGGGTACCCGTTTACACGCATTTCGCAATATATCATTCACATTTAATCACACAAGTCGCACCAATACAGGGAAAAAAATTTTCGCGTAATTATGAGATATTCTCAACACATGACCACAAGTAAAAGGGACAATATGGCACCAAAATTTTTTTCATTAATATTCATATCAGTTTTCAACAAGTACAATGATCTTCCATTTACAACATACATCCCAAAGTATGATACAAAAGAGATAACATTTACATCATTATCTGAACAAAAACTGAGACAAAGTAATTCATACCGTCGGGTATAAACTCTATCTCCTGGAACCATGTATAGCTACTGAGCTGCAGGCTGTTTGCCTGCCACACACAAAATAGGAAAGAAGAGGCGTCAGCCATTGCTGGTACCTCCCTAAAATTTATAAAAATAACTTGACATTTAATATGTACAAAAGCAGGCAAGTAGAAAGGTGGTACCAGCAAAATCTACGTCTACTTGCATAAGTAAAAAGGGTTTGTTTGTAATGCGTTTCTAATGATTTCCCTAGAACCCGGCATTTCCCATATGTAACATATTTATATAGCAGTTGTATAATCATAAGTGTATGAGTGTGAATGCATATATCAATTTCTTCAGAGATCATGTTGGTGAGTGAAAAATGGAAAAGTTGAGATTGTAGAGATCTATTAATTTATTTAAATTCTTGGGTAGAGAGAATGGTCTTTTGATCATAACTTCTCCAATTCTTAACTTCAATGTTTCAGATATAGCTCCAGATGTTGTAGATGTAGATATGGATGATCTAGATATAGAATCGCCAAGTCTGTTTGGCAAAGTAACTCAAGCGGTGAAAAAGCCTACAAATGGCTCATCCGTCTCGCCCTCTAATTGGAAGCGCGGTCCAATAGAGGGATAGGTCTACTCCCCAACTACGCCACTGAGACGGGTGAGAGAGACTCCCTAGAAAAGTCGCTCTAGAAACCTGCCTGACTAGTACAGGCTAACGAGCTCGTACGTAAAACTGAAAACGAAGGATCCCCCGCCTGGGTATCCTAAAAGTCAGGGTCAACGGAACTGGTCTAAAGTCAGGATCCCAACGAGGCGTAAAAACACTGCGAGCTCGCGTAAAAAACCGTGTAAAAGACTGGGATCCTAGACCCGCGTATTAAGCGGCCGCTGTCCAAACTGGGCTTCCTATCTCCCGCCCAGGTGAGAGTCACCGCGCTCTCGCACGGTCAGGTGTAAAAGTCACAATGACCGGCACTATGTTTTATCATCATTGATTCTAATCAAATCAATAATTCAAAGGGGTAACATCTTTGATCATGATAAGCAAATTATAAACCTTTTCTAGCAAATTCAAAGGTGATTTACTCATGTCAGTGGATGATAGTCAGTTATTGATAAATACAAAGATCCATAATAATCATGCAAACGGGAAAAATGATGTATGAGTATTGGTGGTTAAAAATAATATTATACCAACCTCACAGTCCTTCTACCAAAGGTTATATTTACCCAACATAAGCGATTTAAGTTGACATCTGTACCATAGAGTTCCATTAAATTTTAACAAGTTTGAAGCTTCACTAATGTCATCCTTCTTGTAAGCAAACTGTGAATACCGAAGTATTTAGTGGAGAGAAGTGTTGAAGATAAAATGAGCCAACAAGGGTAGCTAAAACGTCTTAAGTCAGTACTTTTATAAAGATTCACTCTTGTAGATCATCTTTAATCTTTTTATAGGTATCCTTTTTAGACTCACGACTTAATCCTACAAATACTAATCTAATATTATGCAGGTCAAATTTCAATGTAACTCTGTTTACTGCATTTCAGACTCTCTTCTTTATGATTTACAGAAGTATTTGATTTCCAAACAATAGTTAATCCCCCCAATAAGGCCAATCATTATTAATAACAATCAGTACTGCGAAGTGATGAATGAAGAAGGTATTCCCTTTTTTTCCGTCTAGCCAAGCTTATTCCTTGCAGCAAAATGTAATATAGAAAATCCTAATATTTTTTTTTCACATTTGAACCTCATACGACATTTTCTAGCTTCTTCTTGAACTCTATTCGGAGTATATATCATTTTATTATATACGAGTGGCTATCTAATGTATATATATGATATGTTTCCTGTTTACCAATCACACTAAGAACAAGTATCAAGTTGACACACTTAAGAGAGAAGTTGTTAGGGCCTATTAAGCATGGAAAAATGTATCTACATTAATAAGGTATCTAAACAGTGATTTGCTTTTCATTATTTACTCATTCACTCCGCTCCTGTGTTGTATCTATGATATGATATAGGGAAGAACTGAAGTGCTATGATGCAGAACAACCAATTTCTTTTGTGGAGACAGTATACTAGAGAATGTGGAATTTAGTTCCTGGAATTCAACATTTAGTTCCAGATTTATTCTCAATATAATGAAAACAACTTTATCATTATAATTGATCAATTTTTAGCTTGTTGTATTCCAAAGTATCCCATGCAACCTTATTTCCAGAATTAATTATAACTTAGATTGATGGCAAGAGAGATCTAATCCAACAAAATGAAGAAGTTTGACTATGAACACAGTGAGTCTAATAGAAAATTGAGACCAAAATAATCTATATCCACATGCATGGCAGCAAAGAGGAGGGAAAGAGGATGGTACCTATTTAGATTTGTCCAGAAAACTTGGAGTAGATGAACAGTGCTGGAGGGAGGGCTGCAATTAGGGATGTAGCAGCAACTTCAAGCTCTAAGGGAGCAGCCACACTTCTCTTGACTAAAGCTCCAGCAGTTGCTCCAACTGGAGCAGCAATAGGGCTCTAATCTTCTCTTAATATGCTGGAATATAAGGTCCAGCAGTTGCTGGACAGCAACAAGAGTTTAAAGATTGTGGATTTTTGGGAAAGGAAAATAGGATGGAAGGTTCTATCGGCTGGAAATTTAGGAGCAAAGAAGGAAATGGAGGTGTTTATATAACCAATGAGGAGAGGCTCTAGGGATTACAAGTGGAGGTTTCTTGAGTACTAAGTGGAGGGAGGAGAATAAGCCACATGGCTATTGTTCCAAACTAAATGGTTAAAAAATATATATATATACATTTACTTTACAACGACAGTCTCTGTTTAGTTTTATTTGTTATATATATATTATATTTTCTCTTATCTATTTGACAAAACTTAAAATGCACCGTATGCGCACCTCGGATCTCAGATTTTGACACGAAATATTTCGATTTGATCGTCTTTCAACGACGATCAAAATGAGTATAATATTGATATACTTTCGGTTGGGTTTTGAACCCTCGAAATTTTCGGATACGGATTTCGTTTAAGGTTAAATTTTACGAATTAAAAATATCAAACGACCTCCGATTGACGAACGGTCGATTCCGTTGGTCTTGTATCGTCGAATCGGATCTAATGACGGTCTCGGTTCGTTTCACGGTTTCCGAATTTGCGTCGCGGCTTTTCACGGCG
Source organism: Ottelia alismoides (assembly GCA_037367405.1). Lineage (NCBI taxonomy): Eukaryota > Viridiplantae > Streptophyta > Magnoliopsida > Alismatales > Hydrocharitaceae > Ottelia > Ottelia alismoides. The sequence continues at coordinate 923,617 of JAZKJV010007131.1, forward strand.
CGCGTTACGGTGTGACCGATTTTCGGTCGATTTCGCCCGAACGACTTTTGATTTATGATCAATTGGTCGTTTTAGGTTGTTTAGTATTGACCGACAACGTTTTTGGGTTCATTAGACCCAAAATCGGACGAGTTCGGGTTTACGCGAATTCCCGGATGTTACAATTATAAAAACCTCAAAGGGAGTCTCGTCCTCGAGACTCGAGTTAAGGCTATTCGGTGTCTCGTTTAAATTTCATATGTCCATAAAAACCTCAAAGGGTTTTGAACCCATAAAAACCTCAAAGAGAAGACAAGCCATATATTTATAATGTATCTAATTACAAAAGCTTGTTTTGATGATTACATCAGAATAGTTGCGGGTATCGTGCCCGCATGTCGGCTTCAGTCTCCCATGTCGCTTCCTTGACGCCGTGTCGGTGCCACAAAACCTTGACCAATGAAATCTCTTTGCTGCGAAGTTTCTTCACGGCACGGTCAAGTATCTGAACTGTCTTCTCCTCATAAGTTAGATCCGGCTCTACATCGAGATTCTCGTAACTGATAAAGTGTCGAGGGTCGTGGACATACTTCCTCAGATTGGATATGTGGAAAACATCATGAATAGCTGAAAGATGTGGAGGAAGGGCTACTCGATAAGCAACCTTCCCCACTCGAGCAAGAATCTCGAACGGTCCAACATATCGTGGCGCCAACTTGCCACGAACACCGAATCTCCGCACTCCCTTCATGGGAGATACTCGCAAAAATACCCAATCTCCAACCTATAATTTATAGGAATGTCATTAATATGAGATTAAGTTGGACATATATATATATCATAGATGAAGAAGAAATAATTAGATTACCTGGAACTCTAAGTCTCTCCTCCGACGATCAGCATAGCTCTTCTGGCGACTCTGTGCCATCAGAAGCCTCTGTCTCACAAGATCAACAGCTCTCGCAGTCTCCTCCAAGAGATCTACGGAGTAAAGAGCATGATCACCTACCTTACGCCAACTGAGAGGTGTGAGGCATCTCCGCCCGTATAGGGCTTCGAATGGTGCCATGCCAATACTGGAGTGATAGTTGTTGTTGTACGTGAACTCCACTAACGGCAGATGGTCCTTCCAGGACCCTTTCCACTCCAAAGTGCATGCACGAAGCAAATCCTCAAGCGTCTGAATGGTGCGCTCACTCTGTCCGTCTGTCTGCGGATGATAAGCAGAACTCATCTTCAGCTCTGTCTGTAGTGCTGACATGAACTGATGCCAATAGTGAGATGTAAATCTCGAATCCCTGTCAGACACCACTTCTCGTGGTATACCATGCAGCCTGATAATGTCCTGCACATAGAGTTTGGCCAACCTGGATGGAGTGTAAGTCGTGTTGACGGGTATAAAATGGGCTGACTTGGTCAACCTATCAACAACGACCCAAATGGAATCATGACCTCCTGGCGTCTTCGGCAATCCTGTGACAAAATCCATAGAAATGCTCTCCTATTTCCACTCGGGAATGGGGAGAGACTGCAGTAATCCTGGCGGTCTCCTGTGCTCAGCCTTGACCATCTGACAGGTCATGCATCTGCTAACATATAATGCCACATCGCGCTTCATTCCATCCCACCAAAAATGTCGACGCAGATCACGGTACATCTTCGTGCTACCTGGGTGGATAGATAACCGTGAACTGTGTGCCTCGTCCAAAATGTCTCTGCGAAGCTGCTCGTCATTGGGTACCACGACCCGTCCTGCCTTCCATAAAATAGACTCTGTCACGACAAAATCATCAAATTCATCCTTGATGGCGCGCATGTATCTATCCCGGATCCAAGGATCTGTCTTTTGTCCATCTACAATACGATCCCAAAGACTGTTGTATCGTGGAGGCACGGCGGTAGAAATGGATGCGCTCTCCTGAGGATGCCAATCGCTCAAAGCTGCAAGCGTATCCCATGTGTATAGCCAGTTCGCCGTACCATCAGCATGCGCTCTCCTGCTAAGTGCATCAGCTACCACGTTTCCCTTACCGGGATGGTAAGAGATCGTGCAATCATAATCCTTCAGCAGCTCGAGCCATCTGCGTTGTCTCATGTTCAACTCCTTCTGATCAAAGATGTACTTTAGGCTCTTATGATCTGTGAAAATCTCGAAGTTCACCCCATATAGATAGTGGCGCCAGATCTTCAAGGCGAAGACAACTGCCGCCAACTCCAAGTCATGTGTGGGGTAATTCCGCTCGTGCGGTCTCAACTGTCGTGATGCGTAAGCAATCACCTGTCCTCTCTGCATCAACACTGCTCCTAGACCTTCTCCAGATGCATCCGTGTAGACTGCATAATCCTGAGTACCTGAAGGAAGAGCAAGAATAGGCGCTGTAGTCAATCTCTCCTTCAATGTCTGGAAGGCCTGCTCACATGGATCGTCCCAAATGAATGGAACTCCCTTCTGCGTCAACCGTGTGAGAGGGCGAATAATACGTGAAAATCCACTGACGAAGCGTCTGTAATAACATGCTAGCCCAAGGAAGCTCCGAATCTGCGTGACAGTCTTGGGCTGCTCCCAAGACATAACTGCATCTATCTTCGCAGGATCAACTGCAATGCCTGCTCCAGAAATGATATGCCCGAGAAATGAGAACTGGGATAACCAGAACTCACACTTGCTCAACTTGCCATATAACTTGTGCTCCCGCAATGTATCTAAGACAATCCGTAGATCATTCGCATGATCCCATTCATTCCGTGAATAGATGAGCACATCATCGATGAACACCACTACAAACTTGTCCAAATATGGATGGAAGATACGGTTCATCATATCCATGAAAGCCGCAGGTGCATTGGTGAGCCCAAACGGCATCACCACAAACTCATAGTGTCCATAACGAGTCCTGAAAGCTGTCTTCGGAATATCCGACTCGCGAATCCTCAGCTGATGGTAGCCTGAGCGAAGATCGATCTTCGAGAAAACCGAAGATCCTTGGAGCTGGTCGAACAAATCATCGATACGTGGCAAGGGATAACGGTTCTTCACCGTTCTCTTGTTCAGCTGCCTGTAATCGATGCATAGTCTCATGGATCCATCCTTCTTCTTGACAAATAGAACCGGAGCACCCCAAGGTGAAGTGCTCGGTCTCACGAATCCCAAGTCAAGTAACTCCTGCAACTGCACCTTCAGTTCCCTCAACTCGGCTGGTGCCATGCGATATGGTGCCATAGAGAATGGTTGTGTATCTGGAAGCAATATGATCTCGAACTCGATCTCTCTTTCTGGAGGAAGCCCTGGTAGCTCATCAGGAAATATGTCTGGATATTCAGATACTACTCGGATATCATGTATCATCGGCTCCTGATCAGACACCTCCCGAACAAAAGCAAGATATGAATCGCAACCCTGGTCAACAAGTCGTTGGGCTCGCAATACTGAAATGTACTCCATGGTGGAGTCCTGTATAGTACCCTCAAAGGTGAACTCGGGTAAACCTGGAATCCTGAAGACAACTGTCTTCCTAAAACAATTAACTAGTGCATGATGAGTAGATAGCCAATTCATGCCTAAAATCAAGTCGAACTCATCAAGCTGTAGGAGTAGACAGTCTGCGATCATCTCATGACCGCCAATCAGTATGGGCAAGTGCCTGACTATCAGAGATATGACAAATAATTGGCCACCTGGCCCTCGGATGTGATATGGAGACGATAGCGTCTCTGCAACTCTATCTAAAGAAACAAGCAACCTCGAAGCAAGGAAAGAGTGTGTCGCGCCGGAATCGAATAAAACATGGAAAGGTCGGCCCAAGACTGAGACCATACCTTTCACCACAGTAGCCGCTGAACGTGCCTGCTCCTCAGTAACGGCATGTAACTGTCCCTGCCTGGCTGATGCAGCACTAGAACCTGCCACACTCTGCGTCTGTCTCTGCTGCTGCCGCCTAAAGTTGGAGTTCCTGCCACGGAAACTCCCTGAACGCTGTGTCTGAGGCTGTGACTGTGAAGGCTGTGGCTGAGGCTCGCCAGAAGCCTGTGGGCACTGTGCTCGGTAATGTCCCCACTCATGACATCGATAGCATCTGACTGGCCGGGTAGGTGGAGTAGCTGTGCCTGTGCTCCGAGCTGGTCCGGCTGGTGGTCGGTCTACTCGCTGCAACCCAGATGGTCGAGCGGAATCTGTGCCATGTCTGGCGAGTGCTCCTCCTAGAGTAGTCGATGGAGAAGAGCGAGCACTGCCAGAGAATGTCGAACCTGTAGGTCGAAACCGTCTGTCTGACCTCTGCTGCTGAAACGGTCGACGTATCGGTCCAAAAGATCTCCGTGGTCTAGGTGCTGCTCCAGACGAGCTCCCGAAACGTCTCCCCCTGATGTCCTCGAACTTCTCCGCAGCATCGGTAGCCTCGGAGATGGAAGTGATGTGTAGTCCTGCCAGCTTCTCCTGCACCTCCTCGCGCATGCCGCCAATGAACTTTTCCAGATTCTCCTCTGGAAATGCGCCAGCTGCTCGGGTATGTCGTGATAGCTCTATGTATCAGATGAAATAATCTCAGGCGGTCATCTGTCCCTGACGAAGCTCTGCAAAAAGTCGGCGCTGGGACTCCTTCCACTTCGCAGAAAAGAAGTGGGCTCTGAACTTCGTCTCGAAATCGTTCCAAGTAGGCTCTCGGCCTAACTCGGACACTACGGCCTCCCACCATCGCTCGGCGAAGTCTGTCAGTGAGTATTCTATGAAAGATAGCCACGTGTCTCGTGGCGCATGAATCGCTCTGAGCACCTTCATCACTCTCTTCAGCCATTGCTCAGCATCATCTGGTGAACCTGTACCCTCAAACAAGGGTATGTTGGCCCACTGGTAAGAAGTGAAGACCGACTGGTGCCTGTGAATGGCTGAATACTCGTGTGCATCCTCGCCAGCAAAGTCAACAGGGCCCTGCTCCCTGTCCAAATCTGCATCCTCCTGAGCTCCATGCTCTGGTATGTCTTCTAGTGCATCATCGGGGTGAGGCTGCTCCACCTCAACGGACTGGTGCGGATCTTGCCGTATCCCACCCTGTGATGGACGGTACGTGAAATCTGATAGATCCTCAAACCGCATCTCAATATCCGTCTGCCTGTCAGCAATCTCGGTCTGCTGGGCCAATATCTGCTCCTGCTGGCCTCTCATAGCAGCCTGCTGCTGCTGAAGATCAGTAAGTGCGCTCAGTATGCGTGCCAGCTGATCAGAAGTCTCCTGGCCTGGTCGAGATGCCATGGCTCTGCATGAGAACCATAATTAGTCATAAAAATGTCATAGACAGATACTTATCATAAATGCTTTTCTCTTTTTGGGATATAATATGAAAATTAATGAACTTGGTGACATTTGTGGTTATTGAATAAGAATGTCATATTTCCCTTCTCGGACTTACGACAAGTCGGAAGACTGTCGCTATCCGAAAACTTAATGCGATCGGAATTGTAATACCGTGAATGTGCGTATCGGGGTACCACTGCTCTGATACCAAACTGTCGACCCCTCCGGATCCGGGTACCCGTTTAGGCGCATTTCACAATATATCATTCACATTTAATCACACAAGTCGCACCAATACAGGGAAAAATTTTTTCGCGTAATTATGACATTCATTCTCAACACATGACCACAAGTAAAAGGGACAATATGGCACCAAAATTTTTTTCATTAATATTCATATCAGTTTTCAACATGTACAATGATCTTCCATTTACAACATACATCCCAAAGTATGATACAAAAGAGATAACATTTACATCATTATCTGAACAAAAACTGAGACAAAGTAATTCATACCGTCGGGTATAAACTCTATCTCCTGGAACCATGTATAGCTACTGAGCTGCAGGCTGTTTGCCTGCCACACACAAAATAGGAAAGAAGAGGCGTCAGCCATTGCTGGTACCTCCCTAAAATTTATAAAAATAACTTGACATTTAATATGTACAAAAGCAGGCAAGTAGAAAGGTGGTACCAGCAAAATCTACGTCTACTTGCGTAAGTAAAAAGGGTTTGTTTGTAATGCGTTTCTAATGATTTCCCCAGAACCCGGCATTTCCCATATGCAACATATTTATATAGCAGTTGTATAATCATAAGTGTATGAGTGTGAATGCATATATCAATTTCTTCAGAGATCATGTTGGTGAGTGAAAAATGGAAAAGTTGAGATTGTAGAGATCTATTAATTTATTTAAATTCTTGGGTAGAGAGAATGGTCTTTTGATCATAACTTCTCCAATTCTTAACTTCAATGTTTCAGATATAGCTCCAGATGTTGTAGATGTAGATATGGATGATCTAGATATAGAATCGCCAAGTCTGTTTGGCAAAGTAACTCAAGCGGTGAAGAAGCCTACAAATGGCTCTTCCGTCTCGCCCTCTAATTGGAAGCGCGGTCCAATAGAGGGATAGGTCTACTCCCCAACTACGCCACTGAGACGGGTGAGAGAGACTCCCTAGAAAAGTCGCTCTAGAAACCTGCCTGACTAGTACAGGCTAACGAGCTCGTACGTAAAACTGAAAACCAAGGATCCCCCGCCTGGGTATCCTAAAAGTCAGGGTCAACGAAACTGGTCTAAAGTCAGGATCCCAACGAGGCGTAAAAACACTGCGAGCTCGCGTAAAAAACCGTGTAAAAGACTGGGATCCTAGACCCGCGTATTAAGCGGCCGCTGTCCAAACTGGGCTTCCTATCTCCCGCCCAGGTGAGAGTCACCGCGCTCTCGCACGGTCAGGTGTAAAAGTCACAATGACCGGCACTATGTTTTATCATCATTGATTCTAATCAAATCAATAATTCATAGGGGTAACATCTTTGATCATGATAAGCAAATTATAAACCTTTTCTAGCAAATTCAAAGGTGATTTACTCATGTCAGTGGATGATAGTCAGTTATTGATAAATACAAAGATCCATAATAATCATGCAAACGGGAAAAATGATGTATGAGTATTGGTGGTTAAAAATAATATTATACCAACCTCACAGTCCTTCTACCAAAGGTTATATTTACCCAACATAAGCGATTTAAGTTGACATCTATACCATAGAGTTCCGTTAAATTTTAACAAGTTTGAAGCTTCACTAATGTCATCCTTCTTGTAAGCAAACTGTGAATACCGAAGTATTTAGTGGAGAGAAGTGTTGAAGATAAAATAAGCCAACAAGGGCAGTTAAAACGGCTTAAGTCAGTACTTTTATAAAGATTCACTCTTGTAGATCATCTTTAATCTTTTTATAGGTATCCTTTTTAGACTCACGACTTAATCCTACAAATACTAATCTAATATTATGCAGGTCAAATTTCAATGTAACTCTGTTTACTGCATTTCAGACTCTCTTATTTATGATTTACAGAAGTATCTGATTTCCAAACAACAGTTAATCCCCCCAATAAGGCCAATCATTATTAATAACAATCAGTACTGCGAAGTGATGAATGAAGAAGGTATTCCCTTTTTTTCCGTCTAGCCAAGCTTATTCCTTGCAGCAAAATGTAATTTAGAAAATCCTAATATTTTTTTTTCACATTTGAACCTCATACGACATTTTCTAGCTTCTTCTTGAACTCTATTCGGAGTATATATCATTTTATTATATACGAGTGGCTATTTAATGTATATATATGATATGTTTCCTGTTTACCAATCACACTAAGAACAAGTATCAAGTTGACACACTTAAGAGAGAAGTTGTTAGGGCCTATTAAGCATGGAAAAATGTATCTACATTAATAAGGTATCTAAACAGTGATTTGCTTTTCATTATTTACTCATTCACTCCGCTCCTGTGTTGTATCTATGATATGATATAGGGAAGAACTGAAGTGCTATGATGCAGAACAACCAATTTCTTTTGTGGAGACAGTATACTAGAGAATGTGGAATTTAGTTCCTGGAATTCAACATTTAGTTCCAGATTTATTCTCAATATAATGAAAACAACTTTATCATTATAATTGATCAATTTTTAGCTTGTTGTATTCCAAAGTATCCCATGCAACCTTATTTCCAGAATTAATTATAACTTAGATTGATGGCAAGAGAGATCTAATCCAACAAAATGAAGAAGTTTGACTATGAACACAGTGAGTCTAATAGAAAATTGAGACCAAAATAATCTATATCCACATGCATGGCAGCAAAGAGGAGGGAAAGAGGATGGTACCTATTTAGATTTGTCCAGAAAACTTGGAGTAGATGAACAGTGCTGGAGGGAGGGCTGCAATTAGGGATGTAGCAGCAACTTCAAGCTCTAAGGGAGCAGCCACACTTCTCTTGACTAAAGCTCCAGCAGTTGCTCCAACTGGAGCAGCAATAGGGCTCTAATCTTCTCTTAATATGCTGGAATATAAGGTCCAGCAGTTGCTGGACAGCAACAAGAGTTTAAAGATTGGGGATTTTTGGGAAAGGAAAATAGGATGGAAGGTTCTATCGGCTGGAAATTTAGGAGCAAAGAAGGAAATGGAGGTGTTTATATAACCAATGAGGAGAAGCTCTAGGGATTACAAGTGGAGGTTTCTTGAGTACTAAGTGGAGGGAGGAGAATAAGCCACATGGCTATCGTTCCAAACTAAATGGTTAAAATATATATATATATATATATTTACTTTACCACGACAGTCTCTGTTTAGTTTTATTTGTTATATATATATTATATTTTCTCTTATCTATTTGACAAAACTTAATGCACCGTATGCGCACCTCGGATCTCAGATTTTGACACGAAATATTTCGATTTGATCGTCTTTCAACGACGATCAAAATGAGTATAATGTTGATATACTTTCGGTTGGGTTTTGAACCCCCGAAATTTTCGGATACGGATTTCGTTTAAGGTTAAATTTTACGAATTAAAAATATCAAACGACCTCCGATTGACGAACGGTCGATTCCGTTGGTCTTGTATCGTCGAATCGGATCTAATGACTGTCTCGGTTCGTTTCACGGTTTCCGAATTTACGTCGCGGCTTTTCACGGCGCGCGTTACGGTGTGACCGATTTTCGGTCGATTTCGCCCGAACGACTTTTGATTTATGATCAATTGGTCGTTTTAGGTTGTTTAGTATTGACCGACAACGTTTTTGGGTTCATTAGACCCAAAATCGGACGAGTTCGGGTTTACGCGAATTCCCGGATGTTACATTTTCCCTCTTCGTTTCTATCCCCAAAACCATGTCCTCCATGCACACTTGCATACCCTGAAACATCTTTTCCCACATGTCCATTAAGATCTCCACCTATGCAAACCATCTCTCTTTGTGGGATTCCTTTTAAAATCTTGTCCAGATCCTCCCAAAAAGCTTGTTTAGTCCTTTCATCTAAACCAATTTGCGATGCATAAACTGAGATGATATTCAGAATTTCTTCTTCAAGCACCAACTTTAGCAAAATAATCCGATCCCCAAATCTTTGCACCTCAACCACACAATCCTTCAAATCTTTATGAACAACCACTCCAACACCATTTCTGCCCTTATCTTTACCTGAATACCAAAGTTTAAAGCATGTCTTCTCGATCTCCCTTGCTTTCTCTCCAACCCATTTAGTCTCTTGAAGATAAAATATATGAATCTTCCTTCTTTCCATTGTATCCACTATCTCCATCAATTTTCCAGTTAAAGTACCGATATTCCAACTACCAATCCGTAACTTCCTTTGCAATCTCTTTTGGACTAACTTCTTTACTCGCATTCGTCCATTATGCGAGAACCCTTGTAAATTTTGGACTGCATCCGGGCGGTGATGCAGCGGAACTAGCTTATTTACCCGCATGCGTTCCTCATGCGAGAACCCTTGTAAATTTTGAACTACATCCAGGCTGCGATGTAGCGGCCCTTGCCAATTTTTCATTGCATTCGGGCGATGCAACGTGTCGCAAGTAGGGAACGCCCCAACGAAATCTGTATGTTTGCTTAAATCCATGTTTAAAAGATCCGAACGGTTTCGAGATAAATTCATAAATAGTGTTCTTAGAAGAACTTTAAGAACACTATTTACGAATTTATCTCTCCTGCGCTGGCTGTCGGCTACCTAACGCGCAACCCTCCTCATTTACCCGGGCTTGGGACCGGCCATGGCTGAGTTAGACAACAGACAGTGTTTGAATAAATATTTTTGAAAACTAATATCAAGTATCACAAGCAAGCTTTATCCAAATATCAACCTCTAAGTCTAAAATTCAAGAACCCCAATTTTTACAACATATATTACTCAAGATAAATCATAACAATATGCAATTCATCATTCATGGCAGCAAAAAAGAGAAATAAGATTGTACCTAATTAGATTTTCTCCAAGTTAGGAGAAATACCTCCAACATGCAGTAGCTCTAATTGAAAAGGGGGATTGTTGGACATGCGAGCCCACGGCGAGCCATTATGCAATAAATGTTATTGCAAATATCATTCCCTAGTCTGAAATGAAGAATGCGTAATTTGCATAATAGGTCCCTTAGTACAATTAGGGTTATGTACCACGACCATCTTAATGATCATACAGCTGTTGATTCAATTATTGAATCATAGAGGCTGGTGCTTGGATGAATATCTAAAGAGTTAGATTGAGGACTCATCGAGCACCGTCAAATGATTATTAAGAGATGATCTCCAGTCTGAGTAGGAGATGGCAATCCTTTCTCAGTTAGGCTAAGATCTGACCGACCTCTTGATGCAGGTCCTCTGCATAGGAATAGAGATTCGGAGGTGTCAGATTAGTTAAGTCAAAGAGTTGATTTAACGAGTTCGAGATAACCAAAGTCCTATATCGTATGATGTCATAATATAGGCACGCATCCTCTGACCAGAGACAGATGTGTTACTATATGTCTGAGTATGTACATTTGGCAGACCAATAGGTTGATGACCTAACCAAGGTCTATACACCGGCGCGCTGGTGTGCATATAAGGGCATATGAGTAATACGATCTCTCAAAGGGATCATACAGGTTCACTACTGAACCGGAAGACATAAGTTCACTAATGAGATATTAGGAAGAATCAAATTCCGTACGTACGGTCGTCTCGCTTTGGAAGCTTGATTGAATTTGTAGGTTTGGTATATACCTTTGGAAAGTATATGATCAAGACCTAGGTATGATATATGCTTTTGGAAAGTATATGATCGATACCAACTCCCAATGATCAAAATGAGAAACTTACTGATAAAACCCTGAAGTAGACAGTATAAAGTTGATCTAATACTTCGGGTTTACTCTGAGTCTTCCAGTATGCAAGATGTAAAGGTATTGGGAATACCTGAGGGTGATGTGATCATAAATGATTGTATAACCATGACACTTCCATTCCTTAGGAGTGATGAAACGGGTCTGGATTTTAGTGACTCCTCTCAGTAGAGAAGTAATCTGATCTTGATCCAAATGTTGGACATTGATCTAAATGTGATTCAGATACAATGAGAAGATTAGATTTGCGGTCTTGATTTAATCAAGCATCTATGGGAGGCCCGAGATCTGGATTTGAGATGTAATCTAAATATCCAAGTCACTATACGTGGAACAATACAATCGCACTGTCCTTATCTCCAAGTATCCGTGGAGAAAGTGCATTATCCTTGAAAGAGTTCATGGAATATTTTATTATTAATATATATCCAAGTATTGAGAAAATGGATAATTAAATGTGATTTAATTATCATGACTAATATGAATTTGATTCATATTACAAGGAGAGTTATCTTAGATAATTAAATGTGATTTGAATATCAAAGATGTGAATAATGTGAATGTGATTCATATTATTTGGGCATATGAGAATAAGTTATCCAATATAATTGAATGTGATTTAATTATTGTGGATAAGAATAATATGGATAGTAATATCCAATTATTAATATATATTATAAATGTGATTTATAATGTATTAGAGAGAGTTAATTATAATTTATATTTGTTGATTAATTATTAATGTGTATTGGATACACATTGTCTAATTAATTGAAAATGTAAATTATATTTTGTTCTGGGTTGTGAATGTGATTCAAAATTTTCCAATGTCAAGATTGAAATACTCCCAAAATTATTTGTGAATTATTTTTGGTGAATAAATCCCAACAAAAGTTGTTGGCAATAAATAATGGAGAAATTCAAGGAGGCATGCAATCTCATGGAAATCCATGAGATTGCCCCACATGGAAGGTGGTGGGCGGCACCCAATTCCTATATGGAATGGGTGGTCGTCCCCCTTGAATGTACATGGAGACGTAATCTCCATGTATATTCTCTTCTTATTTGTTGATGTAATTTAGAATTGATTTATATTTGATTTTGTCAAATATATTTTAATCTAAATTAAGTCACAAGTTGTTGGCTTTTACCAACAACAATCTTGACCATTGGATTGATCATAAATCAATCTCAACCACTGATTTTATGAGTCCCATGGATTGAGATCCACGGATCCCAAAACCCTATAAATAGAGAGGCATACAATGCTCTTTCTTTACACAAGTACATGCTATTGTAGCACATCTCTCTCTCTCTTTCTTTCTACACGTCTACTCTCTCTTCCTCTCTCATGGTCGTCCACCATGGATGTCCTAGAGAGGTTCTCCATCGCTGCAGCATCATCGTTATGATGCCCGATCGTCTGCTCGTGGATCTCCGTCTCCTTCGGTGTGCCTCGCTCGTGAAGAAGACGTCGGATCTCGTGTGTCGAGATCAGGAGATCTGTCGCCTGGATCATCAACATGGATTGCGAGAAGCACGCGGTTCATCCCCGCGCTCGCAAGCGTCTCCTCCGTCGGATCGGACTTGAGACAGGAGGTCTCTTCGTTTAGAGACTCGATCGCAACCATGCTTCAAGAGGTAATCCTATTACTTGTTTGTGGTTTAGACGAAACGATCCGAGAAGTGTTCTTGGATCATGTGGTTTCGTCACATGAATTTTTTTATTCCGTTGCATCGCGCAACTAGTGTGACTAGTCGCTCCTCGTCGTATTCGAGACGACGCTCACGCTTCCGTGATGCGCTTGAGGATTCTAACCATATCCTTCTAGTGGTATCAGAGCCTTAGGTCTAAGGTTTTGGATACGATCCATAAAATCAAAGGCGACTTGGGTTCATTAGGATTACGAAGTTTTATCGCATTTCAATTTCGCATCTCTGTTTAGTGTAAATTTTCGGAAATGCTTAAATTGTTTAAACACAAAATTAACACTTGGATTTTGTTCCCCATTAAATAAAGAAACCATAGGATCTGAGTTTACGTAATTTGGATTTCGTTTGCTCTAGATATGGTCGTTTTAATGAACATATATTCACTGTTACGGGAACTGCGAATCTTAACATAATTAAAGAGTTAGTTATTGTTTAGAAATGCCTTGAAATGCATGCAAATCACACAGGTTCTGTTGTAAATCAAATTAGCAAACTTTGCAAATTTACTTTGCTTAATTTGGATTTAAATTGATTGAGATATGCTAATTTTAGTAAGTAGGGATCACTGCTGAAATTACTTTCCTAATCAGGAACCATGTGATTGTAAATTAGTGAAATTAATTGTTAATTTCATCAAATAATTATGGAAAATATTTGAGAAATATTGGACGATGATTATTTCTTTAATTGACTTGGCCTCAACCAATAATTGATTAGATTTGATCTAGATCAAAATTGGAAACACAATCATCAAACTCCTTGCTTGAATAGGATTGGGAATTTGTCTAGCGAATTTCCTTATAATAAAAATTATTTTGATTATTACTATATGGTATAATTTCGGTTGAAGAACCGATGATCATCTCAAGTACAAAGTGATTGACTCGGCATTATTTTTTTCCCGAGGCGGATATGGTGTCTAGTCGGGGATCGTTGGGGTAGCAGGTTGCAACGTATGCGGTCCGTCCCACTCCCGCCGGTACTGGCCATGACAGCGGGTAGAGAACGAATGATGCCTGAGAGATCATGATGTATTTTTCTAATTATTAAAATTCGAATTAATACGTATTTTGAGATAATACCATATATTCAAGTATAATCAAGTTTTTTGATTGAATTGGATTGAAAATTAATTTAATATGATTAAGTTAATTATATCTAATTAAAAATACTCTATTATAAATAGAGTTGTTATTTCCCTTGGAAGAATTAATCGTAATGAATATGATTCATAATGATTAATTAGAATTTGAATATGATATAGAGGATCACATAAGTGACATCCATAGTCTTCCGTCAAGGCGAAGAGTTCCGTTGCCAGGGATTGTATATAAGAGACGCATGTCCGATGTGACATCTCCTATATGCAAGTACATCTGGATCGAGCTCTTTGCTTCTCGAAAGAGTAAGGCCGCATGCGTAGTGACCCCAATATCGGATCCTCATATTATTGGGACGATTTGCGCATAGCGAGTTCTATTCCTATTGACGGTTGGTTCAATTAATAACGGGTCAACATCACCTTAGGGGTGGTGGGCCCGGGTGTTAAAGTCAAAATTGGGAGATGCAAGTTGGACTTGCAAGACGGAATGTGTTCCCGCTTCTTTTTATCGGAGCTGCAGATTCTCATATTATTGGGATGTAACTAAGATAAGGAAGGAGATCCCAGATCTTGCTGAGATATAATGGTAAGTATATCTCTTACATTGAAAGTGATTAAGGGAATGAACTTTCAATGTTGACAAGGCAAGACAACTTTGATATAAAAATTCCTAAATCAAAGTAAATTACATATTTATGCAAATTTCTTATTTCAGATAATCCTTCTTTAATCCCACTCACTGTTATACTCAATAATAACCAGTAGAATATCATGGATTGGACCTATGATCCAGATATTGTACTTGCAATTGAACACATAATGTATGTGGTTGCAATGTGCAAGTTTCCTCATAATAATGAGGAATGATAATTAAATAGACAATAGGACTGAAACCCTAGGGTTTGTATGTCTCTATAAGTCTTGATCTCATCGAATGTACTTTTGAAGTGACATGTCGATAATGATCGTAATTATCAAATAATCCTTATAAAATCTAAGAAGATGTTCTGGCATACATATGTGCTCTCGACATATAATCATGAATGACATGGTTCTCTGCATTATGCAGAATGGTGGCTCTATAGGAGATGATGTATTCAAATTATTTGAGTACCTACCTGAACCTAAGTTTTAAGAGTTTAAATAGATGTAGATACGATGAGTGTCATCATTCTACTATCTATACTCTAGTCATTCATGAAACTTCATAATATTCATATTGTGTGAATTGAATGAAGCATGTACTCTTATAGTAAAAATTTTTGATTTTAATATAAGAGATCCTTAGTCTTGAGCAATGGTTGCTTATAGATAAAGGGAGCGCAGTGGACCCAAGTAAGAAGTATAGTCAAAGAGTTGACTGTACTTCTGTGACTTCCATATGACATCCAAAGAGTTGGATAAATGCTAATACTGCAATAAGTTGATGTGTTGATAGTATGACTATCAAATCTATCTAGAATCCTTAGAGAAGGAATCAGATAGTACATCAGAATAATCTACATATAATCATTGAAATTGACCTACTTATTTGATAAGATAAAGTCTAATAATTGTATCTCAACCTTCTAATGACACTTGCTGCTTGCATATGTATTAGAAGATTAGAAATTTGATCTTAAAGGTTTAATAGTCATCCACATGGATATTGATGCAATTGTTGCAACAATCTCTATTGGATTGATAGGCTTCATAATTTCAGTGGGAGAGCCCTTAGTCTTAGAGAATGTCTCTATGACATAGATATTAGAATACACTCATTGTTTATTTCTAAATGTTGGGAATAAACATGAAATCTGGAATAGACCTGTCATAAAGAGTTATGATGGGGATATTTCATATAGTAATCTAACATTTAGTGGACTCCACTAAATTAGAAAATTAATGAATGTTTCATTAAGATTTCTAATACTGAAAATTAAACCTTTAAAGACCAATAGGAGGATATAGATCATTTGATAATGATCTGGCATCATGTTTTAGACATATGTCTGTTGATGAAGATCAATGGACAAGCAAGAAATGAAACTCTAGAATGTCTAAAATTTCAAAACTTGCATACTCATGAATATTGTATTCGAAGTAAAAATGTCCAATACACCTTTCTATTGGTATTCAAGATCTCATACATATTGATGTATGTGAATCATCTATATCAGAATAAACATTATGGATATGTGATATCTATTAACTATTATTTATGATATGAGATTTCTACTCTTCACTTGGAAAACTTTGAAATGTTCAAAGATTTCACATTTTTGGTTTAAAATAAAAAAAATTTAAAGAAAGATGAAATGAATTTGATCTAACCAAGGTAGTTTGTACCTAATAGATAAATTCAATGAATACCTTATGGAGATGTGAATATCATTCCTATCTCAATCCTCCTAATGAACCTTAACTCAATAGAGTTGTAGGGAGATACAATTGATCATGTGTGACATGATTTGATCAATGATTAATCTTAGCATAATTATCTCTTAGTTTCCAAGTATATATATATGTGGTAGAGACTACATTATATATATCCTTAATAAGGTTCCATGTGATTAAGCTGGAATCTGGCACTGGAGAGTGCTGCTTCATTAGGAAAATAAAGGATGGTATTGAATACCTACTTTATGACCTTGAGATTCTTAAAAAGATCTCATCTCTGAGAATGTGATTCTTATAGGATGATTCTCTTAAGAATCAAGATGAAAATGAAGTAAAGGAACTCATTTAACCTTGAGAAGATAATGAGGCTCCTGAAATTGGAAACTAAACAGATAATTAAAGATGAAACATTAATACCTCTTCAAATAAGTTTGAGGATGGATTCCATGTGTCAGTTGAATCTGACAATGATCTGACTTCATGTGATGAAGCTCCGTAGGATCATGACATGGAAAGATGGATGCTAGCAATAAAAGTCTAATGTAGACTTCATATACAAGTGTTGTATATGGACCCTCGAGGATCCACCTATATGGGTAAGACCCATTATGATGTAAATGGATCTTCAAGAGAAAGAGGGAACCTGATGAGAAGGTAGAGACCTTCAAATCACTGTTCATAGCCCTGAGTTACATACCGAAGAGAAGACATCGCTTGCGATGAGACTTGCTCTCCAGTGACCTTGCTTTAACCCATCAGAATATTGCTAACTATAGCTACACAACTTGACTATGACATCTTCATGATGTGAGTCAAGATTGCATTCCTCTATGAATACCTCTCTGAGGATATTCATATGAAGTAGCCCCAGGGCTTCATGGTTGAGGAAAGCAAGTGTGCAAGCTAAAGAACTCCATCTTTGGACTCAAATAAGCTTCATGTAGTTGGAACATAAGATTTTGATGAAATTATAAATGTTATGATTTCAGATAAAATCTTGATGAACCATATGAAGCTTAGTGGGAGTGACATTATGTTCATCGTGTTAAATGTAGATATTATCCTAATCATTTAGAATGATCTAAGGACGATAATAATAAGTGTTTTATAATATGGTTATCCCATACCTCGAGATATGATCTCAAGGATACCTCTTAGATCTTAATTCTGAAGTCGTTCAGAAGCAAAGAGAAGAGGGTATTGGGACCGTCGCATTAGTAGTACACCTTGGACTTATTCTATTTTCTGGAAAATTCCAAGAAAGGCTTCCTTCCCTTAAGATGTGATAGTAACCTATCTAAAGGGATAGCACCTCAAAGAGTTGAGGATGTGAATGCTAAAACTGCTTGCCCTTATGCATCAGTTCCGAGAAGCTGGGTGTATGCTAGATGTGTACAAAACCCAGATGTCTACCATGCAGTGGGAGTAGTAAACTGTTACTAATCCTACTATGGAGATAAAACACTTGATTGCAGTAATAACAATATCTTCAAAGATGATGAAACTTAGAGATAGTGATCTCAAAGTCTTATCTTCAAAAGTTTAAGACCTTGTAGATAGTGATCTATAAGGGTCTTAACTGTAGATACCTTAGGAGATGGAGACCTCTAGGAATAAAGGTATTCTGATAAGGATTATGGGCATACTGGTTATAATAATTATCGAGGTATGGTGTCAAGGACGCTATAACAAAATTGAGTATTGGTTGCATAAGATGCAACATTCGCATTGGATGCGAGCACTGTTACTAGGGGATATGCAAGCGCCGTAAAAGGACTTGGCATAGTCTCTTGAGAACAGAGTGACTGATCAGCTTACCTAGCTATTTTCTAAATAGCCTATGGTTGTCACATGAGTGTGGGTTTAAATGATTAGCCCATTAATGGCTCTTTGGGCTAGTGGCAGATTGTTGGACATGCGAGCCCACGGCGAGCCATTATATGCAATAAATGTTATTGCAAATATCATTCCCTAATCTGAAATGAAGAATGCATAATTTGCATAATAGGTCCCTTAGTACAATTAGGGTTATGTACCATGACCATCTTAGTGATCATACAGCTGTTGATTCAATTATTGAATCATAGAAGCTGGTGCTTGGATGAATATCTAAAGAGCTAGATTGAGGACTCATTGAGCACCGTCAAATGATTATTAAGAGATGATCTCCAGCCTGAGTAGGAGATGGCAATCCTTTCTCAGTTAGGTTGATATCTGATCGACCTCTTGATACAAGTCCTCTGCATAGGAATAGAGATTCGGAGGTGTCAGATTAGTTGAGTCAAAGAGTTGATTTAACGAGATCGAGATAACCAAAATCCTATATCATATGCTGTCATAATATAGGCACGCATCCTCTGATCGGAGACAGATGTGTTACTATATGTTTGAGTATGTACATTTGGCAGACTAATAGGTTGATGACCTAACCAAGGTCTATACACCGACGCGCTGGTGTGCATATAAGGGCATATGAGTAATACGATCTCTCAAAGGGATCATACAGGTTCACTACTGAACCGGAAGACATGAGCTCACTCATGAGATATTGGGAAGAATTAAATTCCGTACGTACGGTCATCTCGCTTTGGAAGTTTGACTGAATTTGTTGGTTTGATATATACTTTTGGAAAGTATATGATCAAGACCTAGGTATTATATATGCTTTTGGAAAGTACATGATCGATACCAACTCCCAATGATCAAAATGAGAAACCTACTGATAAAACCCTGAAGTAGACAGTATAAAGTTGATCTAATACTTCGGGTTTACTCTGAGTCTTCCAGTATGCAAGATGTACAGGTATTGGGAATACCTGAGGGTGATGTGATCATAAACGATTGTATAACCATGACGCTTCCATTCCTAGGGTGTGATGAAATGGGTCTGGATTTTAGTGACTCCTCTCAGTAGAGAAGTAATCTGATCTTGATCCAAATGTTGGACATTGATCTGAATGTTATTCAGATACAATGAGAAGATTAGATTTGCGGTCTTGATTTAATCAAGCATCTATGGGAGGCTCGAGATATGGATTTGAGATGTAATATCAATATCCAAGTCACTATACATGGAACAATACAATCGCCCTGTCCTTATGTCCAAGTATTCGCGGAGAAAGCGCATTATCCTTGAAAGAGTTCATGGATAATTCTATTATTGATATATATCCAAGCATTGAGAAAATGGATAATTAAATGTGATTTAATTATCATGACTAATATGAATTTGATTCATATTATAAGGAGAGTTATCTTAGATAATTAAATGTGATTTGATTATCAAAGATGTGAATAATGTGAATGTGATTCATATTATTTGGGCACATGAGAATAGGTTATCCAATATAATTGAATGTGATTTAATTATTGTGGATAAGAATAATGTGGATATTAATATCCAATTATTAATATATATTATAAATGTGATTTATAATGTATTAGAGAGAGCTAATTATAATTTATATTTGTTGATTAATTATTAATGTGTATTGGATACACATTGTCTAATTAATTGAAAATGTAAATTATATTTTGTTTTGGTTGTGAATGTGATTCAAAATTTTCCAATGTCAAGATTGTAATATTCCCAAAACTATTTGTGAATTTTTTTTGGTGAATAAATCCCAACAAAAGTTGTTGGAAATAAATAATGGAGAAATTCAAGGAGGCATGCAATCTCATGGAAATCCATGAGATTGCCCACATGGAAAGTGGTGGGCGGCACCCAATTCCTATATGGAATGGGTGGTTGTCCCCCTTGAATATACATGGAGGTGTAATCTCCATGTATATTCTCTCCCTATTTGTTGATGTAATTTAGAATTGATTTATATTTGATTTTGTCAAATATATTTTAATCTAAATTAAGTCACAAGTTGTTGGCTTTTACCAACAACAATCTTGACCATTGGATTGATCATAAATCAATCTCAACCATTGATTTTATGAGTCCCATGGATTGAGATCCATGGATCCCAAAACCCTATAAATAGAGAGGCATACCATGCTCTCTCTTTACACAAGTACATGCTATTGTAGCACATCTCTCTCTCTTTCTTTCTTCACGTCTACTCTCTGTTCTTCTCTCATGGCCGTCCACCATGGATGTCCTAGAGAGGTTCTCCATCGCCGCAGCGTCGTCGTTATGCTACCCGATCGTCTGCTCGTGGATCTCCATCTCCTTCGGTGTGCCTCGCTCGTGAAGAAGACGTCGGGTCTCGTGTGTCGAGATCAGGAGATCCGCCGCTTGGATCATCAACATGGATTGCGAGAAGCACGCGGTTCATCCCCGCTCTCGCAAGCGTCTCCTCCGTCGGATCGGACTTGAGACAGGAGGTCTCTTCGTTTAGAGACTCGATTGCAACCACGCTTCAAGATGTAATCCTATTACTTGTTTGTGGTTTAGACGAAACAATCCGAGAAGTGTTCTTGGATCATGTGGTTTCGTTGCATGAAAATTTTTTTATTCCGCTGCATCGAGCAACTAGTGCGACTAGTCGCTCCTCGTCGTATTCGATACGACGCTCATGCTTCCGTGATGTGCTTGAGGATTCTAACCATATCCTTCAGGTACAACAGCTCCTAGTTGCCTTTGAAATTGCAGAGAAAGAGGGCTCCAACAGTGGAGGGAAGTAGCTACACCTTTGGTTGCTTGGAAGCAACCCTAGCAGTTGCTTTGAAGGAGCAACAGTGGCTCCCAGATGCTGAACAACAACCGAAGTATGAGAATATAAGGCTCCTTCGGTGGAATTGAAACAAGAAGTAGTAACTAATGGAGGGGGGTTTGCTATATATATAAAGAGAAGGTTGCACATGTCAGTTGCTACTCATGTTGTTGACGTGAGCAGCAGCTGCTGAAAATATTAAATAAATAGTTTCTCTTTTTTTATCTGAGAAACCAAAATCGACCGTATACACACCTTCAGTCTTAGATTTCGAAGTACAATACATCGATTTGACCGTCTCTGAACGACGATCAATATGAGTATAATATTGATATACTTTAGATTGGGTATAAATTCCCAAAATTTTCAAGATACGATTTTGGTTTGGGTTAAATATTGTGATTTAAAGAGATCAAATGACATTTGATTGACGAACGGTCAATTCCGTTGATTTTATATCGTCGAATCGCATTTTGGGTAGTCTCGGTTTGTTTTGGGGTTTTCAAATTTGCGTCGTGGCTTTTTTGTAGCACGCATTATGATGCGATCAACTTTTGGCCGATTACGATAGAATGAATTTTGACTTAAGACCAATTGATTGATAAATTTTACTGGATCAAACAGACCCTAATCGAGTCTGGTTTGGGTTTATTTGGATCTAGATGTTACAAATATAAAAACCTCAAAAGAAGTCTTGTCCTCAAAACTCGAGTCAAGGTTATTACGAATCTTGTTTGGATTTTATCTGGCCATAAAAACCTCAAATGGTTTTGAAAGAGATTAAGTTGAATGTCAATGAGTCATACTTGAATGGATAAAGAAAATGACTGGATTGTCTGATACTCTAAGCCTCTTCTCCTACGGTCTGCATAGCTCTTTTGGTGACTCTGTGCTGTCAGAAGCTTCTGCCTCACTAGATCAACATTCCGCGTTGTCTCCTCCAAGAGATCTACAGAGTAGATAGCATGATTACCTATCGCACGTCAACTGAGAGGTGTGAGGCATCTCCGACCGTATAGGGCTTCGAATGGTGCCATGTCGATACTGGAATAATAGTTGTTGTATGTGAATTCCACCAACGGCAGGTGGTCCTTCCAGGACTCTTTCCACTCCAAAGTGCATGTGCATAGCAAATCCTCGAGCGAATGTATAGTGCGCTCGCTTTGTTCGTCGGTCTGCAGATGGTATGCAGAACTCATCTTCAGCTCTATCTGTTGTGCTGACATGAACTGATGCCAATAGTACGATGTGAACCTCGAGTCTCTATCAGATACCACCTCACGTAGTATACCATGAAGTCTAATAATGTTATGTACATGCAATCTGGCTAACCTGGATGGAGTGTAGGTCATGATGATAGGTATGAAATGGGATGACTTGATCAACCTATCAACAACAACCCAAATAGAATCATGGCCACCTAATGTCTTTGGCACCCTGCGGGAAAATCCATAGAGATACTCTCTCACTTCCATTCAGGAATGGGGAGAGATTGCAATAGCCCTGCTGGTCTCTTGTAATCCGCCTTGACCATCTGACATAACATGCATCTGTTAACATGCTATGCCACATCGTGCTTCATTCTGACCCATCAGAAATATCGGCGTAAATCACGATACATCTTCGTGTTGCCATGATGGATAGATAATCGTGAACTGTGTGCCTCGTCAAGAATGTCTCTACGCAACTGTTTATCGTTGGGTACAATGACCCAGCAATCTTCCATAAAATGGACTCTGCCACAACAAAATCATCAATTTCGTCTTTAGCGGTGCTTATGTCTCTGTCTCGAATCCGAGGATTTGACTTCTGGCCTTCTACTATGCGATCCTAAAGACTGCTGAATCGTAGAGGTGCAATAGTAGATATCGATAAACTCTCCTAAGGATGCCAATAGGTCAAAGTTGTGAGCATATCCCATGTGTATAGCCAGTTTGTCGTACCCTCAACATGAGCTCTCGTACTAAGCGCATTAGTCACCATGTTTCCCTTATTGGGATGGTAGGAGATCATGCAGTCATAATCCTTCAATAGCTCAAGTCACCTGCGCTATCTCATGTTCAGCTCCTTATGATCAAATATGTACTTCAGACTCTACTTCAGACTCTTGTGATCTGTGAAAATCTCGAAATTCACCCCATAAAGATAGTAATGACATATCTTCAAAGCGAAGAAACTGCGGCCAACTCCAAGTCATGGGTGCGGTAATTACGCCCATGCGGCCTCAACTGACGTGATGCGTAAGCAATCACATGACCTCTCTGCATCAACACCGCTCCTATACCTTCCCCCGAAGCATCTGTGTAGACTGCATAGTCTTGAGGGCTTGAAGGAAGAGCAAGAATAGGTGTCTTAGTTAATCTCTCCTTCAATGTCCTGAAGTCTTGCTCACATGAATCAACCCAACTGAATGAAACTCCTTTCTGTGTTAACTGCGTCAAAGAAAGAACAATGCGTGAAAATCTACTGACGAAGCATCTATATTAACCCGCTAATCCAAGGAAGTTCCGAATCTGAGTAATTGTCTTGGGTTGCTCCCAAGACATTACTGCATCAATTTTCGCAGGATCAACTGCGATGCCTGCTCCAAAAATGACATGCCCAAGAAATGAGACTTGGGACAATCAGAACTCACACTTGCTCAGCTTGGCATACAGCTTGTGCTCTCGCAATGTATCCAGGGACAATCTTCAAATCATTCGCATGATCACATTCATTCCGCAAATATATCAGCACATCATCTATGTCGGCAGTATGGACGGCAGTATATCAACACATCATAAATGAATGATAATATGAACGACAATATGGACCGCAGTATGGACGGAAGATCATGTTCATCATATCCACAAAGGCTGCAGGAGCATTGGTGAGCCCAAACGACATCACCACAAACTCATAATGCCCATATCGATTCCTGAAAGCAGTCTTCAGAATATCGAACTCTCGAATCCTCAGCTAATGGTAGCCAGATCTAAATCGATCTTCAAAAACACCAAAGATTGCTGGAGTTGGTTGAACAAATCATCAATATGTGGCAAAAGATAACGGATCTTCATCGTTCTCTTGTTCAGCTACCGATAATCGATGCATAATCTCATCGATCCATCCTTCTTGACAAAAAGTACTGGAGCTCCCAAAGGAAGTGCTCGATCTCACGAAACCCAAGTCAAGTAACTTTTGCACCTGCACCTTCAGCTCTCTCAACTCAGTTGCTGCCATGTGATAAGGAGCCATCAAGATCGATTGTGTATCTGATAGCAATGTGATCTCGAACTCAATCTCTCTCTCATGAGTGAACCATGGTAACTCATCAGGAAATACATTTGGATAGTCTGACACTACTCTGTTATCCTATGTCATCAGCTCATGATCTGATGTCTCTCAGACAAATGTAAGATATGAATCGCATCCCTGGTTAACAAGTCTTAGAGCTTGGAACACTGAAACGTACTCCATTTTAAAGTCATATAATATGCCCTCAAAGCTGAACTCAGGCAAGTCTGGAATTCTGAAGACAACTGTCTTTCTAAAGAAGTCAACAAGAACATTTTGAGCTGATAACCAATCCATGCCCAAAATCAAGTCAAACTCATCAAGCTGTAATAGCAAACAATCTACGATTATCTCGAGATCGCCAATCAGCACTGGTAAGTCTCTGACTATCAATGAAATGACAAACAACTAGCCACCTGGCCCATGGATGTGGTAAGGAGGATATAGAGTCTCTACAACTCTGCCTAATGAAGCTAGTAATCTTGAAGTAATGGAAGAATGCGTAGCTCGACAGTCAAACAAAACATGAAAAGGTCGGCCTAAAACCGAGACCATACCTTTCAGCATAGTAGCTACTGATCATGCCTACACCTCGTCATTGCATGTAACTGTCCCTGCCTATCTGGTACTGTTAGAGTATTTGGTTGTGCGCATATGTATAGGAGATGGGTAAATGGATATCTCCAGGATCCATTTACCCCATCCAAGAGTTTAGTCCCACATCTACCAGTGGTGGGACTTGGAGGCTCTGTGGAGGCTATATAAGGAGCCCCAGACCTCCTGTATCATACGAGAAAAAGGCCCTTTAAGGGCTTCTCCCGTGGTTTCGTCCTGCTCCTTAGGGAGTATGATTCCACGTTACATCTTGTTCTTCAATGTTTTATTTCTTTATTCTATGATTCCGCTTCTGCTTACTATTATCTAACATGATATCAGAGCGGGTTTGATTCTCGAGGTTTTTCATTTTGTTCTTTGTTTTTGGTTCGAGATTTGATTATCAAGAAGCTTGGTTCAGGCTTATTTTTGAAGATTATTCAATATTAGATCAAGTTCTTGCTCTAGGGTTTAGATGAAACCCTAGACATTATTTTGCGTTCTTCTACTCCATTGCGCAAGCTCCATTTCTGTGCAAACTCCAGTTCTGTGGTTATCTTTGCATCATGTTAGGGCTTTCGAGCCCCTGTTCTCTCCGTACCTATCCTAGCACTTATACAAACTGTGGCATCCAGAAGCGCTCGATCTAGGTGCCCCCACGGTGGTGCTCAATGGGCGGAAGATACGACCAAGCATCCAGATCTAGCCACCAGGCAACGCACATCCGTACGATTCTAGCCCCCGCTCGCTGGTGCGCTAGGTCTTCAGACCTCCAGGCGCGTATCGCGTGCGCACCCTCCTCGCCTATGCATGACCCTCCCAGGTGGCAACCTTCCTTCGTGGTGATGCAACGGCGACCACCCCTTTCAACTCGATTCCCAGATCTAGCGGCGGCCTTCTACGAGGCCCTCCCCTTCAAGTCGATGCCTCCCTTCCAAAAGTTTTAGGCAACAACAAAAGCCCTAGCCAGAAGTTTCAGAAGATCGAGCAGATGGCTATCCCCTCTTGTTGGCTCATTGAGTCGCGCCTCCTCGTGCACCTCACGCCGTGCAACTCCAGCATGCTGCTCTCCTTCAAGTCCAGGCGGCATTGGTATCAAGCATGCTCCATCAGCTGGAAGGTACCTCCATCAGCTCCAGTCGGTGATCCATCACTGGCGGACTCCAGGCAGGCTTCCTCTATCGTGCATCTCTCTATCAATGATGCTCCTTTGCAGTCTAGGCGATCGCGAGTGGTAGGCGGCGCACAATGAAACCCCAACGGAGGGGATCGGTGTCCCTTGAGGGGAGCCTTAAAAGGGGCAAGTATTCAGGCCCAATTGGGCATAGTTTCAAAAAAAAGGCATGTACAAAGAAAACCGTGCGAAAAATATTTGCAAAAAAATACAAAATTGTGAAAAGCTGAAAAGGAAAAATATTGATTGACGGCTATATAAAAAAATGAAAATAGCCGAAAGTAACAAAAATAAAAAAAAGGTTGAAAAAAATTGAGATGATTTATAAAAAAAGATGATTTGAAAAGCCAGAAAAAATGATGTGAAATGGCTTAAAAAAATTTGTGTAGAAAAGAGCTGAGAAAAAAATAATAATAAACGACATATTCGATTTTATTTTCTCCCTATTTCAATGTCTTCTCCCAACTTTGTCGATGTCTTTTTCCGACAAAGTATGGGAGAAAGGGGGAGTATTATGTAGAGTCACAGGTCATGTTGCAGATTCAGATGTCAGATGCAGACCAGCCGGATTTTCTTAGACTCTACAGTTCTTCGATTGATCAGACTCGACGATTGATTCTGAGTCCACAGTTCAGACACGCATATGGATGCGATCTTCTTTCAGATGAGCACATGTTTTGTCGTGGTCCCCATGGTGAGCAATAGGGACTCCAGAGTAGAGGACCATTCCCTATGCCATGTGGACAAGGGTTTTCATGTGGTATCATAGGTACTCCAGAGTGGTGTACTATTCTCTGTGCCAGATGGGAGAGACCCAGTTCTCCGAGGAGACTTCTTTCAGACTCCATTCTCCAGCGACCATGGACTCTAATGAGGATTGCACTTCCACGGTCTTTTTCAGTTCGACCCTTTTCATAGATGGAGTAGTCGCCTACATGTTGTGGTAGGCCGGAGTACTCCTACGAGGAGACTGATTTCCAGTTGTAGTGACTCTGACATGCGGTTTAGAGTACATGCTCTCCGACGAGGAGATTCAGCAGACTCACACTCCAACCCGTTTGTCCTCCTCACATGCACGACATGAGAAGCAATGTTCTCGACAGCAACCGACAGTTGTGTGCGTTGAGTTGATATTGTCTATAGTGTCTTGTAGTGTGGGTTGAGTTTCTTTCTGTTTGTCCAAGCTGAGCTTTGCATGGTCCAGCTTGAGGGGAGTATTGGAGTATTTGGTTGTGCGCATATGTATGGGAGATGGGTAAATGGATCTCTCCAGGATCCATTTACCCCATCCAAGAGTTTAGTCCCACATCTACCAGCGGTGGGACTTGGAGGCTCTGTGGAGGCTATATAAGGAGCCCCAGACCTCCTGTATCAGACGAGAAAAAGGAAATGAAGCATATGCCCCTTTGAGGGCTTCTCTCGTGGTTTCATCCCGCTCCTTAGGGAGTAGGGTTCCACGTTAAATCTTGTTCTTCGATGTTTTATTTCTTTATTCTATGATTCCGCTTCTGCTTCCTATATTCTAACAGGTATTGTACTCCAACTTACCATACTCTGTGTCCGTCCCGACGGCCTCCTGAAGTTGGAGTTCCTGCCATGAAAAATCCTAGTATGATGTGGTTGTGGCTGTCAAGGTTGTGGCTGCGGTCGCGGCTCACCAGAAGTCTGTGGGCACTAAGATCGGTAATGTCCCCATTCATTGCACAAGTAGCATCTCACATATGGGGTAGGCATGGTAGTCATGCTTGTGCTCTGAGTCGGTCCTACTAAGGGTTTGTCTGTTCATTGCGACCCAGATGGTCGAGCTGAACCGGTGCCATGTCTGGCAAGTGCTCTTAAGGTAGTCGTTGAAGATGAGCGAGCACTACCTGAAAATGTCGAACTTGTAGGATGAAACCGCCTAGCTGACCTCTGCTGCTGGAATGGTCGACGTATCGGTCTGAATGATTGTTGTGACGTAGGTGCCACTCCAGATGAGCTCTCAAACCGTGTCTCTCAAATGTCCTCAAACTTCTCCGCTGCGCCAGTAGCCTCGGAGATAAAAGTGATACATAGTCCGGCCAGCTGCTCCTGTACATCTTCCCACATCTCTCTGATGAACTTCTCCAGATTTTCACATGGAAACGCAACAGCTGATGAAGTGTGGCGAGACAGCTCGATGTATCGGACGAAGTACTCTCTAGCTATCATATGTCCCTGTCGAAGCGTTATGAACAGTCGACGTTGGGACTCCTTTCACTTCCCAGAAAAGAAGTGGGATCTGAATCTCGTCTCGAAGCCGTCACATGTAGGCTCGCTTCCCAACTCTGAAACAGTTGCCTCCCACCATCACTCTGCAAAATCTGTCAATGAATACTCCATGAAAGATAGCCACGAGTCTCGTGGTGCGTGTATCATCCGGAGTACCTTCATGACCCTCTTCAGCCACTGCTCAGCTTAGTCAGACGTCCTGGTGCCCTCGAACATGGAAAGTGTCTGCTGATATGATGTGAAAACCAATTGATGCCTGTGAATGGCAAAGTACTCGGGTGCATCCTCATTTGCAAATTATACAGGGTCTTGCTCCCTGTCATAGTCTCCATCCTATGTTTCATGTGTTGGCATCTCCTCATGTAAGTCATCAAAGTGAGGCTATTAAACCTCAACCGGATGTGGTTGGTCCTGTCGTGTCTCATCCTGAGATGGATGGTACATGAAATCTGACAGCTCCTCGGACCTCATCTCCATATATGTCTGCATGTCAGCAATCTTGTCCTGCTAGGCCAAAATCTAGTCCTGATGACCTCGCATGGCAGCTTTGTACTGCTAGACATCGGTGAGTGCAATCATAATGCGCTCCAAATGATCCGCCATCTCTTGGTCTGGTCTAAACGTCATCCTTATGCCGAGAATCAATATTATTAATCATAAAATTAATGTTCGCTGATATTTCTCACATATTTTTCTTTTCTTGGGATGCCATCTAAAAATTAACGGAAATTGGTGACATCCGTGGTTATTGAATTTGAATGTCATATTTCCCTCTCAGACTCTTGACAATTCGGAAGAATATCGCTATCCGAGAACTTAATGTAATCGGGATCATAATACTACGAGTCTACGAATGCGTGTAGTGATGTACTTGCAACGCCTTTTAGGATCCGGGTACCCGTTTACACACGTTCGCACTATTAAACTTGCATAATGATGGAACAAAGTATTGAAAATCAATATTTTTTTTGCGCTACTTTGCTTTTGCATATGACATTCAAACCACAGATTCAACAAAGACAAATGCCGCCAAACTTTCATTTAATTATTTTTCATAAAATTTACAACATAACATGAGAGTTGATAGTTCATTCATATATCCCAACATTTTTAGAAGAGAAAGAAAAAGCATTTTACATTATGATAGAACACAAGCTATAACAAAAGAAGTCGTACCGTCTAGTATAAACACGGTCTCCTGAAGTCATCAACCTGATACTGTGTTGCAGGCTCCTTGCCTGTCAAAACATGTAGGGAAGAAGAGGTGTCATAAATGTTTATGGTTAATACTCATGATGTTTATGGTTAATACTGCGAGTGCGAGTGCGAGTGCGATTGGGGGCGAGAATGGCGGGGCGTACAAGGGGAAGGCGGTGCTCGACGCAGGCAACAACGGGAAGCGGCCTAACAACGAGCGTGGAGAGCCTCAAGGGCAAGGTGGCGGTGGTTGGACGGAGGTCACCCACAAGAAGCCGGAGTGCAGGTGCTTTCGGTGTGGAATTAGAGGACACGTTGCCTCTTTCTGTCCGTTCCCTTTGAGATGTTTTGGCTGCGGAAGGACGGGTCATCGTTAGGCGAGCTGCATGGCGGTTCGTGGATCGATTAGGGGATCGAGAGATGTGTTGGGATGTGCGATGCGTCCTGCTCAGTGCAACATGCATGCACATCCTGCTCGTGGTGGAGGGCCATCTTTCGCGGAGGTGGGGCGTAACGCTTATCAGGGTTCGAGGGAGACAAGGCCTGCAAGTGTTCCTAATGCTAATGGTGGGGAAGGCGAGGTTGCGCTCCCATCGGAAGAACAGAAGGTCGACCGCGGTGCGAAGCTGCATGCGCTAATTGGGGTTGCGATGCGAGGAACTATCGACTTGGACGTTGTGTCTTCACACCTCCGTGGTTTCTTGGGCCCGCAGTTCACTGGCGACGTAGTGAAGGTGGAACCGAGGAGGTTCTATGTTCGTGGCTTGCTGACAGAGCAGAGGGATCGATTGCTTCGCAACGGCGATGTCGCCAATGTTTGCTGGAGAAGTCTCCATTTTGCGGATGGAACGTGTTCGGAGACGGAAGTATGTGTGGCCCAGATGAAGGGCGTCCCACTATTGTCGCGATCGCTTGGGTGCTTGAAGGAGGCTCTTCGGAGGTGGGGGAAGGTCTTAGCGGTGATGGACGATGGGCTCAGCCATCGTTCAGATTTGGAGGTCACGAGGGTCCTGCTTGAGTGCAGCAGGGGCTTCCTCGACAAGATCAGCGGTCGAAGTTTGTTTGCGGAGATGAAGCTCGGATGTTTCTCTTTCAATATTGAGTTGCTGTTGGAGGACCCTCTGCCTCCGTCGGAGCTGTCGAGGGAGGAGGCCGGTGGAGGGTCGGGGGTCGGTTCGGCTACTGCGTTGGCAGTTGGGTTTCCGAGGGAACCCTTCGGTGGTTGGGCGTGGTCTTTTCAATGCTCGCAGCGCTTGGAGAACTCCTCTCGGGCTCTATTCTCGCTTCCTTCTATATTCCCGTTGCATGGTGACGTGGTCGTTAGATTGCTAGAATCTTCATCTTCTGCATTGGAGAAGGGTTCAGATGCAGAGCTTTTTGGTCGGGCGTCCGAAACGTTCACAGATGCGGATCTTGGAGCGGACTCAAGTGCGGTCTTTTTCACCTTGAATGACAAGTGTGGCCCCCCGTTTTTTGTGGCGAGTCCTGGTGTGGTTTTTCCTCCTGTGGCATATCCGGGTTTGGGCTTTCGGGCGGTGCGGGGTCAGGGAAACCTCGCGAGCGCAAGTGCTCTCTGGGATTCCTCCGACCACACGGTGGTGTTACCTGACTTGCCTTCTTCGGCCGCACCGGTGTGGTTCTTCCCTCACTGGGATTTGGGTGTGGTGCAGGTTGGCCCTTCACAGATGGTTTCGTTATCGGTCGTCCCCCATGACGCGGCGTTGGGGGGGCGCGGTTTCAGCCCTTTGTGGACCCGGAGGGGGGGGGGCGCTTTCTACGGCCGCTTCCGATGGATCCTCGTGGGGGGGCACGATCGCGGTGGCTGAGGTCCTGTCGGGGCAATCTTCAGATGTAGGACCAGCCGACAGGAAAAGCGGGAGGAGATATAGAAGGAGGAAGAGATCCAGGTCGGCGAGGGTGGAGGAGGTTGTAGGCTCAAACTTGAAGGACCGCGTAGCGGAGGCCGCGGGGTTGGTTAGGACTCATGGGTTCTTTGCTGGTTGCAAATGAAAATTCTTTCTTGGAATGTTCGTGGTCTCGGGGACCCCAACAAGAGAAGGGTCGTGGGGTCAAGACTTATTGAGTGGGGTTGCGACGTCGTTTTGTTACAAGAAACAAAGCTTCAGGCTATGACGGAGGATCTGTGGCAATCTTTTGGCGCGGGGACCGTGGACCAATTCCGTGCTTTGGATGTGGCGGGTGCTTTGGGGGGGATGATGGTGGCATGGAGATCTTCGTCCATGTCTTTTGATTCGGTGATTGTTAGAAGGCATGTGCTGACGATTTTGCTGGTATGTACGTCTTCCTCCCTCCGGTTGGTTGTTTCGTGTGTTTACGAACCGTGTTGTATTGTTTTGCGTGGTGAGTTGTGGGATGATCTCAGGGCGGTTAGGAGTGCTATCGACGGCGTCCCCTGGCTCGTTGGGGGGGACTTCAATGTTACTCTTCTTTCCTCTGACAGGCCAGGGGGTAGGGGGGCAGGATCCGGGGTCGCATGCCTTTGTGGACGCGGTGGACTCCCTCGGCCTTGAATTGATGGATGCGATTGGCATGACTTATACCTGGAGGAGCTCAAATTCCAGGTCGCGTATTGATCTTTTTCTGGCTTCCAATGAGCTTATGGAGGCTTTTGATTTGTCGTCGATGGAGGCAATGTCGCGGGCTTGGTCGGATCACAATCCAATCGTCTGGTCCTCAGGGGATGCCCCTTTGCAGAGGGGGCTTTTTAGATATGAAAAATGCTCGCTTATGGAGGAAAATTTTAGGGAGGTGGTTTATTCGCACTGGTCGGGCTTGCTTGTGTCGGGCTCCGCGGCTCGCTTCGTCCAAAAGTTGTCTTCGTTGCGGGCTAGGCTTTCAGAATTCAAATGGGAGACAAGGGCAGCTAGGCATGCTGCAATGGAGGAGGCCTAGGAGACCATTCAATATCTTGATTCTGTGGAAGATCAAAGGGATCTCACGGTGGGTGAGTTGGCTGACCGTGCTGCTGCTTAATCAAAAGTTGCGCTGGAGGATAAAAAATGCGTCGTGGAGTGGAGACAGCAGTCGAGAAGTTTGTGGCTCTGGGAGGGGGATGCGAATACCTCCTTCTTCCATCGTGTCGCTAGCGGGAGGCGCAGGGTCAACGCGTTGTGGTCCATATGCATTGATGGGGCTCGCGTGGAGAGGAACAAGGAGATGGGGAGGGCTATTACGGGCCATTTCAGGAACGTGCCATCTAGAACCATTCCGAGGGTATGGAGGTGGCTAGGCCTCGACACCCGCGTGGTGGTGGACTCCTGCCTTGACGTGCCCGTTTGTGATGTAACCTTGGAAAAGATTAAGAATGTTGTGTGGGATTTGAATGCCGACGCTGCTCCGGGCCCTGATGGCTTCCCGGTGTCATTCTACAAGGATTTTTGGGACCTGGTGGGGCTGGAGGTGTTGGAGGTGGTCTCAGAATTTTGTCGAGGGAACGCTAGGTTTGATAAGATCAACCGTGCTCTCATCATTTTGTTGCCCAAGACGACGACACCAGTTTCCATTGATGACTATCAGCCAATTGCGATATCAAATGCACTTTATCTTATTACCGCTAAGGTTCTCGCTTCCCGGCTAACCAGCGTTCTTGGCTCCGTTGTCTCGTCGTCGCAGTCAGCTTTCGTCCCTAGGAGGCAAATTACGGACTGCCTTACACTTGCATCTGAGATCATTGTGGAATGGAAGAGGAGGGCACCTGTGGCATCTTGTGGAAAGTGGACTTTGCGAAGGCCTACGATAGCTTGGATTGGAGATTTCTTTGGTCGGTGCTTAGGAGAAAGGGTTTTCCGGAGGTTTGGATTTCTTGGATGAGGAGATGTGTCACCACTGCCTCTTTTTCGGTCAGGGTTAATGGCCGTCCGATTCAGCCAAGGAGGTGGTGCGCCAGGGGTGCCCTCTTGCACCTATGCTTTTTATCCTTGCGGTGGATGTCCTTTCTGATATTGCCACTTGGGTGGTCAACAGGGGCATGTCGAAGGAGTTTTCTAGGGAGGGTGCGCTGGTCCCTGTCCTGCAATACGTTGATGATACGCTTTTTTTCATTGAGTGGGGACCGGAGGAGGCTAGGGGCATGGCTATGGCCCTGGAGATTTTTGGTGAGTTGTCGGGTATGGTTAAGAATGATAGAAAATCAAAGTTTGTCCCTTTCAGCCTTGCGGATGTGGAGGCCGTTGCGTGTGAAATGACGTTGGGTTCGGCGTGCTCTTCTCTACCAATGGATTATTTGGGGATGCCCTTGACCTTGGGTAAAATGCGGACAAGAGACTAGCTGAGGGTGGCGGAGAGGGTGGAGGAAAGGTTGGCAGGGTGGAAGTCTGCGATCTTGTCAAGAGGAGGCCGGCTGGTTCTTTTAAAGGCGGTCATTACGTCCATCCCGATCTATTTTTTATCTAATCACCGAATGCCTAAGGGGATCAGAGCTCGGATTGAGAAAAGGATGCGGGCTTTTCTATGGGGAAAGCGGAAGGGTGGGTCCAGAGGGGTCCACCTGGTAGGGTGGGAGGACCTTACTTGCAAGAAAGATCAGGGAGGGTTGGGGGTGAAGTTGCTGGAGCAAATGAATGATGCTTTGCTCCTTAAGTGGGCTAGTAGGATATGGGGGTAGGGGAGGATCTTTGCTGTGATGTGGTTCGATGGATCTATGGCGTGGGGGGGACGCTACCTTCGCAGGTCCCCCGTATTGCCGCGTCCACGAGGTTTTGGAGGGGAGTTGTGGAGGTCTTCTTGAAGAATCTTACTCTATATAGGCCGATTCTCGGTGGGGGAGATTCTTTCTCCTTTTGGACGGACGACTGGACGGGGGGACTTTGCTTGTGCTTCCCCCGGCTGTACGCTTTGGCTGATGACAAATTTTGCTCGGTTGCAGAATGCTGGGTTGATGGTAATTGGTGCCCCACCTTCTCGGTGAATTTTTCAGACCATAGACTAGAGGAGTTCTTGGTTTTGCTCGAAGCGTTGAGGAAGGTGGGGAGTCCTTCGGGGCTATCTCTCGGCCACCGCCGTCACTCTCGGAGATGCTTTGCCGGGATTGTGCTTTTCTTTGGGCTCTCGGTCTTCCGGAGCGGATTGGTTTCTTCCTTTGGCTACTTAGGAGGCAGAGGCTGATGACGAGGGATCGTTGTGCGAGGCTTTTACGCTCCATCGCGGACAGATGTTTGCTTTGCAATGTTTCCATTGAGTCCATGGAACATCTTTTTTTCCTTTGCCCCATGGTGTCTCAAGTGTGGCAGGGGGCTATTGGTGCCGTACGGACGGCTTTCACGCCTTCTGGGAAGCGTTATGGGCAAACAAGGTTAGACCGAAGGTGGAGATTCTTCATTCGGTGGCCATTCTGTGGGCGATCTGGAGGGGCAGGAATGACTTGATTTTCTCGGGACAAAGATTCTATAAGGAAAACGTGTGGTTCTTTGCAAGGTGTTTGGTGGAGGATTGGGTGTTGTAATGGGCCTTTTTTAGCAGCGCTTGGTTGTAACTTCATCTTTCTTCTTTTTTTGTTTCTTTCTTCTATTTTTTAATAAAGGTTTGGGGCGTGCACCACTGAGTGTATCCCCCTCTTTTGGATTTCAAAAAAAACAAATGTGAATACAACCCGCATTTTAAAATAAGAGTAGGTAGTTTATTATGTGCAAAAAGAAGCAAGTAGATAGACATCTAGAATTGAAAAACTTCTACTACATGTATAGAAAAGGTTTTTGAAATTATACTGCATGCATTTCCCCCCTTAATACTCATTAACCCAAGATTTCCTATTTCTAATATTATCCATAAAAAATTTAGGCCAGAAAGTATAACTTGTTATCTTGTCATTGTGATCAAGTTATGTATCTTGTTAAGGAATTAGTGAGGTGATAATTTATTTTATTCATAATTTATTTATGATGGAAAGGATAATATATTAATCGATTTTCAATTCGGTTTATCTTGTAAATCTAATTGATAGTCTGTAGTCTTGTTCTTTGTATGACCTCACACTATAATTGTAAGGAGTGAATAATGCCTTAGGGTTGGGGTGTCTCCGTAGGCATGCGGTGTTGTATAGTGCATCCTAACTAAGTTCCCAACACGTCCACTAGCATATAGAGATTTAGAATCGAGATTAATTATAATCACTTTCCACCAACTCAACTTTGATTGTAACTCCTCGAAACCTCAACTATAACTGACTCAGATGTAGCATCGCCAAGCCTGTTGGCGGAAAGGTAAATAAACTCAAGCGGTGAGGTAACCTCTTAAGAGGCTCTTCCGTCTCGCCCTCTTATTGGAAGTGTGGTCCAATAGAGGGAAAGGTCTATTCCAAAACTACGCCCCAGATACGGGTAAGAGAGGCTCTCCGGAAAAGTCACTCTAGAAACCGACCCAACCGATAATTGGTAAATGAGCTCAAACGAAAAACTGAAAACTGAGGATCTCCTGCATGGGTATCCTAAAACAAAGGGGTTAGTGGAGCTGGTCAAAAGTCGGGATACCAACGAGGTGTAAAAACACTACGAGCTCGCGTAAAAACTGTAAAAGAACTAGGATCCTAAACCCGCGCACTTGGTGTCCGCTGTCCTAACTGGGCTTCCTATTCTCCTGCCCAGCTGAGGGTCACCGCACCCTCGCATGGTCACATGTTAGGGTCATCATGACCGGCACTATTTTTTATACCCCTTCTTTTCCATTTTCTATTAGACTCCTGACGTATACGAAGGACTGCGGTTCGTTCGAGAAATTCCTCTGATTCTCAATATTTTCATTTGATTATTGTTCCCCAGCAATTTCACTGGATCATTGATCCCCTACAATTTCTCCTCATGGTGTGTGTGTGTATATATATATATTTTCGTATACGATCGATATTATTATTTTTTTTATAAATAGTAATATTAATCAGCCTCTTAGTTGATAAATAAGCCTCTTATTTGATAAATAAGAAATTCTTCTATCAACTCCTTCCATTAATATTTTTTTTATTCAGACCTTCTGCAGGACCAGTAATGTTATTAATGATTTATGAAGGAACAAACAACAGACAGACAATGATTTAAATTTTCATTCAAACTTTTGAATTATATATATTTAAGTCCTTAATGTAATCCTTCACCATAACATTACACAAGGTTTCTAACAACAATGATTCAATCTATAAATACCCAATTATAATTATAAGATAATGCATCAATTTACCTTATCTATATAAGCATACTACAACCTGGAATCAAACATATATCATCAATTTTTTTATTGCAGTCTTCAATAACTACAGTAGCAAAGCTTTAATTCATCTTTTTTTAGTTACAATAATTTACAACAGAGATTAAATCCGTCATTCTTTTTTTTACACCCCAAAGAATCCCTTTATTCACTGTTTGATATAATCATCTATAGGGTAAAAACAGATATTGAATAACCGAAATTGATGCTCTTTATTTGTCACTTGCTAGTGATATCCTAAGTAAAGTTAAATGTTCATACAATAGTTAGCAAATTCAAAACTCATCAAGATCAAGAAATTTATATTTAACCAATCTAACAAACTCTGAAGTTCTAAATATGATTTGAACCAACATCATCCATTAGTTTTCCATTTGCATTTCAAGTACAAGTAACATCCCTGGAAATCTAGTCTCAAAAGAGTTGTACATCTTAGATATGATTTGAACAAACACCAATAATTAGATTTTCCTTCTCCTTTCAGATGCATGTAATATTTATGAAATTCCAGTCTGCATGTAATATTCATGAAATTCCAGTCTTAAACGAGTTGTATCCACAAACTAATGTTGAAGTGTTTAGTAAGACCGAAACAGACATTATAAAATTTTTCATAAGCATTAGTCGTTCAATTAATGCAAAATCAACCGTAGATATGATAACTTATGTGGATTTCATAGCAACAATTAAAATTTCTAACCTCAGACTTTCTTTCTTCTTTTATAATAGACCAAGAGAAAAAGAAAGAGTTTTGAATCATGCATGGCAGCAAGAAGGAGCTTATAATTGTACCCCATTCCTTGGAAGATAAAGAAAAGGGCTTGCATGCAGAGAGAAATCCTAAGAGGAGCTCCAGCAGGAAGGGCTGCAGCTGATCCAGGAACAAAGGGCTGCAGACAGGTGCTCGGTTTCTTCTGGAGAATTTGTAGCCAACGACAACAGCTTCAATTGTTGTTATAAAAAGGGAGAGACTTGAATTCCCACGGATGTAGCTTTCTGATTTGAGAGGGATAGAAATGGGGAATATAAATATAGGTTTTGGGAGAATGGGAAAAGAAAAGAGGTGTTTCCAGCAGTTTCGGCTATAGAATTTGAGGGAATAATGCCAATTGTTGCTTTAGGATGACCTCATTCAAGACATCATGAGGCTAACATTAGCCTGCTGATGTCATGAATCCTTTTTTTTTTTGAAATAGACAACAGAGCAGACGTTTGTATGAAATAATATTTTTTTTAAAACTAGATTCTTTTAGTTATTTAACATACTTAACGTAGACCGTATTCGCACCTCGGACCTCAAATTTTGGCATGAAATATCTCGATTTCATCGTTTCTGAACGACGATTAATATGAGCATAATATTGATATACTTTTTATCGGGTTTGGATGCCCGAGATTTTTGAGATACAATTTTGGTCTAGGTTAAATTTTTGCGATTTAAAATTACCAAACGGTCTCCGATTGACAAACGGTCGATTCCATTGGTCTTGTTCCGTCGAATCGAATCTTATGACGGTCTCCGTTTGTTTCGCGATTTCCGAATTTGCATCATGGCTTTTTCGGACACGCATTACGATGCGATCGATTTTTAGTCGATTTCTCCCGAACGGCTTTTGATTCACGATCAATTGATCGATTTAGGTTGTTTAGCATTGACCAACAACTTTATTGGGTTAATTGGACAATATTCGGGTTGAGTTCGGATTTGTGTAGATCCAGATGTTACAAATATAAAAACATCAAAGGGAGTCTCATCCTCGAGACTCGAATCGAGGTCATTAGGTGTCTTATTTGGATTTTATATGACCATAAAAACCTCAAAGAGTTTTAAACCCATAAAAACCTCAAAGGGAAAACAAGCCATATTTTTAACATGTATCTAATTACAATTGCTTGTTTTGATGATTACCTCAGAAAAGCTACGGGTATCATGCCCGCATATCATCTTCGATCTCCCATGTTGCCTCCTCGATGCCATGACGGTGCCACAGCACCTTGACCAATGAAATTTCGTTGCTACGAAGCTTCTTCACAGCACTGTCAGCTATCTGCACCAGCCTCTCTTTATATGTCAAATCTGGCTCCACGTCAAGATTCTCGTAGATGATGACATGTCGAAGGTCGTGCACATACTTCCTCAAGTTGGATACATGGAAAACGTCATGAATAGAAGAAAGATGTGGAGGAAGGGCTACTCGGTAGGCCATCTTCCCCACTCTAGCAAGAATCTCGAACGGACCAACATATCGCAGCGCCAGCTTGCCACGAACGCTAAATGGGAGGAGAGGTCAGAGAAGGTTTGCGGGACCCTAGATTGACAGGGAGGCTTGGGCCTACCCCCCAACTATCATATATATGCTTCCCTTTCTCAATAACTAAAGAAGTTGCATTCCCTTCATGGGAGATACTCACAAAAATACCCAATCTCCAACCTGTATTAACAGGAGTTTTATTAGTGTGTGAGATTAAGTTGAATGTTAACAAATCATGTTTGAATGATTTAAAAGAAGATAATTGTATTACTTGAAACTCCAAGTCTTTCTCCGACAGTCTACATAGCTCTTCAGGCGGCTTTGTGCCGTCAGAAACTTCCGTCTCACAAGATCAACAACCCTCACAGTCTCCTCCAAGAGGTCTACGAAATAGAGAGCATGATCACCTACCTCACGCCAACTGAGAGGTGTGAGGCATCTTCGCCCGTATAGGGCTTCGAAAGGTACCATGCTGATACTGGAATGATGGTTGTTGTTGTACGTGAATTCAACCAAAGGCAAATGGTCCTTCCAGAACCCTTTCCACTCCAAAGAGCATGCGCGAAGCAAATCCTCTAGTGTTTGAATAGTGCGCTCACTCTATCCATCTGTCTACGGATGATAAGCAAAACTCATCTTCAGCTCTGTCTGTAGTGCTAACATGAACTGGTGCCAATAATGCGATGTAAACGTCGAGTCTCTGTCAGACACCACCTTGCATGGTATACCATGTTGCCTGATGATATTTTGCACAAAGAACTTGGCCAATCTGGATGGAGTGTAAGTCATGTTGACATGTATGAAATGAGTTGACTTGGCCAACCTATCAACCACGACCCAAATGGAATCATGGCCACCTGGTGTCTTCGGCAATCCTATGAAAAAATCCATAGAGATACTATCCCATTTCCACTCCAGAATGGGAAGAGACTGCAGTAATCCTGGTGGTCTCTTGTGCTCGGCCTTGACCATGTGACAGGTCATGCATCTGCTGACATGTTGCGTCACATCGCACTTCATCCCATCCCACCAGAAATGTCGATGCAGATCACGATACATCTTAGTGCTGCCGGGATGAATGGATAATCGTGAACTGTGTGCCTCATCAAGAATGTCTCCACGCAACTGCTCTTCATTGGACACAACGACCCGTCTTACCTTCCATAAAATAGACTCCGCCACAACAAAATCATCAATATCATCCTTAACGGCTCGCATGTATCTATCTCTGATCCAAGGATCTGTCTTCTGACCTTCGACGATACGATCCCACAAACTGCTGAATCGTGGAGGCACGACAGTAGAAATGGATGCACTCTCCTGAGGATGTCAATCAGTCAATGATGCGAGCATATCCCATGATATAGCCAGTTCGTCGTACCATCTACATGGGCTCTCCTACTAAGTTCATCAGCCACCACGTTTCCCTTACCAGGACGGTATGAGATCGTGCAGTAATAATCCTTTAGTAGCTCGAGCCACCTGTGATGTCTCATATTCAGCTCTTTCTGATCAAAGATATACTTTAGGCTCTTGTGATCTGTAAATATCTCGAAATTCACCCCATATAAATAGTGGTGCCAGATCTTCGAGGCGAAGACAACTACTGCAAACTCCAAATCGTGTGTGGGGTAGTTCCGCTCATGCAGTCTCAACTGTCGTGAAGCGTAAGCAATCACATGACCTCTCTACATCAACACCGCAAAACCTTCTCCCGATGCATCTGTGTAGACTGCATAGTCCTGAGTTCCTGAAGGAAGAGCAAGAATAGGCGTGGTAGTCAATCTCTTCTCCTTCAATGTCATGAAGGCTTGCTCGCATGATTCATCCCAAATAAATGGAACTCCCTTCTACATCAATCATGTCAAAGGGCAAACAACGTGTGAAAATCCGCTGACAAAGCGTCTGTAATAACCTGATAGACCAAGGAAGCTTCAAATCTGAGTAACTGTCTTAGGCTGCTCCCAAAACACGACTGCCTCAATCTCCACAGAATCAACTGCGATGCCTGCTCCAAAAATGACATGCCCTATAAATGAGACCTGGGATAACCAGACCTCACACATCATCAATGAACACCACTACAAACTTGTCTAAATATGGATGGAAAATCGTGTTCATCATATCCATAAGCGATGTAGGTGCATTGGTGAGCCCAAATGGAATCACCACAAACTCATAGTGTCCATAGCGAGTCCTGAAGGTTGTCTTCGGAGTATCAGACTCTCGAATCCTCGGCTGATGGTAGCCTGAGCGAAGATCGATCTTCGAGAACACCGAATATCCCTGAAGCTAGTTGAACAAGTCATTGATGCGCGACAAAGGATAATGGTTCTTCACCGTTCTCTTGTTCAACTGCCTATAATCGATGCATAGCTCATGGATCCATCCTTCTTTTTGACAAATAGAACTGGAGCACCCCACGGTTAAGTGCTTAGCCTTACGAATCCCAAGTCAAGTAACTTCTTCAACTGCACCTTCAGA
Source organism: Ottelia alismoides (assembly GCA_037367405.1). Taxonomy (NCBI): domain Eukaryota; kingdom Viridiplantae; phylum Streptophyta; class Magnoliopsida; order Alismatales; family Hydrocharitaceae; genus Ottelia; species Ottelia alismoides. The sequence goes on from JAZKJV010007131.1 coordinate 965,088, forward strand.
TCTCTCAACTCAATTGGTGCCATTAAAGAACCATCGAGATCGACTTTGTATCTGGCAGCAATGTGATCTCGAACTCGATCTCTCTCAGGAGGTAATCTGATAGCTCATCAGGAAACACATCTGAGTAGTCTGATACTACTCGGGTGTCCTGTGCCATCGGCTCATGATCAGATCTTCCCGAATAAATGCTAGGTATGAATCACATACCTGATCAACAAGTCGTTGAGCTCGCAACACTGAAATGTACTTCATTTTGGAGTCATGTATAGTACCCTCAAAAGTGAACCCGGGTAAATCCGGAATCCTGAAGACAACTGTCTTCCTAAAGCAATCAACAAGAGCATAATGAGCTGATAACCAAATCATGCCTAGAATCAAGTCAAACTCATCAAGCTGTAGAAGTAGACAATCTACGATCATCTCGTGATCGCCAATCAGTACTGGAAAATACCCGACTATCAGGAAAATGATAAAACAACTAGACACCTGCCCCTCGGATGTGATATGGAGAAGCTAGAGTCTCTGTGACTCTTCCTAATGAAGTTAGCAATCTCGAAGCGAGTAAAGAATTTGTCGCTCCAGAATCAAATAAAACATGGAAACGTCGTCCCAAGACTGAGACCATACCTTTCATCACAGTAGATATTGAATGTGCCTGCTCCTCGGTTATTGCGTGTACCTGACCCTGTCTGGCTAGTGTAGTACTGGAACCTGCCACACTCTCTGTCTGTCTTTGCTGCTGTCGCCTGATGTTTGAGTTCCTGCCACAGAAACTCCATGAACGATGTGCTTGAGGCTACGACTATGAAGATTGTGGCTGAGGCTCACCAGATCTCTGGGGACACTGATGCTGGTAATGTCCCCATTCATGGCATAAGTAGCATCGGACTGGCCGAGTAGATGGAGTGGTCGTGTCTGCTCTCCGAGCCGGTCCTGCTGGGGGTTTGTCTGCTCGCTGCGACCCAGATGGTCGAGCGGAATCTGTGCCACGTCCAACTAGTGCTCCTCCTAAGGTAGTCGATGGAGATGAGCGAGCACTCCCTGAGAATGTCGAACCTGTAGGTCGGAACCGCCTAGCTGACCTCTACTGCTTAAATAGTCAACGAATCAGCCCAAAAGATTGTTGCGGTCTAGGCGTTGCTCCAGACGAGCTCCCGAAACGTCTCTCTCTAATGTCATCGAACTTCTCTGCTGCATCAGTAGCCTTGAAGATGGAAGTGATGTGCAATCCGTCCAACTTCTCATGTACCTCCTCTCACATGCTTTAATGAACTTTCCATATTCTCCTCTAGAAATGCAGTAGCTGCTGGTGTATGTCGTGACAACTCGGTGTATCTGACGAAGTAGTCTCTGGTTGTCATGTGTTCCTAACGAAGCTCTGCAAAAAGTCGACGCTAGGAGTCCTTCCACTTCGCAGAAAAGAAGTGGGACCTGAACCTCGTCTCAAAATCCTCCCATGTCTGCTCACGGACCAACTCAGATACTACTGCATCCCACCACCTCTCGACGAAATCTGCCAGTGAGTACTCCATGAAAGATAGCCATGTGTATCGTGGCGCGCGTATCATCCTCAGCACCTTCATCACCCTCTTGAGCCACTGCTTAGCAACATATGACATACCGGTGTCCTTGAACATGGGCACATTGGCCTGCTGGTAGGAAGTGAAGACCGACTGGTGCCTGTGAATGGTAGAATACTCGTGTGTACCCTCATCTCCAAAGTCAACAGGGTCCTGCTCCTGTCAAAGTCTCCATCCACCTCATCTACATGATCTGGTATCTCCTAAAGTGAATCATAGAAATGAGGTTGTTGTACCTCTACTGATTGTCGTTGCTCCTGACGTGTGCCGTCGTGAGATGGACGGTAGGTGGAATATGACAGCTCCTCAAATCTCATCTCTATATTAGTCTGTCGGTCTATAATCTCAGTTTGTTGTGCCAGAATCTGGTCCTGTTGGCCTCTCATCAAAGCTGCTCCTGCTGAAGGTCGTTGAGAGTAGTCAGTATGCGTGTCAGTTGTTCAGTCGTCTCTTGGCTTGGTCGGGATGCCATAACTCTGCATGATAACCATTTTTAGTCATAAAAATGTTCCATTCACAGATACTTACCATATATGCTCTTTCTCTTCTTAGGTTATATATGAAAATTAATGAAATTGGTGACATCTGTGGTGATTGAATTTGAATGTCATATTTCCCTTCTCGGACGAACGACAAGTCAGAAGAGTATCGCTATCCGAGAACTTAATGCGATCGGAATTGTAATACTACGAATGTGCGTATTGGGGTATCACGACTCTGATACCAAACTGTGAGGCCCTTTAGGATCCAGGTACCCGTTTACACACGTTCGCACTATTACATTCGCATAATGATCGCACAAAGTATTGAAAATCAGGATTTTTTTTGCGTTGCTTTGCTTTTGCATATGACATGCAAACCATAGATTCAACAAAGACAAATGCTGCCAAAAGTTCATTTCATTATTTTTCATAAACTTTACAACATGTACATGAGAGTTGACAGTTCATTCACATATTCCAATATTTTCAGAAGACAAAGAAAAAAGGCATTTTACATTATAATAGAATAAAACATATAACAAAAGAAGTCGTACCATCTAGTATAAACACGGTCTCCTGAAGTCATCAACCTACTACTATGTTGCAGGCCCATTGCATGTCAAAACATGTAGGAAATAAGAGGTGTCACAAATGTAAATACAACCTGCAGTTTAAAAAAAAGCAGGTAATTTATTATGTGCAAAAGGAAGCAAGTAGATAGGCATGTCAATTGAAAAACTACCACTATCAGGTTTTTGAAATTATACTGCATGCATTTCCCCCTTAATGCTCATTAACCCAAAATTTCTTATTTCTAATATTTTCTATAAAAAAAATTAGGCCAATAAGTATAACTTGTTATCTTGTCTTTGAGATCAAGTTATGTATCTTGTTAAGGAATTTGTGAGCTGATAATTTATTTTATTTTTAATTTATTTATGATGGAAATGATAATATATTAATCGGTTTTCAATTCGATTTATATTTTAAAGTCTAATGGATAGTCTGTGGTGTTGGTCTTTGTATAAACTCACACTATGACTCTAAGGCGTGAATAATGCCTTAAGGTTGGGGTACCTCCGTAGGCATGCGGTGTTGTATAGTGCATCCTAATTAAGTTCCCAACACATCCACTAGCTTATTGAGATTTAGAATCGAGATTAATTATAGTCACTTTCCACCAACTCAACTTTGATTGTAACTCCTTCAAACCTCAACTGTAACTGAGTCAGATGTAGCATCGCCAAGCCTGTTGGCGGAAAGGTAAAGCGGTGAGGTAACCTCTTAAGAGGCTCTTCTGTCTCGCCCTCTTATTGGAAGTGCGGTCCAATAGAGGGAAAGGTCTACTCCAAAACTACGCCCCAGAGACGGGTAAGAGAGACTCTCCGGAAAAGTCATTCTAGAAAATGGCCCGACCGGTAACGGGCAAACGAGCTCGTACAAAAAAACGAAAACTGCGGATCCCCTGCATGGGTATCCTAAAACAAAGGGGTCAGCAGAGCTGGTCAAAAGTCGGGATCCCAACAAGGCGTAAAAACACTACGAGCTCGCGTAAAAACCGTGAAAAGAACTGGGATCCTAGACCCGTGCACTTGGCGGCCACTGCCCTAACTGGGCTTTCTATTCTCCTGCCCAGCTGAGGATCACCGCACCCTCGTACGGTCGTGTGTTAGAGTCATCATAACCGGCACTATTTATTATAAGTTATTACTGATTCTCAACATTTTCATTTGATTACTGATCCTCAACAATTTCACTAGATCACTGATCCCCTACTATTTCCACTCATGGTGTATATATATATATTCGTATACGATCGACATTATTATTTTTTTATAAATAGTAATATTAATCATCCTCTTAGTTGATAAATAAGAAATTCTTCTATCAACCCTTTCCATTAATATTTTTTATCCAGACCTTCTACAGGACCAGTAATGTTATTAATGATTTATGCAAGGAACAAACAAACAGTCAGTGATTTAAATTTTCATTCAAACTTTTGAATTATATATATATATAATAATTTTTTTATAAACAGATATACAATTGATGAAATTCATTGATTTCAAATTTTAGTCCTTAATGTAATCATTCACCATAACATTACACAAGGTTTCTAATGGCAATGATTCAATCCATAAATACCCAATTATAATTATAAGATAATGCATCAATTTACCTTATCTATTTAAGCCTACTGCAATCTGGAATCAAACATATATTATCAATTTGTTTATTGCAGTCTTCAGTAACTACAGAAGCAATGCTTTAATTCATCTTTTTTTAGTTACAGTAATTTACATCAGAGATTAAATCCTTCATTCTTTTTTTACATCCCCAATAATCCTTTTATTCACGCTTTGATATAATCATCTATAGGTAAAAACAGATATCGAATATCCGAAATTGATGCTCTTTATTTGTCACTTACTAGTAATATCCTAAGTTAAATGTTCATACAATATTTAGCAAATTCAAAACTCATCAAGATCAAGAAACTTATATTAAACCAATCTCACAAACTCTGAAGTTTTAAATATGATTTGAACCGACATCATCCATTAGTTTTCCATTTGCATTTCGAGTACACGTAACATCCCTAGAAATCTAGTCTCAAAAGAGTTGTGCATCTTAGATATGATTTGAACAGACATCAATAATTAGATTTTCCTTTTCATTTTAGATGCATGTAATATAATGAAATTCCAGTATGCATGTAATATTCATGAAATTCCATTCTTAAACGAGTTGTATCCACAAACTAATGTTGAATTGTGTAGTAAGACCGAAACAAACATTATAAATTTTTTCATAAGCATTAGTTGTTCAACTAATGCAAAATCAACCGAAGATATGATAACTTATGTGGATTTAATAACAACAATTAAAATTTCTAACCTCAGACTTTCTTCCTTTTTTTATAATGAAACCAAGAGCGAAAGAAAGAGTTTTGAATCATGCATGGCAGCAAGAAGGAGCTTAGAATTGTACTCCAATCCTTAAAAGATAAAGAAAAGGGCTAGCACGCAGAGAGAAACCCTAAGAGGAGCTCCAGCAGCAAGGGCTGTAGCTAATCCAGGAATAAAGGGCTGCAGGCAGGTGCTCGGTTTCTTCTGGAGAATTTGTAGCCAATGACAACAGCTCCAATTGTTGTTATAAAAAGGGAGAGACTTGAATTCCCACGGCCGTAGCTTTCTGATTTGAGAGGGATAGAAATGGGGAATATAGGTTTTGGGAAAATGGGGAAAGAAAAGATGTGTTTCCAGCAGTTTCAGCTATAGAATTTGAGGGAATAATGGAGCAAAGAAGGGAGAACCACGTGGAAGAAGAAAATGTCATTTGTTTATTTAGGATAGCCTCATTCACGACATCAGCAGGCTGACATCAGCCTGCCCATGTCATAAATCCTTTTTTTGAAATTAGACAGCAGAGCAGACTTCTGTTGGAAATAATATTTTTTTAAACCAGATTCTTTTAGTTACATACTTAATGTAAACCATATTCGTGCCTCGGACCTCGGATTTCGTCGTGAAATATATCGATTTTATCGTTTCTGAATGACGATCAATATGAGTATAGTATTGATATACTTTTTATCGGGTTTGGATGGTCGAGATTTTCGAGATACGATTTTGGTTTGGGTTAAATTTTGCGATTTAAAAATAATGATCTCTAATTGACGAACGGTCGATTCTGTTGGTCTTGTTTCATCAAATCAGATCTTGTGACGGTCTCGATTTGTTTCACGATTCGAATTTACGTCGCAGCTTTTTCGGGCACGCATTACGATGCGATCTATTTTTAATCAATTTTGCCTGAACAACTTTTGATTCACGATCAATTGATCGACTTATGTTGTTTAGCATTGACCAACAACTTTATTGGATTAATCGGATAATATTCGGGTTGAGTTCGGATTTGTGCAGATCCGGATATTATAGTACCACAACTTTGATAACAAATTGTGCCGCGCTCGGATCCAGGCACCCGTTTATACGTCATTCGCAATGTTATATTCAATAATGATTGCATTTAAACAATGAAATTTGAAGAGAATTTTTTTGTGTTTCTCATTTGACATCCACATCTAATGTAAGAACCACAACATCCACCAGAAGCTGTGTCACCAATTTGTATTACATTAATTTCCGTGTATATACAACATTTAATAAAAGAAGCTGACAGTGTATACATGTATCCAAAATGTACAAAAGAGAAAGAAAAGCACTACTACAGAAACTAAACCAAAAACTATAATAATTGTACCGTTTGGTATAACAGTGGATGCTCGGTATCATCAATTTGTTACTGCGACGTAGGCTTTTTCCCTGCCAAGCATGAAAGGGACAATAGAATGTAAACAAATGTCGGTACATCCCAACATATAACATAAATAACAGAATTTAATGTCCAAAAGAAAACAAGTAGAAAGGCAATGATATTAAAAATTTACAAACTTCCTGCGTAGAAAATGACGTTTAATTGTTCTGTATATGTGCCCCATTTTCACCCATTACCCCATAAACATTCTTATGTATATATATATTTTCATTTATTGATTATACGGACTTTACATATGATATTATCTTTCTAGATATCAAGAAAAAATGATGATGAGTCTCTGATCTGGCCATCGCTTCTATCTAAATCTCATGTCTTTAGTAGATAGTCTGTGGTCTTGGTCTGAATGTAACCTCACTATATGACTCTAAGGCGTCAAGAGTACCCTAGGATTAGGGTGCCTTCGTAGGCATGCGGTGAAGTGTAATGCATCCTAGCTAAGTTCCCAACACGTCCACTAGTTTAGCTTATCACTTGTAGTAGTAGTTACAAGATTCGATGCATTGTCGATGATCGATGATTTGATGATGATGATTAATTATGTACCAAGGTCAATTTTAGTCAACTCGATGATAGTCCACATAATTGTAACTGATCTTGTCTCTAACCAAGTTCAATTGTAACCAACTCCAATCTTAGTTGTGATTGATCTCAACTTTTGGACAACTTAAATGTAATTGATCTCAGATGTAGCCATCACCAAGCCTATTGACGGAACGGTAACCAAAACATAAGCGGTGAGAAAGTCTCCTAAGAGACTCTTCCATCTTACCTTCTAAGTGGAAGTGCGGTCCACTAGAGGGATATGTCTACTCCAAAACTACGCCACTCATACGGGTGAGAGGGACTCTCCGGAAAAGTCACTCTAGAATCTATCCGACTAGTGCGAGCAAACGAGCTCATAAGAAAAAACTAAAACTGAGGGCCTCCCAAACTAGGTACCCTAAACAAAGAGTCAGCGGAACTGGTTAAAAGTCGGAATCCCAACGAGGCGTAAAAACACTGCGAGCTCGCGTAAAAACTGTGAAAAGGACTGGGATCCTAGACTTGCGTACTTGGCGGTCGCTGCCCTAACTAGGCTTCCTTTCCTTCGCCCAGCTGAGGGTCACCATGCCCTCACATGGTCAAGTGTAAGAGTCTCCATGACCGGCACTAAAATTTGTCAATCATCACTAATTCTCAATATTTTCACTTGATTATTTATTCCCAACAACTTCACTTGATCAATGATTTCCAATATTTTCTCTTGTTGGCATGTATTTTCATATACGATTGGTATCGTTAGATGGCTATGATCTTGTAGGAGAAATCAAGGAAAGGCCTATACTTGAGGTTGCTAAAATCTTATTTACTTGATAACATGAGAATATATAACCTAATTTTGATGTTGATTGTTTCAATAACTTCATTCAGTCATCATGATCTTCTCCAAATATATTGCTTGCATATGTTGAGTACTAACTGTACTCAATTTAGTATTTTAAATTTAAAATTATTATTATTTTATTATTTTATAATCAGAAATATTAATCAACCTCTTAGTTGATAAATAAGAAATTCTTCTCTCAAACCCTTCTATTAATACTTTTCTCTTAGAACTCAGACCTTGCATAGAACTAGTAATGTTATTTAAGATTTATGCAAGGAACAAACAACAGAGAGTGATTTAAATTTTAACTCAAACTTATATATATTTTATCAACATATATTCAATTGATGAGGATCACAGATTTCGGAACTTAGTCCTTAACATAACCCATCACCACAAGATTACACAAGGCTTTTAGATATTACTTAAGTAGGGATTAACACAATAGAAGGTTTACATAAGATTTAAGAGATAAACTGTAAATTAGAAAGAAATCTAGCAGCCATGTTCCAGTCCACAATTATCCAAATATAATTATAAAATGATACAAAATTTACCTTATATACTTCAGCATAATACAATAACTATAACCTATAACCAAACATATATTATTATTATTTAAATTTAATGGCAGTCTTCGCTAACTACAGAAGCAAAGCTTCAAGAGCTTAAATTCGTCATTTTCTTTTTTTCTAAAATTTCAATAGTAGTTACAGTAATTTACAACAGAGCTTAAATTTATCATTTTTTACAAACTTTATGCTTATTTATAGAATCCACTTTATACTTTATGTTCACTTCCAAAGTCCACTTTCTATTTATTTTCAGAGTTTATAAAAAACACTACCACCAAATTTATAAAAATTTGAATATTTTAATTATAGCTTAAGCAGACAACAGACAGTGTTTGAATAAATATTTTTTTAAAAAAATAAAATCAAGTATTGCATGCAAGCTTTATCCAAATATCAAGTTCTAAGTCTAAATTTCAAGAACACCTAATTACTCAAGAAAAATCATAACAATATGTAATTAATCAAGCATGGCAGCAAAAAGCGGAAATACGATTGTACCTAATTAGATTTTCTCCAAGTTTGGAGAAAGATCTCCAACATGCAGTGGCTCTAATTGAAAAGGGGGACAACAGCTCCTAGTTGCCTTTGAAATTGCAGAGAAAGAGCACTCCAGCAGTTGAGGGAAGTACCTGCACCTTTGGTTGCTTGGAAGCAACCCTAGCAGCTGCTTTGAAGGAGCAACAGTGGCTCCCAGATGCTGAACAGCAACAGAAGTATGAGAAAACAAGGCTCCTTCGGTGGAGATTGGAATAGGAATTAGTGACTAATGGAGGGGGGGTTTGCTATATATATAAAGAGAAGGCTGTTGATGTCAGTTGCTGCTCATGCTGTTGACATGAGCAGCAGCTGCTGAAAATATATTTTTTTAAAAAAATAGCTTCTCTTCTTTTATTTGAGAAACCAAAATTGATCGTATACGCATCTTGAGTCTCAGATTTCGAAGTATAATATATCGATTTGACCGTCTCTGAACGACGATCAATACGAGTATACTATTGATAAACTTTAGATCAGGTATAAACTCCTGAAATTTTCGAGAACGGTTTTGATTTGGGTTTAAATTTTGTGATTTAAAAATACCAAATGATCTCCGATTGATGATTGCTCGATTCCGTTGATTTTATTTCGTCGAAATGGATTTTTGGGTGGTCTCGGATTGTTTTGGAGTTTTCAAAATTACGTCGCGACTTTTCCGCGACACGCATTACGATGCGATCGACTTTTGTTTGATTATGATCGAACGAATTTTATTTACGATCAATTGATCGATTTAATTTATTTACTGATAGAATTTATTGGATCAAACAGACCCTAATCGAGTCGGGTTTGGGTTAGTTTGGATTTAGATGTTATGATTTGACCCATTCCACTACGTAGAGTGGATGTCCATAGGTTGTTAAAATCATGGTGGACGTCCACCCTATGTTTAGTAAATTGCTAGAGCCTCTTTTAATTAAATCCATTTATCAATTAATTATTTTAATTGAGATAATTTGGAAATTATTTTCAAATTATCCTTTTGTGTTTATTTTGTGTTTATTGTAAACTAAAAGGAAACCCAAATCAATCTTAACCATTGGTTAATGAGAGCACATGGATTGGGATCCACGCAAAAAATACAAATCAATCTAAACTATTGAAGTGTGAGCACATGGATTGAGATCCATGGACTTCCAGAATGCTATAAAAGAGAGGCCAACCCTAACCCTCTTTACACAAGTTGAATGCAAGTGTTGCATTAACAAAACTCTCTCTCTCTACACGTCCACTCTCTATCTATCTCTTCATAACCTTAATGGAGATCGTGATCGTCGGTCGTGTTGTCGTTGTGCTGCCGGATTAATTGCTCAAGGAACTCGGTATTCTTCGGTGCCTTGTGCTCGTATAGAAGACAACAGATTTCGTGCAACAAAATCAGGAGGTTCCTTACTTGGATCGTTGCTCGGTAGTGTGAGATGCACGTGACTCATCATCATGCCCACAAGTGCATTCTCGTTGGATCAGACTTGATTCAGGAGGCATTTCCTTTAGACGCTCTGAGGATCACAAACGTGTTTCAAAAGGTAAACCTAAACTCGTGTGGTCTTAATGAAATGGCATGGGAAATGTTCCCGTGCCATGTGGTTTCATTTTAAAATTTTTTGTTTTTCCTCTGCCATGCCAACTAGTTCGATTAGTTGATCTAGATCAGATTCGATCTGATCTCCACGCTTCTATGATGCACGAGGCTAACACGTTGCCTTTAATTATACGTTTCTCCTCTCCTTTTCTTTTTCATGCTCCCCTAAAAGAAGAAAGAAATCTTCTTATGCTGCAAAGAAGACCTGGAGTAACAGAGGAGGTCGGCTATAGTGCTCGATTGCAAGGAGGTGCACAAGGCGATAGTGATGTCTTAAGTGATGATGACAATGATGGAAATGGGGTGTTAGAGGGGGATTAAGCGAGGAGGAGGAAGGAAGTAAGGTTTGGGTGATTAAAGTATAATAAAATAAACACGATAAATATCCACCCTTCGATTGAGTTTAGTTAGATTAACTCAATGGAACAATTAGGTCAGTGAATAAACTTAACGGAGGGGCCTACATGTAGACAGAAGTGAGCTTTCAAGGTTCTCCACATAATTCGCGATTATGGAGGGTTCAACGAATAAGTATGAGATTATACAAGGGTTATATGTCTAAAAATCCCTAATAAATTATTATATCAAAATCCTTTCTTCATTTATTTAATCACTCTAAATATATATGCTCCAAATTTTATTGACATCACTTCAGGAGGACTTAAGAGAGTGAAAATCATGGCAGTTCCAAAAAGATGTAGAGGTTGTGGCATTTGTAGAAGAAATATGAAGAACAAACAACACAATGATGAAAATAATTCCACCACTGTTGCTATAGACTAGGAAGGAGACAATACTGAAACAATGTAAAATAGGGACCACACTTGCGATCTAGAGGATGAATTCAAATAGATCCATTTACATTAAGAGATGCCAAATTCATTTGAAAAGCCTACAACTGCAGATATTTATGCCATTGACTATTTACCTTCCATAATGAACACACTTAGGATATTAAAAAACCAAGCAAATGAACCATGACAACTTGGACGGATTCCGAAGCTTCTACAGTGTCACACCATACATAATTACAAAGATAGGAAAATTTTCACGATGCCTGAGTTTCTTTAAATTGACGCACTTCCATTCTTTTGCTAACAAGACAAAATTTTAAATATTTATATTAAAATTGTTAGGAAATTGGAATGCGGAAGCGAAAATGATAAACAGAGCATGAAGAACATAAAGATAAACATGAACACCAAGATTTTTACGTGGAATTCTACTCCCTAAGGAGCGGGATGAAACCATGGGAGAACGCCATAAAGGGTCGATGCTTCTATTGCTTATCTCTCACAGGATACAATGGCGGTGGGGGTCTATATATAGCCCCCACTGAGTCTCCACATCTCCCAACTGGTAGATGTGGGACTAAAGACTTGGATGTGGTAAATGGATCTTGTCTCCCCACATAAGTGATGCATAAAGAAATACTCCAACACTCCCCCTCAAGCTGGAGCATGCAATGCTCAGCTTGGACAAATAGAAAGAAATCTCAACTCACGCTACATGATACTACAGACAATACCACTCAACGCACACAATTGTCGACTGTTGTCGAGGACGTTGCTCCTCATGCAGTGCAGGTGAGGAGGACGAACGGGCTGGAGTGTGTCAACTGAATCTCCTCGTCGGAGAATATGTGCTCCGTACTACGCCTGTCAGAGTCATTGCAACTGAAAATGAGTCTGTACATAGAGAACTCTGGACCGCCACAACAATGTGGACAATTGTTCCATCTCTGAAAGGGCCAAAAAGGGCATTGCTAATTATCCATACATAGATCTCCGAAGATGGGTCACTCTCATAGGGACCTCGAAGTGGGTTCTCTCTCACAGGAACCTCGGAAGGATCTCGTACTGGAGTTCACGATCGCTTGAGAATGGAGTCTGAAGAAGTCTCCTCATCGGAGAACTATGTCTCTCTTATCTGGCATAGAAAATGGTACTCTACTCTGGATTCCCTAAGAAACCACGTGAAAATCCTAGCCCGCATGGCATAGGGAATGGGATCTCTACTCTGGAGTCCCTATGGAACACATGAAAACCCTGGCGGACAAAACAAGAATGATGGGGACCACCAAAACATGATGGTAAACATTTGCACATCTGAAAAGACAGCATACATGTGCGTGTATGAAACTGAAAAATAAGGTTTCTTTTTCCGACACACAAAGATTGACTTTGTATACTATTTTGTTGTAGTTGTAAATAAATGATCTCAAGACCATGAATACGAGCAATGCCATCATCCACTTGAAGTACGGTACCAGTATTCACGACCTTTACTTCTCTATTATATTGTTCAATTTGTTCAAGAATAATATTACTAATTTTGTCAGCTCGAATGGTTACCATTAGTGTCTCTTATTTCTTTTTCGGAAATAGAGGAAAAAATAATACCTGAACTCTCGAAACCAATCTGACGTCAAGGCTGAAACCTGAATTGTAGAGTTTGAACATCTGGCTGGTCTAGACAATCTAACATCTGAATCCGGAACAGACATGTGACTCTATACAATACTCCCCCTTTCTCCCATACTGGTCGGAATGAAGACATCGACCAAGTTGGAAGAAGACAAATGAAGATGGGGAGAAACGAAATAAAATAAGTTGACACATTTTTTGGCTTTTCTTCTCTCATTTTTTTGAAACCTTTTTTTGAAGTCGTTTGAAACTCCCTTTTTTCCGTTTTCCATTCTTCTTCCTTTTTTTTTGAACTTCAACCCGTCATTTGGGCTCAAAACAAATTCCTCCCCTTCTTTTCTCTCTCTCTCTTTATATTTAAAATAAGCCTCTCCTTTTTTTATACGGCCAGATTTTTTATAAAAGATTGTTGGCCCACTTGGACTCTCAAATAAACAGGCCCACAAAAAAAACTTTTTTTAAAGGCCATCGGGCACTGCTCCCCTGCGCCACTAGGGTTTCCACGATTGGGAAACCCCGCTGGAAGGTCGCTGCCCCCAACAGGGGCTTCTCTGCTCTTGCAGGAGGCCGTCGCCTTCGAGAGAGAGATGGAGAGGTGCAGCACCACCCTTGGGAGATTCCCAAGTCATCACTGCGCATAGATCTGGAGAAGGGTGTCACCTGGAGCTCAGGCTCCGCCTGAAGCCTTTGTTGTTGACTGAAAGCCGAAGAGGACGCCGTGAGTGGGCTCGCCTAGGAGCAGCATGGGTTGCGCCTGGAGTATGCGATGGTGGAGGGTGGCTCCAACATGCCTGCTTGTTGAAGGTTCATCTTCGACTGGAGAAAGGGAGGCAGAAGGGACCGCCTGGGGTTGATGTTGACTTGTCGCTCGTGAAAAGGTGCCACCGACAGGGAGGAGATCCCGCCTAGGCGGCCTGTGCGTTGCACGACATCGCCTGGAGGAGCCGCTGACCGTGGCTTCATCGTGCGATGGATTTGCAGGCGTATGGAACGGCATCACCGCAGCGATCAGCCGCACCGAGACTTTCGACTTCCTGATACATATTGTACCGAGGGAGGAGGTGAAGGATGAAGCAGCCTCCTTGGCTGCGAATGCGGGTGTCGGCGGAGGCGACACTCTCCCGTACTTCTATGTGCTCCCTCTGAATATGATCATGGGCACGTAGGGATTGATCAGCAGCAGCATGTTTGGCCCGGGGAGATTCAACAACAGCACTTTTCTGGAGCATAACAGCATGTTTGAGCATGCTTGTTTGGTCTGAGGAATTGCAGGATTAGATCGAGCAGCCACACCGCCAAGGCCATTGCTCGGGAGAAACTAGGGTTTCAGAATGAAACATGGAATTGAATCGAAACTTGAAAAATACAGTATAACAATCTTCGACTAATGAGTCTTCAAGAACATAGAATGAAACATCGAATCTCGAACAAAAATAAAGAACATAAAATCCTCGAGAATCAAACCCGCTCTGATACCATGTTAGAAAATAGGAATGCAGAAGCGAAAATGATAAACAAAGCATCAAGAACAGAAAGATAAACATGAACATCGAGATTTTTACGTGGAACCATACTCCCTAGTGAGTGGGATGAAACCATGGGAGAACACCATCTTCTGTTGCTTTTCTCTCACAGGATAGGTGAGGGGGTCTATATATAGACCCCGCCGAGCCTCCATATTTCCCAACTGTTGATGTGGGACTAAAGACTTGGATGTGGTAAATGGATCCCACCAGGATCCATTTACCCATCTCCACACATAAGTGATGCATATAAACAAATACTCCAACAAAAATATTCACAGAATTCTGTATCAAAAAGAACAATCACATCAGTTGAAATATAACGAAGTTCACCCAGAATGAGTTTTTATCGTACGACTTATTTGGTTGGCCACTTCTGTAAACTGAGAGGAAAGACCTTAGAAGATCAAGGATCAAGGAAAAGTTTACCAGGCCCTTAGGAGAATTTTCTGCAACATCAGCTGGTTGGTCAGCTCCAATGCTAGTAAAGCAAGTTCCCTTGCAATTCATATATTTCTGCAGACTAGTTTCATAGAAAGTATAATCAGATTCCATTACTTGGTAATAATATTTTATCCACTCTCCTAGTTGTTGTCAATTAGGTATTATTGACACTTCACCCTTAAATCATGTCACAATTCACAGTCAAACTTTAAAAAACATTATCGTCAGAGATGATTCCACTTATGACATTAGACAAAATGAAGATATTGTTTATGATAAAAAATTCCAATTCCTCAAGGAATGCAGTAAACATTATGAGAAATCCAAAGTAACATATGTCCTCATCTGTTTCTTGTGAACCGTACAAATGTACAACAGTAAAACATTAACAACTTCATTAAATTTATGATGATGAGTCGGGAGGCAATCCAGAAATTGTAAAGAAGTAAAGTGCAATTACCAACAAATCTCACTATTTAAAGCCATAAACCCGTGTTTCCATGCAATCTCTCCCTTTTTTGTCAAAGCCTAAAGTTTACATCATACCAAAATTTATTCCATCATTATGGGAAAAAGAAATTTCTATTTTTCGCACACTCACAAAGTGGATCCCAAGTCTATGTAGTTAAAGATGGGTATGTTCACTCGTATAAACCGGGAGATATGCAACACCACCCTCAAGCACACAACTAGAATAAACATGATGTACGTATAAGGCTTTACCATCTAATATGCCCAAAATTACAGCATATTTTATCACAATATGTTACCTTTTGCATCATAATTTTAGACGCAATGCGTAATTTTCCTCGAAGAGTGAGCTTATATGCAACTACAATCTATTAGATTTTATCAACATCAAACATTATTATTTGTTTTTGTAAAAAAGAAAACAAAGAATGTAATTGCTTGATTATTCAATGGCTCCAGGGTTTCTTATATAGCATGAAACCCAAGAGAGGCAAAAGCAGAAAATACATAGATACCCTTAAGGGGTTACATGATTCAATAAACACAAAGAGAAATAAACCATCGACTCTAACACTCCCCCTCAAGTTAAAGTATATATATTCGATCATGCCCAACTTGGAAATCATCCATGAGAGGTGTTTCTTTGGTAGCACCTTCGTGAATATATTTGCGAGCTGAAGATCTGTGGAGATATGAGGAGTAGTAATCCCCCTTGTACTACATCTCGAATGAAGTGGCAATCAACTTCAATGTGCTAAGTTAGCTCATGAAAAACAAGATTGGTGCTGATGTATGTAGCAAACTTGTCATCACCGTACAAGGGGACTGGAGTAGTAGTAGGAAATCCAAGCTCCCGTAGAAAGGAGACGATCCACATAACTTCACAAGTGGCTTGGGCCATCGCCTTGTATACATATGCACTCCACTTAGAAACCATTGTCTATTTATTGCTACACCATGCAACAAGGTTGCCATCAACAAACATAGCACAACCTGTAGTAGATCATCGATCCTCAGGTGAACTAGCATAGTCCACATCGGCATAAGAGGTGACATCAACATGGTCATTGGACCGGTAGAAGAGGCCATGCCCTGGAGATTCCTTCAAAAACCAAGGATCAAAAGAACATCATGTCAATTGTAGAGAGGTCTCTCCATGTGCTGACTCGTGATGCTTACAATATATGATATGTTTATCCTAGTGACGGTAAAGTAAAGCAGTCTATGCACTAGGATTCTCTATCGTGAAGTGTCAAACTCCATATTATCGGATATAGAGTGTTTCGCAGTTTTGTCATCCCAAACAATTTACATACAAGTATTCCAACCTCTATAAGAATATCTAAGCAATACTTCTGTTGTGATAGATATAATCCCTCCGTAGTGCATATCACCTTGAAGCCAGAAAAGTACTAAAGTTGACCAAGGTTCATGGTGACAAATATCTTATGGAGGAAGACATTGGTCTCTGAAATGCATGCTCTGTCATCATCGGTAATAACCATACCATTAATATAGACGGCTAGTATAACATCACCAGTGGACCAACATCTGATAAACACCGGATAATCAAACGCCGTCTTTGGAAGCTAAGGGAGTTAATCATAGTAGGAAGACTGTCAATCCAGGCTCATGGACTCTTCTTTAGGCCATAAAAGGCGTTACGAAGTTGGCACACATACAAGAAACATTCTTTACATATAGTTAAAAGATGGGCCAGTTTTTATTAGCAACAACAAATAAGATAGTTCGAATAGACCACATCCTGGAAACTAGAGAAAATATCTCAAAGTGGTCCAAGGCATAGGTCCGAGTGAAGCCCTTGGCGACAAGCTTGGCCTTCAATCTGTCCATAGACCCATCTTGTGAAGACCCATCGGCATGCAACGAGCCTAGGGGACACAGTACAAGATCACACGTGCCCTGGAGGTATGTGCATCCATCTCATCATCCATGGCCTTGTTTTCCAACCATGGTCTAGTAATGCACTATGATGATCCCAAGTAATAGTAATAACCATCCGAGCATCGGTAAATTGCATGTCACAGCTGGAAAAACCATCGGTGGAAGTAAAGTGTGGCATATGATGTACAGTACATTCCCTTTTCGATCACTGTGAAGCTATAGGGAGATCATTCTATAGCTTGGTGGAGCATCCAAGGCTACAGTGATGGGAAGATTGAAAGAAGGCACATCATCCTACAAGTAAGGTACATGCAAAGGTACATGATCAGAAGGAATGGTGTGTTTCCACATGTAGACAATGGGTCTAAGACAATGTCACTAACATAGTGTGTCAAGTAGTTAGTCCATTCAAAGAAAGTGACATTCACAGAGATATAGTAGTGATGGCCAATTGGATCATATCACCTACACCTCTCTTGAGTATAGGAATACCGAAGGAAAACACACTTGATGGCCCGAGGCGACTGTTGAGATTACTGTACATCTTTGGTGTTATTTCTTATTTTATTTTCTTTATGTACCTCTCTTGATATTTACCCAAGGTTTTTCTCCTATATAACAGAGCCCTGGGGTCTTATGAATAAACAAGTCATTCACTTTTCCCAACATGGTACCGGAGCAACGATCCTAGACGGGGATTATTGTATCCCACCCTAAAACTAACCCTACCCGCCCTCCCCACACGCCCCTCTCATGTGCCACCGTGCCTGCTCACCTCTCCCCACGCGTCATGCCCTGCTCCAGCATACCAGCACCTCGCGCACCACGCACCAACGCGCACCATCGCCCTGTGCCCTCGCACCAGTGCGCACATCTGCATACACATCTGCGCACCAGCACGCATCTGTGTGCACCTGCATGCATTTGATGTGCATCTTTAGTGCATCTGCATGCATCTGTGTACGTTGTTGTCCTTTGCGCCCGTACGACCTAGCCTACAACAACAGGAGATGAGGATGGTTATATGAGTCTATAAATACAACCAATCTTTCATATGAGATTGTGTAGACTCATTTATAACGGTCTACGCCTCAGGTTTTGTTCCGGATTTCGGTGCTCTTGCTACCTTGTCAGAGAACAAGGGTGATGATTTTTCATTCGGTTCCTTCAAGGGCCCGACTCCCATCGTGAAGATGGATGGGACAACCTACGAGTTATGGTCCATGCAGTTTCGCACCCTGATGCAGTGCCATAACAAGGAGCACATTCTGACGAATCCAGAGCTAGAGGACAAGACTGGGGCTAATGCTTCTTGGAAGTAAAATGATGCATATGCTCGCATTTGGCTCTCCGGACGCTCACTACGGAGATTGTCAATGATATTGTCAATCAACCCACAACAAAGGCTATGTGGGATATCTTAGAAGCCACGTATGGGCAAGCAAAAAATGAGAGCAAAATTTTACAGTTGCAATTTGATATTTTTTCGACCAAGAAGAATGGTCGACCTCTTCATGCACACTTCTCACATCATAGAGGCTTGTTTGAGCATCTGCATAGCTTCATGCCTATTACCACGAGCACTGAGCAACAAGAGGCATATTGGAATGCAACTACAACAGGAGTATTTTTGTCATCTCTAGACTCTAAGTACGATGCAACACGTACTCAACTTCTTACTAGAGAGACGATACCTCCAATGGAGGAAATTTACAAGAGGATGGGCAGAATTACTACATCCTCTACTACTGTTGCTCAGACTCCTTCTGCGATGATAGTTTCTCATGGCAGAGGGAGTACTTCACAGTTCTTTGGCCGAGGACCACGTGGTCGAGGAGCAGGTCATTAACGAGGTCCATGTTCGCATTGCTACTGTCCTGGTCATTTTGGAGGGACATACAATCAGAAGCATGGGTATCCAGCCTCCGTCCGAGTTGCTGAGAAGACCGAGCCTACTTCTACACCTGCTTCGGCTCATGATGCATGCATTGATGATATTGTTTCCAAGCTGCGAGAGATGATGACTACTCCTACTACTTCGCCCACAGGTTCTTCAAATGTCACACATATTGCTAGAGCCTCTTCTAGCTTGTCAGTTGTTTCTTATGCCATTACCAGTAGCAGCGATTCATATTTGTCTGATTGGATCATGGACTCTAGAGCATCTCATCATATGTGTGGCGATCGAGCACAATTTCCCTCTTACAGGTCTATCCCTCCAGGTAGATCAGTGGTGATTGCCAATGGGGTTCATCTACCCATTGTTGGATAGGAGGAGATTGTTCTAGCTCCCTCGATGCATCAGCAAAATGTCTTACATGCTCCAACATTTCATATGAATCTTTTGTCTATTATTTAGACTACAATAGATTTACATTGTCGTGCCATATTTGACCCTTCTTCTCTTGTGTTTCAGGATATACTCACGGGCAGGGTGATTGGATGTGGCCGTGAGCAGAGGGGACCTTACAGACTTTCCCAGCCTCCTTGTGTAGGGGTTGCTACTATCCCTTCTAGATCGGTGTCCCCGTTTCTGTGGCATCTTCGCTTTGGACACCTTCCTTTGCAAAAGTTGTGTCATGACCTCCCACATATCTCTACTCGTACTAACTTGGAGTGTGAGGCGTGTCAGCTTGGGAAGCACCATCGTTCCTTTTTTCTGAGTCGTCAGAGTCGTCATAGTGGTCAGTTGTTTGAGTTGGTTCACTTTGATATCTGGGGTCCTAGTCGTGTTCCTCATCATCAGGGTCATCGGTTTTATATGGTCGTTGTAGATGATTTTTCTGATTATCTTGGGTATTTCTGATGAAGAATAAGTCTGAAGATGGTCTTGTCATCAAATCTTTCCTTGTTGAGATTAAAAACATCTTTTCTGCTAATGTAAAATTTATTGGCACTGACAATGCCTTAGAGTTTCTACTTTACAGTTATCAGACTTCCTCGGATTTATTGGTGTTGTTCATCAAACTTCGTGTGCTTACACTTCACAGCAGAATGGTATTGCTGAACGCAAACACCATCATCTTTTGGATGTCACAAGGACTCTTCTGATTCAGATTCGAGCTCCTCATTCTTTCTAGAGTGACGTGGTTCTTACTGCATGTTACTAGATGAACCACATGCCATCTACTATCATGCTAACTATGTATGTTTCCAAATGCATTCAAACAATGGGTTAGGTTATATGGTATAATTAAGTGTATTGGGTATTTTCATACAAGTAACTCATAAAATATAGATCATTGAGTCGGCCGCCAAATCATGACATAATCTATGATCAATAACTGAGAATCTTTGTGATTAATCATTTAGATATGAATCACTAATTATGTATCACTATTCAATCAGATTGTCGACAAAATGCCTAGATCTATAAAGTTAACCACATCTGAGACCGAGAGAGGATGAGGAATCAAGTCAGCAATGGTGATTCAGTGATGACTTGTAAGGAAGAGTGCCAGTCATGGTGACCTTTACACCTGATTCTGTGAGGGTGTGGTGACCCTCAGCTGGGCGAGAGATAAGAATCCCAGTTAGAGCAGCAGCCGCCTCGTGCGCGGGTCTCAGACCCCAATCTTTTCTCGATTCTTCGTGAGCGCTTGCAGTTTTACGTCTCTTTGGGATCCGCATATTTTCTTTTAAGATCAGTTCCGTTGACCCTTGTTCTTTAGGATACCTAGGCTGGAGGGCCCTCGGTTTTGGTTTTTGGAGCTCGTTTGCCCGTATCGGTCAGACCGGTTTTTTTGAGTGACTTGCCCGGAAAGTCTCTCCCACCCGTCTCAGTATCATAGTTTTGGAGTAGACCTATCCCTCTACCAGACCACACTTCCACTTAGAGGGCGAGACGGAAAGATCTCTTAGGAGACATCCTCACCGCTTGAGTTTTGGTTACCATTCTGCCAATAGGCTTGGCGATGGTTACATCTGCCTTTATGGCTACATCTGAATCAGTTACGATTGAATGTGGAGGAGTTACAATTAAGCTTGGAGTGAGTCACAAATGAGTTTGGCTAAAGTTGAGATCAATTGCAATTGAGTTGCTTACATGGGAGATTTATTACAGTTGAGTTGGTTGTAGTTGAGCTTGGTTTCCGTTTAGTTGGTTATTGTTCCGCCAGTAATTCATGATGAAGAGAAAAGATCATATTATGAAAATCATCATTATTAGACTACGAGCTACTACCACAGTTGTTAGATATAGCTAGTGGACGTGTTGGGAACTTAGTTAGGATGCATTTTACTCCACCGCATGCCTACGGAAGCACCCCAACCCTAAGGCTTTCTTACTGCCTTAGAGTCATAGTGTGAGGTGTTACCCAGACCAAGGCCACAGAATATCCACTAAGTTTGAGAAATTCAACAAGAAAAGAATCAAAATACCAGATCCGTCATATATACCTACTATGATCCATCCACATGATTCATAAACATCGGAAGAGATCTGGATCACCTCGACTATATTAATCATTAAATCATCAAGATATCGGATCACCTTGATCATAATAATCATTAAACAGTCAGAATATCTGGATCACATCGATCATTAAAAGCATTTAATAAAGACAATGATTAGAACAGAGACCCATCATCCATATTATTAAGATCCATCAAACTTGAATTACAATTAATAAAAAAGTAATAGCTTAAATATGGATCATATAATCTATATATAAAAGTCTTAAAGTTTTGGTAATTGAGGTAGGATGAGTAAGTCTGGAGATTCATATACCAAACTACTTGAAAACCTGTTTCAGTGCAAGTAGCTCTAAAATTAATTGCCAAGCCCTATTTACTTACTATTTTTGGTAGCCACTAAATTTCTTGTTATTTTTAATTAATTAGATGTACTCAACATTTCGTAGATATTCTTTTCTCCCTATTGCATGGATTGCAGACAAAAACACCTGCATCGTGGGATTGAGAGAGTTGAACCTCAGCTTCCGCAGTTACTGTTGTCAGGTACGCATGTTATACTTTTTGTTCAGGATATCATAAATGTTTTTCTTTCTCTTTTGCTAAAATTTGATATTCATGTACATAATGCAGTATCTATTATTAAATGATAAGATTATATGGAAATTTATGCAATATAAATTGGTGATGCATTTTTAGTTATGTGTCTTGTTAGTTAAATGTGAATGTCATTCGAAAAATTAAAAAATTCCCTGAAATTCAATAACCTAATGTGATCTCTAGATAACATGATACTACGACTGTTATGTAAACTGGTATCACGGATCTGCGGTAGCAGGCATCACAGTTTGGTATCATGGCAGTGGTACCTTAGGAGGAGCATTTGTCGGACGTGGAACATATTATTCTTCCTAGATCTGTTGCTTGTTGAGGATTGTATACTAGTCAATACGAAACTTTGTTTGATTTAAAAATCGAACTTGTTCATTTGTTTCTTTCTTATATGGGCAATAAAGAGTTTCCAATGAACAGATTTCAAATATTCGAATTAAGCACACACGATTAATTCCTATGTTAAGAAATGATGGCTTCTAAAGGTGTTGGCGTGGAATCTAGAGATTGTTATCATATTGCAGTTGGCACTTCATGTCACGTGATTTCCAGAAAGAAATGGAAAGAACGAACATCATATGAGCTTGAAATTGGAGAAATACAATGAGGAAGATAATTGGTGGATGATATCATGAAAAATACATGGAGGGCAGCAATGGGGGTTTAGTTTGTACTTATGTATTGCTCCGAATTTGAGGAAAAGTGATTGCATGCAGCAACATAGTGCTCCTTTAGGAGCATGCAGCAACAAGCATCTGCTATTGGAGTAGTAGCTTGTAGTGGATGCATGCAGCTCCAGCTGCATTGGAGGGACAACAACAGCAGTTTGGTTGTTGGATGAAAGCGGTAGGATCAAAAGCTTCAACCAAATGAAGGGCATTAGCAATGGCTACCCTTAGTACCTGCTATGGTTTCTGCAAACAGCAGCAACAACAAAGGGAAAAAAGAAAGAAAGCTCTCTCATTGGGAGAAATAGAAAGGGTTGAGAGAGAAAACAAATATAAAGAGGAGAGGGAAGGTTAGGTATATATAAGGGAAGGGGGCTTTAAAAATTTGACAAGTGGGGGAAAATGAGACAAGTAGGAAGGGCCAGCAGACTGTTGTATGCTCTGATAAAAAGTTGTATTTTTTATTTTTTTAAATCAATAGCTCTGGTATATCTAGAAAACCAAAGTTGATTGTATGCGCTCCTCGAGTGTCGGGTTTTGGTGTACAATAACTCATTTTGACTGTCTCTGAAAGTCGATAAAAATGAGTATAATATTCATATACTTCGGATCGAAGATAAATTCCCGAAATTTTCGAGATACGATCGGGTTTGTGATTAAATTTTGTGACTTAAAAATATCAAATGATCTCCAATTGATGAATGGTCGATTCCATCGGTCTTATTTCATCAAATCGGATTTTGAGTGGTCTCGGTTTGTTTTGCGGTTCCAATTTGCGTCGCGGCTTTTTCGTGGTACGCATTACGATGCGATCGACTTTTGGTCGATTGCGACCAAACGAATTTTGATATATGATCAATTGATCGATTTAGAGATTATTCAATATTAATTGAACATTAATTGATAATTCAAACCCTTTATCGAATTGTGTTCAGGTTATTCAGATTCCGGTGCTACAAATATAAAAACCTCAAAGGGATTCTCATCGTCGAGACTCGAGTCAAGGTTACTATGTGTCTTTTTTGGATCTCATCTGACCATAAAAACCTTAAAGGGTTTTGAACCCATAAAAACCTCAAAGGGAAAACAAGCCATATCATTTCAACATGTATATGATTAAATGTGCTTGTTCTGACAAATATCTAAAAAGAGCTGCGGGTATCATACCCACATGCCTGCTTCAGTCTCTCATGTTGTCTCTTCGACTCTATGTTGATGCCACAACACCTTGACTAAAGGAATCTTTTTGTTGCGAAGCTTCTTCACATCACTATCGAGTATATGTATTGACCTCCCCTCATATGTCAAGTTTGTCTTCACATTAAGGTTCTTGTAGCTAATGACGTGTCGAAGGTCATGCATGTACTTTCTTAGATGGGATATATGAAATATATCATGTATAGTTGACATGTGTGGAGGAGAGGGTACTCGGTAGGCTATCAAATGGTCCAACACATCATGATGCCAACTTGTTACGAACACCAAATCTCTATATTCCCTTCATAGGAGATACTCGTAGGAATATCCACATCAATATGAAAAATCAAGTTAAATATTGATGAGTGTTAGAAAATAGGATGCGGAAGCGAAAACTTGGAAAAAGATAAAGAACAATAAGAACAGCGGGATTTTATGTAGAACCCTACTCCGTGAGGAGCTGGATGAAACCACGGGAGAAACCCTCAAAGGGGCATATGCTTCATTGCTTTTTCTCAATGGATACAGGAGGTCTGGGGCTCTTTATATAGCCTTCACAGAGCCTCCAAGTCCCACCACTGGTAGATGTAGGACTAAACATGTGGATGTGGTAAATAGATCCTGGAGATCCATTTACCCATCTTTCATACATATGAAGCATATAAACAATACTCCAACACTCCCCCTCAAGCTGGAGAATGCAATGCTCAGCTTGGACAAACAGAAAGAAACTCAACTCAATGCTACAGGACACTACGGACAATATCAACTCAACACGCACAACTACTGTTGTCGAGGACGTTGCTTCTCATGCCATGCAGGTGAGGAGGACGAACGGGCTGGAGTGTGAGTCTGCTGAATCTCCTCATCGGAGAACATGTGCTCCGTACTGCGCCTGTCAAAGTCACTGCAACTGAAAATGAGTCTCCTCGTCGGAGTACTCTGGCCGGCCACAATATGTGGACAATTGTGCAATTCTCGTCGGAGTCCATGGTCACTAGAGAATGGAAA